>PPXN03000002.1:0-436411 GCA_003708445.3 Grigorovia transvaalensis | reverse complement strand
ACATCGTTTACGACGTTGTTTGAAAAATTTTCAGTATAAATAGATTCATTCGAATCTGTCTCAAAATAATTCATTTATCTTTGAAATTTTATATTGTTTCTAATTCAATTTAAAAGAAACCAGACTACATTTGATCTTTAAATTCGAACTATAAGTTGGACATTATATTCGAATCTTAAATTCACATCATTGCAAGAAGGTTTCCGGAAAAGTAAATTAGATTGTAGTTCTTTCGAACTCACTTTTTGGAACTTCTTTTTATTATCACTATCCTATATAATTTTACTTCAGGTCATTGACCTCCCATTTTAATAATATATCTAATATCTAATCAACTCTCATAGATTAGATACTTTATCACATATTATATCAATCCAAAATCTCACTAGAGAACTCGTTTCGTAACCTGAAACAGGTAAGCCTTGTTGGCGCAATCGGTAGCGCGTGTGACTCTTAATCACAAGGTTAGGGGTTCGAGCCCCCTACAGGGCTAATTATATTTTTTTTTGCTTGTCTTCACTGAAGCATTTAGTAATCGGTACTCACACATACTGGGATACTTGATAGTGTGGGATACTGAAACGATAGTAAGTTATTGAGTTATATAAATCAGATGAATGTTAGGAGAACTATATATTCTAATTAAGACTATATAGATTCGTGACAACCTTCCTTCGTTCTTTCTTCTAAACTATAAGTTTCTATCAGTGCATTTCTGTCGTTTTTATTCTGAATTCGAAGGTGCGGGTAACGCTGGCGCTTGCTTAGATTCTGGTATGCGACAGTTAGATTAAAATATTCGTTGATCTCTTGTTGATAAATGATGTTTGAGTATATTGTAATAAAATTTGTATTTTTTCTCATTTGTTTCTTCGCATGTGTGGTTAACATCCTTATTTATGAGCCCGTAGCACTACGAAAATGCTTTGTAAAAATGGAAAAGTCTTTAAAACGTTAACGTTTGGTATCAATTCACCAATATGTACGTATTTTCAATATTCTTTTGCTAATGGCCTCATTAAAATTTTTCTTCCCATTATTATTTCCTAGAAATCCTAGTTCTCCCTAATAACAGGAGCAATAAAGCACACTAGTACTATACTCAACTTTACACGAAATACATTACTAAAAGGAGAAATTTCTATCAATAATAGAGCCCTGTTCAGAGGGAAATAATAGACTTCTCCAGCTAGCAAAAATGAAAGGTATACTTGATAAGGATTTTCAAAGCTTCGAAAAGGAGCTTGAAAGTCAAGCAAATTCTTTTGAATGCTCCTTGGTCCCATCTAATTAACCTAAAAATCATGAGTTTGCAGCATTATATTTTCAGGGTTCTTAATGTATTATGATCCGTACAAACGAAAGTAGTGATTGCATCAGCAAAAACGTTCTTTATCTCAAGCATGACCATTAAGATTCAATGATATTCGTGGAGCTCAAGTCACCTTACATAATGACGAATACAGATAACCTTATAAATATAAACCACTTTATCGAGGATTTTTTATTAATTTTTTCTAAAAAAAATATCCATTTTGTTTCACGTTTATTGAAAAAAAAAACTAAACTCGTTGAAAAGATAATTGAAAAGACAGACTACTAGAGAAAGATATTATGTCAGCAGAATGTACATCAATTATTATCGATGGTTCACACTCTTTAATCAACGATAAGAAATTTGATCAAATATTGAAATACATAGAGTTTATCTTGATTGAAAAACTGAAGAAATCAAGAAAGACAGATTGGATATCATTATTCTTGAGTAATTCGACAATAACGGAAAATAGTCACTCAATTGATGACATTGTCTCTATATGTTCATGCGAGGCTCCCGTGACCTCCAAAGTACTGGTCGATTCTCTTACTAGATTGAAAGATTTCAACAATGTCAGTAAATTTCATGACTTTGATGCTGATGGACATTGTATACTGAGGACCTTACTTATAACAAACATCACTATACAGGAGAAATTTAATAAACGGAAAATGCTGAAACAAATTCTTATTTTTGGGGATAACTGGGATCAGTTAAGCTTATATGATGATGAATATACTTTGGTGGTTGATCAGTTGAAAGGTGTGAAGCTTGTTTTAGTTAACTGTACTGATAATTTCAATAAAAATGATATTGAGAATAATACACTTTGGGGTAAGATTTTCCAAGACGATGATATCAGTCATGAAATTTTCCATTTGAACGAATTGATGAGTTTGATCAAGGAACCCCTTATACGTACTGTCAAACCTGTAAGGACTTTTAGTGGGCAATTAAGGTTTGGAGCTGACATTCAAACCATTACTAGTGATAACTATGTTGTCAAAGAACAATGTTTTAATGATTCAAATAGCATTTGTATTCAAGTGGAAGGATTTCCCGCTATAAAAGCTGTTTCCAATATTGGGAAAAAAATAATGGTACGTGATGAGACTCCCAGTTCCTACACGATGGCAAAATCAGTTATAGAATATGAAGTGAAAAAGAATAACGAAAATGAAAATGGGAATGGCAATGGAAATGAAGATATATCGAAAGAGGAAGAACCTAATGAACAATACATTTCAGTAAGTAACAAATCCATTACGAAAGGTTATCGATATGGTTCCGAGTATGTCATATTACCAGCTAGTTTGGCTGATGAGATGCATTACCTTACCATGCCCGGGATTGATATTAGAGGTTTTACAGATAGAGATAACCTTCCCAGACATTATTTGACATCGGAAGCAACTTTCATCATGGCGGATACTAGAATTGGTACTATAGCTGACTCTACTTCTTTTGCAGCTTTAGTAGATAGTATGCTAAAGTTGAATCAGTTTGCAATTGCACGCTATGTAAGTAAAAGGATGAGTGAAGTGGAAATGTGTGTTTTGGTTCCACACTTGATCTCTGATAGAGAATTGCCCATTAAGCAAGAAAAAAATGAAGACGACGATAATATTGAAGTTGACGATAGTAACGGCGAACCCATCAGAGCATTAATATTGACAAGACTACCATTTGCTGAAGATGAAAGATCATTTTTCTTACCAAGATTGGTAAATCGTAGAACCACGTCTGGGAAAGCAATGAAATCTATAGATAACGAATCTGAGATTGATTCATTGATGTCGAAATTTATTGACTCAATGGATACAGATCCTTTGCCCTGTACTCCAGATGAGCTGTATTTCCGTAAGTTGGTCAAGTCCAATCCAGGTGATGAAACTACCCTTCCCCTGCCTTCTAAAACATTACAAAGATATATAGATGATCCTTTGATAATGCCTTCAATCTCTATTAACAAGACAAACCAGAAAATACAAGACTGGGTTCATCAAGTCTTAATTAACAAGAAGGGCACATTACAGGTTTCAGAAATGTCATCTAAGTTACGTAATAAGTTAGAGCCATACCCTCGACAAGTCAAGAGTGAAGATCCTGAATTGGTCAAGAAATTAGTAGGATTACTGGATTTGAAGAAAGTAGAGAAACAAGATTTCAGTCCCCAAAAGGAATCTCATATTACGTATGAGAAAGGTAAGCCCATCGAAGAATTATTGAAACTCGAGCCTGATGAGGCAGAATCTTAAGACACAGACGCTGTCCCATGAGAGAGCATCCCACTATTGATGGAACATATTTAAAAGACGCAAATGTGCATCCAAGAGTTTTATAACGCGGCTATTATTGAAATGCAATTTATTTCCCAAAACGGCAAAATTTGACACCACACCACATCACCCCACTGAAATTTGTTAGGGGCACTAACTGTCTATTGTTATTATCGCAATGCTTTTTCGATAGTTGCCAGTATAAATGGTGCAGTCTAATTGCAGTTTGAACTTTAGATTTCATAGTACACTACACTAGTTTATCGAGTACCCAATAACCTAAACAATAAGAATGTCTATTGAAATCAAAGAAGTCCCCACAAAACCATACCAGGATCAAAAACCTGGTACTTCAGGTCTTAGAAAGAAGACTGTAGTATTTATGAATAAACCAAATTACACCCAAAATTTCATACAAAGTATCATGAGTGCTATTCCTGAAGGTGCTGAAGGTGCCACTCTAGTTGTCGGAGGTGACGGTCGGTATTATAACGACGTTATCTTGAATGAAATTGCCGCTATTGGTGCTGCAAATGGTGTGAAGAAGTTGGTCATTGGTCAACATGGATTGTTGTCTACACCAGCTGCCTCACACATTATGAGATCATACGAGGAAAAATGTACAGGTGGTATCATTTTAACTGCGTCACATAATCCAGGTGGGCCTAAAAATGATATGGGTATAAAATATAATCTATCTAATGGTGGTCCAGCACCTGAATCAGTAACAAATAAGATTTGGGAAGTGTCAAAAAATTTGACTTCATATAAGACATATGTCAATTTCCCCAAATTGCAACTAGATCAATTGGCTAAGAATGTCAAATATGGTCCATTATTAGTGGATGTCATTGATATTACTCATGACTATGTTGAATTTTTGAAAGAAATTTTTGATTTCCCCTTGATCAAGAAATTTATTCACCAACAGAGGGATGAAAAGCATTGGAAACTTTTATTTGATAGTATGAATGGTGTTACTGGTCCCTACGGTAAGGCAATTTTTGTAAACGAATTTGGATTACCTGCTGATGAGGTTTTACAGAATTGGCATCCTCAACCAGATTTTGGTGGTATGCATCCGGATCCAAATTTAACTTATGCTAAAAGTTTAGTAGATAGAGTAGATAAAAAAAAAATTGAATTTGGTGCTGCATCAGATGGTGATGGTGATAGAAATATGATTTATGGTGCTGGTCCCGCATTTGTTTCACCAGGTGATTCAGTGGCTATTATTGCTGAATATGCAGACCAAATTCCATATTTTGCTAAGCATGGTATATACGGTTTAGCACGTTCATTCCCAACATCTTCAGCTATAGATAGAGTTGCGAAGGCTAAAGGTTTAAATTGTTATGAAGTACCAACTGGTTGGAAGTTTTTCTGTGCACTTTTTGATGCTAATAAATTATCTATTTGTGGTGAAGAATCTTTTGGTACTGGTTCAAACCATGTGAGAGAAAAGGATGGTGTTTGGGCAATTATTGCTTGGTTAAATGTTTTAGCCATTTATAATAAACGTAATCCAGGGAAACCTGTCTCCATTAAAGTTATCCAAGATGAGTTTTGGAACAAATACGGTCGTGTTTTTTTCACTCGTTACGATTTTGAACATGTCTCCTCTGAAGACGCTGATAAAGTAATCTCTCATTTGAGAGAATTTGTCGAGAAACGTGATGTACTGGGTACGAAGTTCCCCACCTTACCAGGTGAGACAGTAACGGAAAGAGGTGATTTTTCATACACTGATTTAGATGGATCAGTTTCATCTCATCAAGGTTTATATGTCAAATTGTCCAATGGTGCAAGATTTGTGGTTAGACTATCTGGTACCGGTTCGTCTGGTGCTACCATCAGATTGTATTTGGAAAGATACACTGATGATAGTAGCAAGTATTCTGACACGGCTGAAGAGTTCTTGCAGCCAGTGATGCAACCAATAATCAAGTTTCTAAGATTGCAAGAGTTGATTGGCACTGAAGAACCTACTGTACGTACATAGATATATATAATCACACTAAAAGCTCTATCTATATAATTGATCCAAGTTATATCTAATGAAATAATGAATCTAAGTATTATTGAACATTTTATTTTAGTTCTACCTTAATGCCCTGTACTGCCACATCTTGAATGAATACGACACCACTGAATCTTCGACTGTCTTTGTGTGTGTTTGTTTCATGTTTCTCTGTTGTTTAGTATTTGGCCATCGCTATTTGAAAAATATATCCGCTATCCATTTTTTTACCCATTGATCACCATCGCAACAGAAAAATGAATATTGGAAAATCAGCACTTAACGACGATGACCGAGCCAGTAGGTTGTCGTATAGTGAATCAGATGACAATGCCTTCATTGATAGCAATCTCTTGGACAACTTGTCTACTTCATCCAACGATATTTTGCTAAGTGGCAATAGTGTTACCAACCGAACACACTCTAGCCACTCCACAAAGGGCGGTAAAGGTATAGAAGATACTTTAAACGAGGATAAATACGATATCCAGAATATTAAACCGTTGCAGTTCAAGATGAGCAGAACAATCAAAGATGAAGGTGCAGAGAGAAGAAAGTCAATTAGCCATGAGAATGGACTTGGGAAAAGAATCGATACGGCGTCAAATAGTAATAAGGAATTCAATTACCAAACAGATAAGAACAACACTTTGCATGCGTTGGCATCCATTGATCTGGAACAATTTGAATCATATTTGAAGAAACCGGTATTTATGGAGACTTTCAAGAAATCTAAGAATATCAAACAATTCAGAAGATTGTTTTTAGCACAAGAACTAAGGGTGCCCAATGATTTAGATACTTGTCATAGTCCGACTAATACTAATTCTGCCTTGAGTCCAGTACCTCCAGTAACTAGTATTACATCTTCATTTCAACCAAGATCATCGAAGGCACAAAGTGCAAAATTCAATACATCAAAAGCTATTTGGTCTACAAAATTTAGTCATGATGGTAAATATATGGCTGTTGGTACCAGAGATTGTAATATTGTTATTTGGAGTGTTATTAGTTCCCCAATTGAGAGATGGGAATTAGACAGTCGATCTGAACAAATCGATGATTTAAGGGCAAAGACTCAAAGGTTACAACAAAACAACACTTTCAAGCATTCTAATAGTCACCCTTTTGAAGGAGAACTCGATGAAATAAATCTTTATGGTCCAGTCTTTAACCCAATACCTCACACCATATTCAGAGAACATACACAAGATATCTTATCACTTGATTGGTCCAAGAATAACTTCTTACTATCATCATCCATGGATAAATTAGTTAAATTATGGCATCCAACTAAGAAACACTCTTTGAAAACTTTTCCTCATCCAGATTTTGTCACATCTGTTGCATTTCATCCCTCTGATGATAGATTTTTTGTTAGTGGTTGTTTGGATCATAAGATTCGTCTTTGGTCCATCATTGAGGAAAAGGTTAGTTTTGAATTTGACTGTAAGGACCTCGTTACATCAGTTACATTTTCTCCAGATGATGGTAAGTATGTTATTGTGGGTACTTTTAACGGGTATGTGTTTCTATTATTGACCAGAGGATTGGAACCAAAATTATCGTTTCATCTAACTGACACTACGACGCATAAATTGAGTTCGAAACCAATTTTACTTGCAGAATATCATAAATTGCATCATGGACCCAGAGTAATTGGTGTAGAATGTTTCAAATCAACGGAAGATAATTCTTTGAGAGCTTTAATAACTTCAAATGATTCCAAGATTAGAATTTTTAACTTATTGACCAAAGAGTTATTAGAAGTTTTCAAAGGTTCGCATATGGAACAAACTTCTCATTCAGCTCATCTTTATAACTATTATTCCAACCATCCAATCGTTGTTTGTAGTAGTGACTCAAATTGGATTTATGGGTGGAAAGTTAAATCAAGCCAGACTTTGAAACAAAGGGAAGAGGAACAGAAGATGAATAGAAGAAAAAGTTTAACAAGATCGGGAAGTTTCAAAAATTTATTTTCCACTTTGAGTAGGACATCTAGTTTAACTGATGAGAAAAAATCAACTTCCTATACAAGTTTGTCAGATATGGAAAAAAATTCTATGAAACAGGAAAGATCTCATTCTTTCAGATTGACTTCATTGATTCCTTCAAGTACACATTCAAATCCACAAACGATTAAAAATTCTAAATATATTGCATTTCGTGCTCATTCTTCACCTTTGACCACTGTAACGATTGCACCTAGAGAAACTTCAAAAGTTTTATCCTTTTCAGATGATTTCATTTGTGAATTATCGTCAGAGTTCTTCAATTTGAAGAAACATGAAATTGACCATCGAATTTCAAATTTCGCCAGAGACAGTAAGAATGAATCAACACAAGAATCTTCACCAATACCTGTATCCAATGTATTTAATGCAGTGGAAGCTATTGGAACCATTATTGTGAGTACGGATAATACAGGTTTAATACGTGTTTTCAGAACTGATATTCCAACTAAATTGAGAAACGAAGTATTACAGAAGTTAGAAGAATTGAAGAAAGATATGGGTCCTACGGCACTATCATCATCCAACTCATTGTCATCATCTACACGTTCATCTTTGCAAAGAACTAATAGCGTTCATTCTACTATATCCAATATGATACATGCACATTCATACACCAGTTTACAACATCTACACGGTCAGTTAGCTACAAGGAATAATCCAAGCACTTTGTACAAGCAAAGTAAATCAATGAGATTATCTGATCCTAATATCTCCCCAATGAAAAATTCTTGGTCCACTAAGAATAATACCACAAATCGTAATAGTAATACTTCCTCAGATTCTTCCTCGCATAAAAATGACCACAGAAACACTGCAGGCTCCAATAGTCAAAAAAGTTTACATAATAAGACCACTATAGGTCGAAGTTCAAGAACTTACGTTAATGGTACAGTACCATCTTTACAAAATCTTAAGATCATTGATAAGGCCAACCATAGGAATTCTTCAGTGATACCTCGTTGTGAAATATGTAACGGTACCAACTTTGATCCAAGTAGCAAGGGTCTAGTTTGCCGAGATTGTGGTACAATCTTAAACAATTTCAGGTAATAAAGTGCAGCCAATCTGTGGTTTTGTAACTTTATCCACATTTTTGTGTTTATTTGCAAATTTGCGTGACAAGTTGCGTTATTTTTGCTTTTCTCCCGAAAGGGAAACCCAATGGCGGCTAAATAAATGAAACGAAATTTTTTTTTGTTTTCATTTTTGAATAAACAAACTATTTAAAGGCTTAAAAGATCAGGAATTTTAGTTCATGTTTATCAGCTTTTTAACGTACATCGACGCACCAATATTTTGGGTCTTCAAATTGATTAGAGAAATTTGTCACCAGATTAAACATGCGATTCAACTTAGAATTTGGAAACTATTTGAATTTTTCTGCGAAATTGAATGCGTATCATCATGTTTAGATGCTATGCAAAGATGGTCCATTTACACGTTGAGTGTGGGTCCTGTGCCAAATCATGTATCGTTTATTATGGATGGTAATCGACGCTACGCCAGATTGAGAAATTTGCCCATAAATGAAGGTCACATAGCAGGTGGTAAAGCCCTGCTAAATTTGCTTTATATTTGTAAACGGATTGGAGTTAAGTGTATCAGTTGCTATGCTTTCTCCATAGAAAATTTTAACAGATCACAAGAGGAAGTGGACACTATAATGGAATTAGTTACTATCACCTTGGAAGAATTTGCAGAAAAGGCAAAGGATCACAGAGATCCATTATATCGTGGTACTTTGAAAATTATTGGTGATCGAACTTTTCTAAAGGAAGAAATGAGAGCAAAGATTAAACAAGTGGAAGATATGACTAACAACGGTGACGAGTTTACACTTTATATATGTTTCCCCTATACATCCAGGAACGATATTGTTCATTCAATTCAAACAACGATATTACAGAAAATAAAATCAAATAAGATCAACCCAAACGATGACGACAACAACACAATTCAATCATTTGATATTACTGAAATGGATTTAAATAAATCTATGTATTTGAATAAAAATTTTGGTGATAAATGTGATATGTTAATTAGAACTAGTGGTTATTTGAGGCTTTCAGATTTCATGTTATGGCAATCACATCAAAACACAACGATAGAATTTCATGATTCACTTTGGCCCGATTTCAGTTTTTTGAAAATTTTCTTAATATTATTGAAATGGTCATTTTATAGAAATATTCAAAAACATAGACAGTTGAATTTTTCATTAAGAAAATATCTGTTAAGTTGTATCTTTTCATGTTCATTTACTCCAAAACATGTGGATTATTACTCTTTGCCCAATCCGCCGTTAACTGTGTCCACTAGTGAGAGAACCCAGTAAATAAATGAAGGTGTTGGAAAAATAGGAAGACCAAATCACATAATTTCATTGATATATATATATATATATATATATATATATATATATCGATACCTATATGTAGTAGCTATAGAGTACCAACTGAATTGCATTTTCAATAGGAACAAAAGATATTTGGATAAAAGTATTACAGAATTATATTTTAGAAAAGATTTAAAAAATATATCTTATTGTCTTGTTGTTACCTGTTTTGTTTTGTTTTGTTTTGTTTTGTTAAGTGCGAATATTATTATAATAAGTATGGGGGTTGTCTATCATATATCGTTCTTGGGTAAGTTTAAAGCTTTTTTTTATTTTTTCCATAAGTTGATATAATATAGATGCATTAAATTAATTATCTATCTAGTATATTATTACTATTATCATTTGTATTAGTGGTAGTATCATTTGTATCTGTAGTGGTAATAGAGTTATCTGAATTAAACACGCTAACTGAATTTACAGTTGTTGTTCCCGTAGATGGACTCATATCTCTTGTATTAGTTTCAGTATTATTATTATTTGTGGTAGATGTAGTTGCATTAACTGAATTATTTGATTTGGAATTATTGCTATTATTACTATTATTATTACTATTATTATTATTATTATTAACTTCATTACACCAAAATCTATGATACGTCCAAGCATGTAATTGACATTTACGTGAACAATATTTAGTACGTTTGCAACGTCTACATTTAGCGAATTGTCTTGGATATTCTTCCCATTTACCACATTTAAAATTTGCACATTGTCTTACACCAGTAATTTCATTTTTCCTGCATGAATTTCTCATAATGACAGAACTCCAATAAACCACATCATGTGGGTTATCAGATGGTATGGTAAATTTTTCCACAAGAGGGAATAAATTTAAATGAATTTTATTGATTATGAAATTCCAAGTATCGTTATCTAATTTTTTACACATATTGTTATATTTCCAATTTGACTCGAAATTATTGATTAAGATTAATTCATTCTGTAATCTTTCCAATCTATCCCAATTTTTATTAATTTGTCTTTCATTTTTAATGAGATTATTATTATTGCTATGATTATTTGACAATTTATTATTATTATTATTATTAGTATTATTAGTATTAGTATTAGTGGTTAAATTAATCTTGAAATGATGTGATCCATTTATGTAATTATCATTTTCAGTTAGTTTTCTAGCTTTATCATTTAAGTCTATCAATTCATTTAGGATATCGAAATTTGGTATGAAATCTTTCATGGGATCATTATTTAATTGGTTTATATTTGTAAATGATGAATTGTTACTATTATTGGAAAATTTATTTTCAGTGTTCTCAGTGCTATTAGAGTTATTATTTCTTGTCCTTCCCATTTCACTAAATTGAGGGATTTCATGTTGAATATTATCAGTAGTATATAATTTATTATTGTGGTCGATGGAGTCCATCTTTGTAGCAGTTTGATTATCCCTTTCTAGTAAAGACAATTTGTCCTGTACGTTATTAATAATTGATCTGAAGGATAAAGAAGGTACCAATTCCACAGATTGTAATTCATTTTTCATGTAAGAATATTTTGATATGAATGCCAATAATTGTAAAGACCATATGAGGTCATCAGATTTTGGTATGATTCTACCAAGAAAGAAATCTCTTGGTGAAGATATGATTGGTCTTTGATCATCTGTTTCCCTAAAGCAATTATCATCAATGGCATTTTCATCATTAAAATTTGAAATGTTATTACTATTATTAGTGTTATTATTAGTGTTATTATTAGTGTTATTATTATTATTATTATTATTACTATTATTATTATTATCATTAAACAAATCTTTAGATAATTTATATCTTTCCCAAATATTACCAAAATCTGATGGTTGAGTATAATTTGCCTTGAATAAATTATCTATAATGAAATCATTGTCAGAATTTAAAGTGAATATATCTTTACCTATCAAAGATTCAATAAAGTTATCATAATTACCAATTTGGGTCAAGTTATTCTTACTGTTATTATTATTATTATTATTAGTTTTTTCTATAAAATCTTTAGTTCTTTGTGACAAAAGGAAATAGAAATTCGATGATGCCAAATTTCTCAAGTTAAAAGTTAAGTATTGTTCATTAATATGATCATAATTGGCATGATACAATAAATAATTGTCCAGAACAGTTGCCAAGACAGAGATTATACCAGAAGATACCACTTTCCTTCTTATCAGTTCTGTACCTCTGGTACCTGTCAATACCAAGCACTGGAATGCCAAAGTCCATTTCCAGGCAATAATGGCCAATTTCTTATCCATAGCGATTTTATTTGAGTTGTTAATGTTAATATCATGTGTGAAATTGATACAGTCCCATAGTGAAAGATGGCAATCATGCAGGATATCCACCAATCTAATCAATGCGCCATCGTTAGCTACTGTCTCCCTGATCTTGTTTGAGTTTGAAGTCAAGTATGTGAGATGGTTCAAAGAGTTGATCAGTGGGATGTCTGAGTTCAGATCCAGGGCCCTTCTGTCGTAGAGGTTCGAAGTGATGGTGATCACGGGCCGGTTGTTCGGGACGGAGTGTTGCACGGCGTCTCTCATTATACGGTCCCTGGGCGGCTAAAATATTTGTTATTACAATAGTTCTTACAGCTATGGTTATAGTTATAGTTGTGGTTATTGTTGTGAAAAGTGGTGTTTTGTTTTGCCACTGCCCTGTGTCTACTATCAACCCTAACCATCAAGCCCTAAACGGTCAGCACGCAAGCCCTTCTTCCGTACGGGCCGTTGGAGCACGTGCACGGAAAGACACGGGCCGAGGCTGACCAGCGGTTGGTAGCGGAATTGCAATTCCGGTTTCTCATCTGCACCTTCTAACAGCTGTGTGTCCTGGGCAGACTCCTCTGCTGGGACAGTGACCGTAGCAGTGGACTTCTCCATCAGCATCACTCTGCCACCACGTTGGTCCCTCAAAGACGTCAAGTGGATAGGCACATTATCTTTGAACAACAGAAATGATCTGATCTTGCTCAATAGTTGCATATTCTCAATAAATATATCCACTTCCCAATGGTATTTGAAATACAACTTGTACTTATTCTTACTTATCCTACTTACACTGAGAATATGTGTCTCATTGACGTCTGTGATACCCGATCTGGCCTTCTTCACGGAAGCTTTCTTCAATAATTCTGCATATTCCATCTCATTGCCCACTCTTATCTTACTCATCTCCCTCTGTAAAATGGGAGAAGTCAACTCATACACAATACTTATCAACGCATCTTTGATCTCATTACATAAATCGTCAATGTCTGTAGTGGAGATATATATTCTCGTATTGGGTGAATTCAACATTATTATAGAATTATTGGACAATAATGGTGTTTCAAAAATAGTAGTAATGGTATTATTACTCAATATTTTCCTTCTATTGACAAATATTCGTATATGTAATATTATATCATTACCAAGATTGATATGTGCTATAGTGTTGACCATTATTCATACGTCTACGTTTACTATATAGTATATAGAGAGTTTCTTTGTGGGCCAAATTTTCAATTTTTCACTTGAGTTGAAAAAAAGGTCTGTTTTTGCTATACGGTAAAAATAGAAGGTAATAAATACTTATATAGTATATTATTATACGAACATATCACATCTATTACTGTTTCTTAAATAGATTGGTAATTCAAATCATCCTTAGAGATCACTTGTGATGCTGTCCATTTTTCGTTTGGCTTTAATGTAAGTAACTTACTGACATAACCAGGTTCAACACAAACCATTTTCTTGTACCCATCCTTTGGTTCAAAATCACCCATACTTGCAGATTTTTCAATCCATGGATTCCAAACCACAACATCTGGCAAATTGACTCTTTTCACAGAATGAATACACTTACCTTTATTAACAACTTGGACAATACGATCAGAATCCACATTTTGATAAACGGTATCACATTCTTGATTGAATTGAATCACTGGATGTTTGTCAATCATTATTTCATTCAATACTTTATCCACCATTTCAATACCATTCAAATTGGATACCATAGTATCTTCAATATCTGGAATATTCAAATATGAATGGAATAACCAATTGAAATCCATGGATTCTTTCAAATCAGAATTTTCCACTTCAATATCAGTCTTTAAATAATCTTTACCTAATTCTACAGTGAGGATTAAATTAAATTTATTATCCCATAATTGAGTCAATTCTTCATTGGCAATCTTTTCATTTAAACCAAATTGTACAGTAGGTGGGTATGCCACGGTACGACCTAAAAATTCCCAATTGGAATTTCTAGCTAATCCATGTTGTGGTAACTTAGATAATTTGGGATGTGTTTCATTCTTGCCGAAAACTGGGAAAACTAAAGGAATACCACCTCTTACAGGTTTACTACCGTCTAATTTAGCAGCACTGGATAACCATAATTGTTCAACACCATCAATCTTCCAAGAGATAATAGTGGCACCATATTTCAATATGGTGACATTGGTCTTGGCATTATCTGGGTGGCTAATAACAACTTGCGTTTCAGTTTCGTCAATATACATTATTTTTTTAAAAATTGAGTGAGTGTGTTTAAAATCAAGCCAGATTGGGTGTAATCGATTGATCAATTAGAACTTTTGTAAACTGTAGTGCAAGTCAAAGAAAAAAGGATGTGAGTAAAGTTCGTATTGTTTATATTCTTTTTCCAACTCCTTTTCAAGAAAGGAGTTTCCGGTCACGTGGCTGTTTGGGTGCGGGGTTTACTTGACCCTATCTTTTCAGTACTAGCCCTAATGAACAATGTCCTAAGAGAATGCCTGTTTATATACACAAGAAGATGGAATCAACTTCTTCTTTTGAACACTTTACCCTTCTTTTTATTACTTGAGGCCTTTGCCTTTGCTCTCGCAGTAGCTTTCGCCATTTCCTCCTTCGTCTTTGGCACCACTTGGAAAAACCCATCTAATCTACCTTGTACACCAGTCTTTAATGATTTTTGTAACCTTCTAATACCTGCTTCTACTCTCTCTTGATTGAATTTCTTCTCATTGACCAAGAATTCAATTATACCTTTCTCATCAGGTTTTTCCCATTTCAATTCAATTTCATCACCATCTATCACATCTGGATTTAAAAATAATTGACGTACTTCTTCATAGGGCCAATCTTCTGGTACAGACCATTTTTTAGTGTTTCTTGTTTCATCGTTGATGAATTCAATTATCTTCTCTAGGGATCCATGCTCTTTAATTAATTTTAACGCAGTGACAGGTCCCACACCCTTGATACTCTCACAATAATCACAACCAAGCATTATACCAAGATCAATAAATTGTTGTTGTGTCAAATCTAATGATTTCAAGACAGTCTCTGTATTTATTTCTTGAATGGGCTCCTTCCTAGCGGCTGAATAAGTTAAATGTCTCAATAAATATGGTGTCCTATAACATAACGTATCCATATCTTCACTGGCCGCCGCATAAACTTTACCTTTTTTAGCTAACTCCGCACATTGTGCTTCAGCTTCACTGGGTGCAATAATATATGGTATACCCATCAATTTTAACAATTTTTGGGATTCTTCTGTAATCTCGGGTGAAACTTTAACTAACCTTTTCTCATGCTTAACAATATCTTCCAATTCCACGGCGTCTTTCAATTTAGCTTCACTTTCTTCACGTCTCTGTGATCTCTTATCCAATTCATATTTCTTTAAAACTGGCGGTTTACCATCAAAGACATACATCGGTTTCAACCCATTCTCCACCAACCTCAACGTTCTATAAAATAGCCCAACCAAATGCGACGTCGTCTCACCGTCTTCAGTGGTTAATTGTTCACCACCTTGTTGTCTCACAGCAATCAAAAATTGATACAATGTCATCGAGGCATCAATGGCAACTTTCCTTCCATGGAATGCCTTGATTTCGTTCTTCTTAATAGACAATGGTGCTTCCTCCACCAATATACTGTTCAGACCTTTAATACCCATCTTTACTCTACTGTCCTTACTTTACAGAGTATAGTATACCCTCTAAATTGCAAAACTTTCTTTGTTTGCGGAAACGCGAAACGCGTAATTTTCAAATTTCAACCTCATCGCAAAAATTTGAGATCTGCGGGTAATGGTACCAACACTAATACTAAACTACATTGGACCACACCAATACTACTATTACTACTACTGCTACTATCACTTCTACTGTCACCATACCATACCATACCATACCTTACCCAACTAGAATGTTCAATATACGGAAGTTCTTACAGTGGCCACTAGATATAAGACAGAATGTCTACTTGATGCTGAATGGATCTTTACTGCCCAATAAATTCAACAATATCAAGGAACCATCTGTCTTTGCCACGGGTATATCTGAGAATACACTCCAAGGTTTCACTCCGTTGCAATTGAAACAGCTTAATTTGTTTAATTTGGCAAATTTCAACTATTTGGATATATTTGCTGAGGACACACAATTGTTAGAAGAATGGTTAGAATGGACTCGTTGGTTGAAATTCGATTGTATAATGTTAGATTACCTTAGATTAAACCATTTGGTAGATGGTGACCTCACTGGTACTTTAGATTGGATTATCTTGAATGATGACTCATTGCATCTAGCATTATTTACCAAAATTTCAAACAATATGACCAATTCTTCTTCTAGTACTACTATTACTACTACTACTAAAAAGAATGATTTTTTTCGTTTGGTGGATATCTTATCAGATTCTACTGTTCTTCTACAAGTTTGGTATACATACGATGAATTCCAGAAATGGATCATTCAATATAAAACAACTAATCATAACAGTTTAGCTTCCATAGATGACCGAGATAGAATCTATGATATTGACAATTCTGATACGGATCAAATTATTTACACAAATATAAACATGGAAGTTTTGCCGGTCCCAATAGTGAAAAAACTATTACATGAATTGAAGCAAAAGCATTATTTAGAGCTTGTTTACAATTTCCATTTCAATGATGAGACAAGAGATCTATCCAATATGGATTTTAATGATACAGCTGCATCTTTATCATCAGCGTCATCCTTCATGCCATCATCTGATCATACTTCTTCACCAAAGAGAAGGAACATAAAGAGAAGGAAACTTAAATTAACACTTACCAATGATATCAAATCAATAAAAGAAACTTGTATCAAATTGAAAAATTTAACCAAGATTTCTTGTAACGGTTACAAATTATTTGATTTAATGATTAATGCTCATGGATTTAGAGATCGATCAGGAAATACAATTAGTTATTTAGTGAAAAATCGTGCCAAAGCGTTACAACTAAATCAAATGCCCTTCTTGACCCATCCTAACAATTTTACCGATTTAACTAGGTGGAACACTTTGACTCAATTGAAATTGACTAATATTAACACTATAGATTTGAATACATTGATTTTACCAGAGAATTGTTCACAATTGATCATTAATAATTGTCAAGAACTTAAGTGGTGGGACATTTATCAAAAAATAACTACATTACCGCTATCACATGATGATAAATTTGAACTTACGCAATGCTGCCCCAACGGATTTGATAATTGCATCAAGGGATATTGTAATCATACCAAAGACTTTTTCTTCCAATTCGATGAAACAGACTGGTCGCCGGAAGATAAAATTATGATACTGAATTGCTTAAATAAAATTCTGAATGGATTAAACATAATACAACTAACTACAGTTAGAATTCATAATTTTTTCATTGTGCCCAGATCATTATATATGGATGAAAGATTTACATTCAGAAGGAGTTCGGCAGAAAAAATAATACTGCTATAGTTCTCTGGTATTTACATTTAAAAAAATTTCTCATTCTTTCATATATTAGCATGTATCATTTCTCATTTGAATAAAAAAAAAGGACATAGCGCTTTCCTTTGATTGCCATGATTTTCAATCGAATAAGGTCTTATGAAACCTTAACTTGTGAGCAGCTTTTGTATCTAATTCAATGTACATTTTATTAATTTCTTTCAGTTGCTGTTTTACATAATCTCCAAATGAGAACTCAATAGATGGTAATAGTAATTCTGTATCCAAAATTACATTTCGACCATTTTTAATCCAATCTTTTACCCACTGTCTTGATATATAATCTTCTGTTTCATTCTTATTTTCCCTCAATCTATTAATGACAACATCGATATTATTTGTTGGTCTTTCATAACAGTCAGGATACCACTTAGCATAGCGTTTCTTTAAATTCCCTGCATCGTTGATCGTTTCTTTGTACCAATTTATTTGAAGATTCATTGAATACAAAAGATAATCCGCAACAATCATTGGATCAAATAATTTACCTTTCAGACAACCACATAAAACTTGCGCCATTAACCTGTTGACAGTGTTCAATTTCCCTGGCATGGACACACCAGGTGTGTCAACTAGATAAATCTGTTGTACAACTGAGTGATCATCTTGACGAAATAACCTTATAAATTCATTTGTAGATCTAGTAATACCAGGTTCGTCCCCCGTTCTGACAACTTTCTTCCTTTGATGATAATTTCGTCCATCTTGTGGAATATTATGACCATTATCACGTAACGAATTTATTAAAGTTGATTTACCTAAATTTGGTAACCCAGTAACCATAATTCTGAACCCCATGGGTAAGGGCATACCTTTCCCTTCAAAAGCTTTTAAACTTTCCCATTTGATTATTTTCATCACATTGTTAACATCTTTAGGGTTCCGAGCATCTACTATTATAAAATTCTCATCTATTGAACTGTGCCATTCAGTTAGTTTATTCAAAAACGAGTCATCATGGCTCATAAGATCACCCTTTGTATAAACAACAAGTCTATTCATGTCAGTTCGATTTCTATGCCTCAAGACTTTATCGAACAAAACATTTTTCGTAGAGATCGGTGCCCTAATATCTCTTAATTCTAGCAACATATTTATTTGAGGCAAAAATGCATGAAATTTGTTTAGTGCCTTACGTTGATGACCTTTGAAGTCAGATTTTACAACATTGTAATTTGGAAAACTGAATCTAGGTACGAAAGTACGGGCCGAAGCATTTAAAGTGTTCATTTAGTTTAACATTTACAAATCTAGTTATAATATGATAGGTCTTACTTTTTCATTTTTTTTCTTGATGTGCTCAAGTAGAGTTTTCAAGTAGTATAAGATCTATCAAACCTGAAGGTGGAACAAAAGATAAAGAAAGATACGTCTATCTTCGAAATAATTTTATTGTACATATGACTATGATATATAGAGGTGTTTATGTACAAATTTGCAATATGTATTTATGTTCTAGTAAGATCAGTTTATCAGTAATTGTAACATACCATCAATTTTTTGAGCTTCCTTAGCGTTATTAATCTCCAATCTAATCTTCTTACGTAAATCTAACATTATTTCTTGTAATACTGATGAATTCTCTAGTAAATTATTACCATATAGTTCAAGGACTACAGCAATCCAATCTGCAACAATAGCACAAGATCTAACGTCTTCGATAGCTTTGAGACACCAATTTAGTAAGGGTTCTAATGTAACTTCATCTCGATTATATAATGCGACACGAATCTTACCTCTTTTCCTCAATTCATCTAGAATAGTTAAAGTTAATTCTTTAGCCATACCTGGTACAAATGCACAATCAAGTGCTTCAGACCATTTAAACTTATTCAAACATTTTTCAAATGCACGTGTACGACGCTTAGGTTTAGTATTGGTATCTAAATGTATTAATTGTTCCATATTACCATCATATTGTTTACCCTTCATCATTCTTTGGAAATTGTTACTCTTATTCGACACTACAGATGAAGCTGGTTTTTTACTATCAATTGATCTTTTCTTTGTTCTTATAGCTAACAAACCGGATGACATACCAACCACTAAATGTCTATTATCTTTATCTGCTGTTGCATTTGATGGTGAGAGAGCAAAATTTAGTACAGGTGATGAAAATTTCCAACCAAATTTGACATTAAAATTATTTTGTGGATCGAAAACTTTAACATGACCATCTAATGAAGATGCAATTAAAGCTGAATTCATAGGTGATTGGAAATCTTGTAAATATTGAACATGTGTCACAGTCTTATTGAAATTACCTCTTTCATATAATTTAGCACGGTTAGTTAAATCCCAAACTTTAAAATTGTTACCACCAGCTGTAACTAATTGTGTTTGTGACATTGCAATAATATCTTCCACGGGTTGATCATGATTCAATGAGAAAATTGGTTTAGTACCAACGTTTTCTTCAGTATTTATTGTTGAGTTTTCTCTTGTATCATAAATCCTTACAATGTTATCATATGAACCAGTAACCACTAAATGTGGAGAATTTGGTATAAATGCCACGGATCTAATATAATCTGTAGCACCTGCTAATTTTAACATTGGTTTGTAAGGTTGAGAAATGTCATATAATCTAGTGATTCTATCATCTGAGGCCACAACAAGATTTTTAGTATCATGAATATTAAATTTGGTTACATGTGTTGGATGTGTGGAAGCGTTAATGTTTACTAGGATATTTCTTGGATTATAAGAGTCATACACTGAGACTTGACCAGTGGCATCACCTGTGACCATCAATTTACCATCTGATCTAAAGGAAGCAGAGTAAACAACATCTTTGAATCTAGAGAATGTCTTGATAACTTGTCTAGTTCTTGAAGAAAAGAGCTGTACTCTAGTGGAAGAAGTAACAGCAAAATCATACGGACTCATCGGATTAAATTCGATGTGTGTCACAGCATTATGTTCTTTCACTAGCTGTGTGGAGGAATATTGTCTCCAGTAACGTTGTTCTGGGGTAGTCTGTTGAGGTAAAACCGCATTTCTGCGTGTCACAATTCTTGGTTTCTCACTGGACATCTGTGTGCAGACTGCGAGGGGTGGACAATGAATATAAATCTCAGTAGCAACTAGTCCTGTGAACTGCCAGATACAGATTTGTTAGTGCGCTTATGTCAAAAGTGAAAAGCTCATCGATAAAATTTTCAAATGTGCGTTACCCGAATTACCGTTTCGGGACACTCGATTTTGGACACAAAACTTGGTGGGACGTGGATGTAGTGGGTACACCATGGACCATGCCGCTGTTGTTTGAGGTCTCGGCATTGCTAACGTGGCAAAGTTTGGGTTCAATATGGCACAAATCTAAGGCTTTGGATTGTGTGTTTCGAGCTGTAATTCTTACTCGTGTCAAACACCGAGTACAAAAATACAATAGTAGTGAAATGCCCAGAAATAATTATTGAACGAGGTATACTGGAAACGTATTAATGCAAGAATCCTTTCTACAGATTTTAGATTACATGAGAAAAAAATGTTTTAAACTTTAATTAACTTTCACTAGTACTATATTTACCTTTTAATGGATGATTTCCTATACTTTGACCTGTAAAAAAAATTTTCTACTGCATGAATAATAAAATGAAACAAGCGGGGTTCTGGCCTTTTGTCAATTTGTGGTAATTGCAGTACTTTCCTCCCACGTCCCAGAAAATTTCCCTAAAAGTAAACCTGCTACAATCTAACTTTAGAAGAAAAAATGAATCCACTCTGCATTCCAAATATATCAAAGGTAATCAATAGTTATGTAAATTAGAAACAGTGTCAAAAGAGGTTATCGGATTTCATTTTTTCAACAATAATATGTGTACTGATGTATATACAAGGGTAACGCATGTAAATCCGCTTTCAAAGCACTAAGTCATTTTCAGATGAACCTTTATTTCTGAAACAATGCAATTAATCCATTTTAAGTAACCTTGTCCTCCATATTTGATTTTCATGGAGTGACCCCGCACAACATTGACTCAAATGGGGCAATGGTAAACACTTTCATACAGCGAATAATATGTCAATGTGTGTGCCACAGAGGTAGCCGGCGATAGTGTTCTTGCCCTTTTGATCCAAATGTTTAGAAACGAAGACACTACGAATTCGATTTCCTTTATCCATATTTTCCTGTTTAGGAAAAGATGTTTTCGGGTAAAAATAAGTATTGAATATACTATGCTATACTGCTTCTTGATTAAGGACTTCCCTTAATATATTTTTCACTTTACCCACATACATTTTCTTTTGTATTTAAACAGACTAACTTTATCTTCCAGATTCTGAAGTTTTTTCAAAACACTTTCTTGCTCTTCCTATCCTTTTTTACCTTCTCTTTCCTTCCAATAATTTCACTGATTTGAAAGCTTCACACTTGCTTCAGTATACATAATTATAAAGCTTTTTGTTATCTATAGAGCTTATATGAACAATTGAAGTTTTTTATATCTTTCACATTCAATCGCTACACTGCTCTTTTCATCATAGATACGTTTTTTTAACAATAAATGTCAGAATTCGTAAAAGACACAAATAATGATAAAAACGATAATGGAACAAAAAATAGCACCTACAATCTTGCTCGATTTGAAAATAGCTTTTTGAATCCAGAGCCCAAATGGATCAAAGATTTTAGTTCTTCTTTTGAAAATAGGGTTACAGACCTTCAATATGAAAGTGACGAATTAGATAGTAATAACAATGATAATAATACTAACAGAAAGCCATACACTGAAAATAATTCAAATTTTATACTCAAACTTGAAAGAATGTTGAATGATAAAAAGCAAAATTTCAATTTCAATGACAATAAATCTGATCAAGTTATTTCGAATCGATATGAGAGTTTTTCAGATCCTACAGATGCAATTTCTGTCAATATCGATGAGGAATCATATGATGGGGAAAACCAATCTGCAGATAGTTTAGAAAATTATCAGATGCCACAATCTAAAAGTTTACCAGGAAGTTTTATGATTGAGAATTTTATAGATTCTGCTGATGAATCGACCATTAATAATGTAAGTCACAATTTTGAAGAATATGATATTTATAACTACACCATTCTACCAGAAAAGAAACAGAATAGCGTATCTACTTATTCATCTGTTGAACTTGAGGATAGTTTACGCTTTGATACATTTGGCTTATGTTTACCGACCAAAATTTCAACACCCAGTATTACACTTGAATCACTTGAAAATGTCTCGCATGAATCACAACATACTTTTTGCAAACGTTTGCTTGACCATGCCAACATTGTTGACAGTATCAGTAATGATATTACAAACAGTAGTCAACAGCATTCACAATCAATCAGTCCTGAAGTGATTCATGGAGAAATAGAAGAAGCCATTAAATATAAAATACCCAAATTATGCAATTGGGATAATTGCACGCTATCATTTGAAAATATCAAAGATCACTACACACATATTGAAAAGCATCACATACCAAGAAGGAAGCCAAATTACACATGTCAGTGGACCAAATGTGAAAGGAAATTTACTCAAAGACAAAAACTCTTAAGACATTTGACTAGCCATATTAATTATAAACAATTTCATTGTAGAATATGTGACAAGTCATTCAAACATATCGAACAATTGAAAAATCATAATAGGTTACATTCAGGTATTATTATGAATGAGTGCCAATTCTGTGGTAAAACCTTTTCATCACCATCTGCTCTACAAGTGCATAAAAGGATGCACACTGGTGAAAAGCCTCATAAGTGTGAGATATGTTCAAAAAGATTTAGCGACCCAAGCAATTATTCTAAGCATCTCAAGATACATAGCAAGTAAACTATCTAGAGTTTACCACTTGGTAGTTTGGAGTAGTTACTTGGATGGCTAAGCCATTTTGAATGTATTTGACAGTAATGTGGTTTGTAATGATGTGCATCCATTTCGATGTACTTGTGAAGTGGAAAAGAGACAGAAAAGTACCACCGCAGATTTCTAATCTTATAGTGCGCTATCCGGTATCACTTTGCTTTAGACTCTTAGCAAGCGATATACAAGATGCTTTGGTAAGAACCAGATTACTATTCGTTACAAGTTTTCTTAATCTCTGTCTTTCATGGAGGAGAGCTGTCCTTTAAACTAATCTCTATGCACGCCCTTTTGAGATTGACACTCCTTGTATAGTTTATTTACGTATATTTGACCATTTATATAGTAGATCACTTTATAATCAATTCTTTACATCCACTGCATTACTACAGCTTTTTGAAAAACCAAAAAGTTTCAGAATTTTATCTTGAATACAAAGGATATTCGAACCTTACTCTCCTGGTTTTCACCTACTTGAGCCATATATTCACACAGCTAATAAAGAAGCAATGGCTCAATTACTCTTGAATAATACAATCCCCCCACAACCTTCCACGAAAAGGAACTATACTACCCATTTATCGTTTAATAAATCATTGAATGCCTTAGCTTACCCCTGCGGCAACTCAGCCTTTGTGCGTTTCCTGCATGAGGATAAAGTTATTCAATTCAAAGGACATGCAAACTCACCGGTAACTGTAGCCAAATTTGCTAACAATGGATCCACATATGTTGCCTCTGGTGATGAATCAGGTAAAGTTTTCGTCTGGTCATGGAATAATGATATGGAACTATCCATTAAGTCTGAATTTCGTATCATTGCTGGGCCCATCATGGATATTTCTTGGGATAATGATAATCAAAGACTTTGTATTGTAGGGTCAGGCCAACAATCGATGGGTGCCTTTGTTTCTTGGGATTCAGGTAATTCAATTGGTGAAGTTGTTGGACATTCAAGAACAATAAATTCTTGTGCTATCAGACCCAAGAGACCCTTGAGAGCTGTTACTGTTGGTGATGATTCTGCTGTTGGGTTTTATAATGGTGTACCGTTTAAATTCAATTCAAGTGATAAATCATCACATTCACAGGGTAAATTTATTAGATGCGTACGTTTCCAACCAAACCTTGGTAATTTTTTCATTACTGTGGGGTCTGATAGAAAGATTTGTTGTTTTGATGGTACTACTGGTGCATTTATTAAATCTTTCGAAGATACAGAAAGACCAATTGAAAGTGGACTTTTTGCCATCGATTGGTTGAATGAAGATAAGTTTATCACTTCAAGCGCTGATGGTATTGTGAGAGCGTGGAATCTAGAATCGGGAAACTGTTTCCATAGATGGGATTTACACAGCGATATTAACTCAGTGGACTCGCAACAAGTAGGTTGTGTTGCAATCAATGAAAATGAATGCCTCTCCCTTTCATTAAATGGCGATTTGAATATCTTGAATTTAGATCAAGATAAACCCATCAGAGTCATTCATGGTCATAATAAATCTATCACATCATTAGTGGTCAACCCATTAATCACAGGTTCTTATGATGGTAAAGTAGTAGACTGGGAATCTAATACGTTATACACTAACCATAAGAATTTGATAAGTTCTATCAGTAATCTACAATATCCAAGGATCCATTCACTATCATGGGATGATACTTTACAAGAAAATGGTAAAATTTTAATCAAATTTGATTCACAACCAGAAATTTCTGAAGCATTTCAAGAATTTATCATTGCCGTGAATAGCAACAATGAAGTATTACAAATCAACGGTTCCACTGGTGACATAATCAATCAAATTAAATTGACCAAACCGGCAAGTGCTATCACCATGTCAAATAATTACATCGCCGTGGGTTATTCTGACACATACGATATTGAAATAATCAAAACCAGTGATCTTTCCCATAGAACAATTCTAGCTACACCAATGAGAGCCACACCAACCAAGATTTCTATTTCACCTCGTGAAACATATATCGCTGTGGGTGACAACATGGGTAAGATTGTTTTGTACGAGATGGAAACTAAGAGTGTGAAGACTACGAGATGGTCATTCCATTCTGGTAAGATTACTTCTATGACTTGGCAGCCTGTCTCATCTGATGGAGACGAGGACGATGATGAAGATCTTTGTGCCACTGGGTCATTAGACACAAACATCATCATCTATTCTGTCAAGAGACCCATGAGAACCATTCAAGTGCTTAATGCGCACAAGGATAGTGTGAATACTGTTGAATGGAGTGGGAGAAACACCCTTGTGTCCAGTGGTGCAGACGCCTGCATCAGGACATGGGACCTGGAGGCCTAAGTGGTAGGAAACACACCAGCCGTGGACATGATGGTGTGGCCCACCTAGTGAGGACGGAAGCGTTACCCGTCTGAACCGAAAACGGAAATCAAAAGTATACAGAATATACACTATGTAAACTGCAAAGACTGCGTAGAACTCAGAGGTGATAACCACAGGACATCTCCTTCAGAAGCCATGGCCAGCCGGACTCGTGGGAACAGATCTCGCTCACACTCGCAAAAACCGAACTATGTTGTAGAATCCATCGACCAGGAAAGCAATGATGAGGAATACACTGATCGCAAGAGAAAGATAAGTGATGATGAAGACGAGGTGGAAGTGGACGAAGAGGATGAAGAGGAGGACGATGATGAAGTAGATGATGCTAGCGATACTGACAGTAAAAGAAGAAAAAGTAATACGGTTTCTAGGAGTAATTCCGTTTCTGTAGAGCCATCGAATACAGCAAATAGTAATAATGATACAAATAACACTATAAGTACAAGCAATACTACTTCCACCCAGACCAGTACCAATAAACCTCCAGTGAGAAGGTTCCGTAGTGGTATGTACCCTGTGGATGAGAAGGGTGAACCTATAGCTTTAGTCAATGAAGAATATCTTTTGCCCGATGATCCAAAAGGTGATGAAAAGATCGACTCTAATGGTGATTTACTAGGTGATAGAACTTTCAAAGTACGAACATTTACTTTGGTGGATAAAGATGACCGTAAGTTCATGTTATCTACCGAACCTGCGCGTGCAGTGGGGTTAAGAGACTCCTATATGTTTTTCCAAACGCATCCAAACTTGTACAAGTTTCAACTCTCGCAGGGACAGAAGAACGATCTAATTAGACGGAATATTATACCATACTCTTATAGAAATAGACCTATTTCATTGGTGACAGCACGTAGTGTTTTCAAAGAATTCGGTTACCAAATTATTGAAAACGGTATGGAAGGTACAGATGACTATTATTCTGATCCAAATTTGAAGAATGACAACTACGGGGATGCCACTGCGTCCAAATCACATAAGGACTCTTCTCATAAAGTGCATGGGAAAAGACGTAACATTCATCCACATCATAACCTCTCTCATAGTAATAATAACAACAATAATGCAAACACCAGTACAGGTAGTAATATTTCACGTACCAATTCAAATATAAACAATAATAGCCATTCCCGTAACACAGAAAGAAATAAATTCATGTCAACTGCTATTATAAACGACACTATAAGTCCAGCTAGAAACACTGTAGAATTTTTTGACCGTAGGAATGCACATGCACATACAATGACGAGTGAGTTACTGGGACCACAAGGTATACAGATAAATGCCACCAACTGGCTTTACCAACATGCTGCAGCATGTAGTCGGTTCAATAGTGATATGTATTACGACAGAGTACGTGTATTACTTATTGAAAACCAAGGTATTAGGGATCCGTTTACAAACACTTTACACATCCCACAGTCCACTCAGCCCACCAGAGTGTTGCAATTCGGCAAGCTACAAGATAGTGAGACGGATGAGTGTGGTCCAAATACTATCGTGTACGAAACGGTTATCCATGACGACAACTTGTTGAGGCCCAATACGGGACTCTCTGCGGTGGACCCCTCTATGTACGAAGGGCTGGTGGACCCAGACACGTTGCAGGCCATCCAGGACCAGGTACTCTTTGAGAAGGGCACGTAGCTGTGCACTCTACAGACCGTATGCATCCACCAGCTGTGTATATAAATAAATAAATATTACCAATCATTTGAAATTGAAATGGCAAGCCGTTGAACAAGAACAATACAACTGCAACCACTCTTGCTCGCACTAACCATGTATCGTACGCTTACCCGTGGTGTCCTGTATGGCAATACAAGACTGTGTATACGTTCCCGTGCACTGTTGTTGCAGGTGTCCTTACCTAGACTCGTACATTCGACACACCTCTTGTTGGACGAGAGGGATAGAGATATCCGAGAACTAAGAAAGGAGATAGAGAACTACAAGAACTTGAAGAACCAGGATGCCCAGAATATAGACTGGGTTGCCTACCAGAAAAGGATCAGTGACTCCCTAAGGAAACTGGAGAAAAAATCTCAAAGGGAGCAACAAGAACAAGAACGAGACTTGAATGATGATGAGAAAGGGAACAACAGGAAACCAAATAGTAAAGAGGCTGAAGAGGAGAAGATAAGGAAGAAACTAAATGAAACGAACCCGTTTATTGCTCCCGGTCAAGGACCGAATAACAACATTAACTTATTCCAATTGGGTCTCACTTTCTTCTTGTTATCATTCCTTTTAGATTTGTACAATGGGAACGGTAATGCGAAGGAAATCTCTTGGCAAGAGTTTTATAGGGACTATTTGTCCAAACAGATGGTGAAACAGTTAGTGGTCGTGAACAACTCGTGGGTGAAAGTGATCCTGTTCAATAACGATGCCTTGGGCACTGATAGTTATCTTTATTTCAATATTGGTTCTTTAGAACAATTTGAAGATAATCTAATCAAGGCACAAGACCAATTACAAATTGACAATGACTCAAGAGTACCTATTATTTATGTTAGAGTAGGTCAATGGTCGCGTATCATATGGCAAATACTACCCACTGTAGTTATGATCACGGGTCTTATTTGGTTAACTACAAGGTCTACCACTATGGGTGGTCCTAACGCTAATTCCAAGAATGGAATATTCAGCCTTTCCCGTTCCAAGGCTAAAAGATTCAATGTTAATACAGATGTGAAGGTTAAATTTAAGGATGTGGCAGGTTGTGATGAGGCCAAAGAGGAAATTATGGAATTAGTGTCATTTTTAAAGAATCCAGAACGTTATGAAAAGATGGGTGCTAAGATCCCTCGTGGTGCAATCTTATCTGGCCCACCAGGTACAGGTAAGACACTATTGGCGAAGGCCACAGCTGGTGAAGCTAACGTTCCATTTTATTTTGTTAGTGGATCAGAATTTGTAGAGATGTTTGTTGGTGTGGGTGCAGCTCGTGTACGTGATTTATTCAAGACAGCTCGTGAAAATGCACCATCTATTATTTTCATTGATGAAATTGATGCCATTGGTAAGGCAAGACAAAAGGGTAATTTTTCTGGTGCTAATGATGAAAGAGAAAATACACTTAACCAAATGTTGGTCGAGATGGATGGGTTCACCCCAAGTGATCACGTAGTGATATTGGCGGGTACTAATAGACCTGATATATTAGATCAAGCCTTATTGAGACCAGGTAGATTTGATAGACATATCAACATTGAAAATCCTGAATTAGAAGGTAGGAAAGATATCTTTGCTGTTCATTTAAAGGGTTTGAAATTAGCTGATCCAATTTTTGACTTGAAGAATAGGTTGGCTGCTTTAACACCTGGATTTTCTGGTGCTGATATTGCCAATACTTGTAACGAAGCTGCATTGATTGCAGCTCGTTTTGGTTCTGATAATGTTAAATTGACACATTTTGAACAAGCCATTGAAAGAGTCATTGCTGGTGTGGAACGTCAATCCAAGATCTTGTCCCCAGAGGAGAAAAAAATCGTAGCGTATCATGAAGCAGGACATGCTATCTGTGGTTGGTTTTTGAAATATGCAGACCCATTGTTGAAAGTTAGTATAATACCCAGGGGTCAAGGTGCGTTAGGTTACGCACAATATTTACCTGGAGATATATATTTATTGAATGAACAACAATTGAGGGATCGTATTACTATGGCACTTGGTGGAAGAGTTTCTGAAGAATTACATTTTGACAATGTGACAGGTGGTGCAGCAGATGATTTCAAGAAGATTACACAGATGGCCACTAGTATGGTGACTCAGTTAGGTATGAGTAAACGTATTGGGTGGTTAAGTTATGGTAAGAAGGATGACCAAGATTTAACAAAAGCATATTCAGAGAGCACAGGTGATGCTATAGACGAAGAAGTACATAAGATAATACGTGAATGTCATGCGACCTGTAAGAAATTGTTGAAGGAGAAGTCCACTGAGTTGGAGAAAATTGCACAACTGTTATTGAACAAGGAAGTGCTTACTCGTGAAGATATGATCAACATCCTGGGGAAAAGACCATTCCCAGAGAGGAACGATGCGTTCGACAAGTACTTGAATGGGAAACCCTCTGCTGTTTCCCCCACGACGACGTAGGTACGCACTAGACTTGTCTGACATCCCAATGCGGTCCCCACAACCTTCGCCCTGGTGAGTCCCTCGTGCTTACGTTACCGCTTACGTTACAGCTTACCTCATCCCAGCTTACCTCATCTCTGATTACCTAATCGCAGAGTGAAAAAAACGCCTCGAAGTCATCGGAGTCATCGATTGGATCCACAACTCAAAGACACTCCACACAGAGACAGGACAGTATATCTACCATCTACAGTGACGGTTGGCTTTTTCTTTCTTTTGTCTGCCCGTCTAGTCTATATACACACACACCTTTGTACAAGACCCCCAAATGAACAATATTGACGAAAGCTCCTCTCTGCTGACCAAGAACAGCGTGCAGACGGCCACTGTCCTTGTCAACGACAACGACAACGCCGACACTGACGCGGAGGCCTTGGAGAAACGCTACCACGAATACAACATGTCCTTACCGAAATTACCGATCCTATTCTCACTCTACATGGGATCTTTCCTTAGTGCACTGGATGGTACTGTGGTTGCGAATATTATGAACAGTGTAGCTGAAGAATTTGAAGAATCAGATAAGAAACAATGGATTGCTACCAGTTTCCTGCTCACTAACACCGCGTTCCAACCACTTTACGGTAAGTTATCTGATCTGACGGGAAGAAAATTTGCTGTATTAACTGCACAATTCTTCTTCGGATTGGGTTGTCTGTTGACTTGTTTTGCGACTAACGTGACACAATTCTCTATCGCTAGAGCTATTTGTGGTATTGGTGGTGGTGGTATTAATGCCTGTAGTAGTATTACTACCTCTGATGTTTGCACCACAAGAGAACGTGGTATTTATCAAGGTTATGCTAATATTGTCTTTGGTACGGGCCAATTACTAGGTGCTCCCATTGGTGGGTTTCTCATGGGGACTATTGGTTGGAGAGCTATCTTTGCCATTCAAGTACCATTCATCATAGTTTGCTCCTTTTTGGCTAACAGAAATATCAATATAAAATTAACACACATTCCTCCAAGGCATGAAAGATTCACTTGGGCAAATATATCAAGGATAGATTTTGCAGGTTCACTCAGTTTAGTGGCCACAATTAGTGGGGTTTTGTTCTTGACATCTACTAATTGGAATAAATTAATCTTATCTCTTTTCACCATTTCATCATTCATTATTTTCATCTTGGTGGAACTTTATGTGGCCAGGGACAGAATTGTTCCATTTGAACTACTAAGGGGTTCATTTGGTCTGTCTTCTATCACCACAGTATGTTCATCATTCATCATATATGGTGATATCTTCAGATCACCCATTTATTTACAGATCATGCAAGACCTTAGTGTAACAACAACAGGTTTGTACTTGATTCTACCATCATCTGTCACTGCACTGGCATCTGTGGTGACAGGGTCTATTATTAGACACTCAAAGATGAGTATACCACGTTGCACTTCAAGATTGATTTTTGTCAGTTTCATTATTCAACTGGTTGGTCTCTCCGTGGCTTATTATCTAATTGCTCATTTGGAACCGTATGTTCCATTATCCCAAAACAACATCACTACTTTGACTGGAAAATTCTTTTCAAGGGAAGCTATTCAGTTTAGTGCCACTTCATATTATTGGACCATCATATATATCACTGCTTCATCCATGGTAGCATATGCGTATGCCCAATTATTAGTGGCTACTTTAGTAAGTATTGTCTTCTCTATTCACAAATCACAACAGGGAACAGTAACAGGTATTTTCTATCTTTGGAGATCAATTGGTAATGTCCTGGGTGCTTCTTTAACTTTGGTTACGTTCGAAAAGACTTTGGCTAGAAAATTATGGTACTATATGTTCCAGACAGGTTCTGCTTGGTACGACTTCTCAAAGGACGATTATCGTAAATTGATATCGGATTCAAGTTATTTAAGAAACCATTCATTCCCAATGAAGACTTTGGTGGAATTGTTGAATGTCTATGTCAGGGCATTTCTTATTTCATATTGGCCCAACATGTTTTTAACTGTTATTGGTGTCATTGGCTCTTGGATACTGTATAGAACAAATTCAAGAAAACTCATCACAGAAAGTGCTTGTTAAAAGTGGTGGTACTGATAAACCATTTCTCCACAATCTGTATATATATCTCCCTTTTCTTTTATATTATCTTATAAATTAAATACCTCTAAGAGAATAAATACATCGCTAATTCAGTTGTCATTCTATACATAAAGTATATTGTACTTAGTTTACTGTTCTAACTCAACGGGTAAAATGTCATTCAAGAGACCCGTACTTATATTAAATCTTTCCAAAGAATCGATATCGATGCCTAACCGGACACACTCGTCCCTTGCGTCTTGATCAAAGAAGGGTTCATACGGATACCCCAAATAGTACATAATGATAACGTTCCTCAAATTGACACTTATCTTATCACCAAGCATGTACAATCTTAGTGCAAATGCCATACTTTTACAACTAATGCGTGCTGGGACTCCTGCCCAACCTGTACATAACCCAGGTATTATCAACCCGTCTACATCATCTGGCGTATGCATTAGGGCGTTCCAAATGGCATTGAACACAGGTTTGTAACCTGTCTCTATGGTGTCATGTGGCATGAAGATACGCTTGGCAGGCGTGATCATAGTGGGTACGTGGATGATATACTCAATACCGTCTCTGCACTCTGTGGTCCTCTCTAGGGGACAGAGTGATAAGTTAACCACGGTGGCAGACCCCACGGTATGGTACCTGTTCTGCAGTTGCTCTCTGAACCAAGACTCGAATGGAATACCGCCAAAATATGACCGTATGGCTACATCGAACCCACCACCAAGATATCCAAATGAATTGCCAGGCGATACGATGGCATACTTGAGGGGTCTCGGTACGTGTGGTTTGTGGTTGGCTTCTCTTATGTCTGTCATTAGTGTTTCAAGATGGCCGTGATGGATGGTGAGTTTACCATCGTTGTGGAAAATGTTACGTGGTAAATAGTGGTGCCATAGTTGAGTCACTGATTCGTTTGTGTCACATAATATTATCTTCATGGATTTGATCATCGGTTGGTTCTGGTTTGGTGTTTGTTCTTTTCACAGAAATTATTATAAGTATTGCAATAAATTATAGTTACTCCAAGAGACAGATATCGCAAAACCATTAAATAGCAGTATATACACAGCAAGAATACAAAGAGTAAACACTAAGAATGAATCGCGAAAATCAAAATCAATAAATAGACATACATGTAAATATATATACATTATCAAGAAGATTATCAATGATTTCTGCCAAATAGTTTCTTCAACTTAGTTCCAAATTTATTAGATTTATGTTCCTTTGTAGTATTGTCCATTGTCCTTGCCACGTTGGGTGCACTTGTAGAACGCTGCGGTTGTGAACTTGATGAGATGGAACTACTCACGTGTGGATTGTTACTGCCGCTACGCAACTGATTGGAAGTCATGCTACTACCGGCAGGTAATGTCGAAGATGGGGATATTATCTTGTTACCACCACTAGAATGAGTCGTAGAATTATTGTCCTTATTATTGCTATGTTTCTTGAATAAAGAAAATCCACTACTCTTCTTTTCTTTATTAGGACTATCATTACTGTTATGACGACTATTTGGTAAACCAAACTTGAAAGAATCAGAACCTGATCTACCACCGTTGCTGTAATTTGGTGTGGGTGGTGGTAAAAATCCATCCTCATCATCTGAATCTTGGAACCTGGATGAAAAGCCACTTAAAAATCCAAGGTTCTGTTCATTGCCATGACTACTATTACTACTCCTTCTTTGTGATAATGATGCATTGGATGATGGTACTTGATGATGAAATTTACTATTCATGTTAGTGGCATCATTCAATTCATCTGCTGCTACATCTTGTCTCAATGAAAGATTCTTGAAACCTAAATGATCCTCTTTAGTTCTTATCTTTTCAAAACTTGATTTCCTTTGTGGCGGTTCCACGGGATATAATATACTTGCTAAGTTGGGATCATTAGCCATATTTTTAGCCGCATCTTGAACTTTTGAAGTTGAGTGCTTACTATCTCTTTGTAAGTGCTTAGTTGCATTAACATTCACTCTATTCTTAGGAACTTGGGATAATCTTTTATTATTAGCGGTAGGAGTATTGTGAGCATTCTTAGTGTTTACTGAGGCTTTATTATTAGACATTGGTGGTTTCTTATTTGCACCGTTCTTTACACTATTAGTATTTGATTTGTTATTTTTCGGTATTTGATTACTTGTTTTATTATTCATTACTGATTGCGATCTAACGATACGTGTAGATGGGGTTTTCCTTAATAAATTTTCAGAGGATAATTGAGCATTCAATCTTGTATTTTCAGCAGTAGTCAATTTCAAGTATGCACCTTCGGCGGTAGTGGAAGTAGTCTTGATCTTGTTATAGGGTGATGAAGAAGATGAACTATCATGTTGAGAGTATGTTACACTTGGTGTTTTCTTTAAAGCAGACTTAATTGGTGTTTTAACACCAGTCTTTAATCTTGGAGTCCTGGTTGGTGGTTTCAAATGATCCAAATCCTTAGCATGAGCATTGCTACTGGCATTTTTATTATTAGTAATTAAGTGATTATTTTTGGAAGTGGCATTAGAAGATGCTAATTTTTGTTTGGAAGTTGGAGTGGCCACTGGAACTGTCTTTTTCGTTGAAACAGTTTTTGGTGATTCAAATTTATTACCGTTGCTTTCATTAGTTGTCTCAGTTTTATTTTTGTGATCATTGGAATGTGTGTTACTAACATTATCATTCGAGTTGATTAAATATGGGTTCATTGAACGTAAATAACTTGCCATGTTATTCTTGTTATTAGATTCTTTACCATATACATCTATTGTTTTCTCTTCTTCACTTGATTCACTAGGAGAGAGAGCTGCATCTTTAGTACTACGTTTATCATCTAAGTGATCCTCCACGGTTATTTCATTAATAATTAATGTATCATTGTTCATCATTTTCTGATAGTTAGCTGATTTTGTTCTCGATGGATTTTTTGATGGAATAACAAATGGACTATTGGAAATGTGAGATGAACTAACAGTATTATCTGGTTCAACTACCATCTTGTCATCATTGATCGTATCATTAGTGTCATTATGAGTGGTATCTTTACTATCAATATTGGCTATATCGTTATTATTATCCCTATTAGTTATTTCTGATTCGACCACAGTGGAAGTTTGATTTTCAATCAATGTATCTTCGTTTTTATCATCATTTAAGCTATCAGTAGTTTCCTGTGTTGTCACATATGAAGAATCAGAATCTTTATGACTCAAGGTTAAAAGTGGTTCAACCAATTTATTGATAATTTTCACTTCATTACTTTCATTTTCACTTTTAACTATTTTTTCATCATCTTTATCATCATTACTTGCCTCATCTTTCTCTAACTGATTTTGTAGTTCTTCTAATTCTTGAACCTCTTCGAACATTTCTTTGTCACACTCAGATAGCTTACTATCGGATAACGCTACATTTTCCTTCAATAAATCGCTTAACATTTGATCATGATCATTGGTTTCTTTATGAATATTATTATTAGAATTACCAGTTTTGTTTGTAGCCGCTGTAGTTGCTCTGTTGGTAGTAAAATCAGAACTGTTCATATTAATATTGGCATCATCCAATTCCAATTCTAATTCAGTTTCTTCTTCAAGTAAACTTTCAATCAAAGGCTGTTCTGGGGTCTTAGTTGGACTGTTCGAAGTTAATTTACTGTGAGTTTCATCATCATCAGAAAAGTGTTGTTGCTGGTGTTGATTACTTTGTTGTTGTTGTTGTCTATGCGATAATGAATTCAAATTAGAATTACTTTCTTTGAAATGTTTCTTCGTCAAACTATGTCTTTTATTCTTACTGGGAGTATTATTATTATTATTATTATGACTATTATAAATTTTATTACTTTTGTTGCTGTTACTACTATTAAGACTACTAAGACTATTAAATCTTAAAGAGTTTCTTCTTTCAATTAAACTATTTCTTCTTTCGATCTCTTCTACAGGAATTTGAACAGCCACAAGACCATTTGGTCCAGGTACATATTTCTTGATAAATTTTTTCTTGTTATTCGACTGGTTTGGATGAGAATTAGGTAAATTATTAACTTTTGACACTGTTTGCTTACCACCAAATTCTTGGAAAGTCCGCTTAGCCTCTAAATGTTCTTTATAAGTAATATTTGATAATTTGTTATCACTGGTCAAAGAATATCTATTGTTAGGTAAACTTGAAGTACGACGACTAATAATTTGTGAATTACTTCTTCGTAAAATTTTTTTCTTAGGTGTAGGATTTGAATTTTTAGTTATATTTTCTTTATCCCTATTATTTTTAGTTACTGAAATTGAAGAGTTGTTATTACTAGACATTGGTGTACTATTTTTTGAGGTCAAAGAACTGTACCTCTTGTTTAAATTCTGAGCATTACCTGTTTTATTCAAAGTAGACATTGAGTAAGCCAATTGAGGAGAGTTATAAACTGGCAATTTAGTGCGATCCACATGTCTCCCATTATTGACCAGAGCTTTGCCTAGGGCGTTGGCAGCTGCCATTGCCTCGTTATTGAAGCCATCAGTGGTGTATGGCGGGTTGGAAGAGCGATACACACTGTTACGTTTGTGCATGGGGTTGTTCTAAAAATGAGGGTTGCTGTAAGCTGTTGTTGTAGTATGTGGAACCAAGAGGATTAAACGATGAAGAGTAATTTTTGAGAAAAACAGAAATAGCAGCAATATGTGTGGTTGACTGTGTGGCCTCCTAGATGTGGCAAAAGTTGGACAATTCTGATCAATTACTTTCCAATATTCTTATTCTTTTTTTTATTCAAATCAAGTTTAATTTATTTAATTTTTTTATTTCAGAAATGAGAAATGATTTTTTTGCTTCCCCTTTTGAAATTGCGTGTTTTGGTGCGGCCGTTTCTGGGGCGTTTCTGGTGGCTGCGGGATTTCGGTGCAGGCTTCTGAGGACAACATAGGCCTTTGCAGAGTGAGGGTGTATTTCCGCCGTGTTTTGTGCTATGGAAGTGCAGCTGCTACGGAGTTTCTCTGCAAGAAGCCCACCCTTTACGCGGTGATGCACCGCCGCTGCTTGCGCACATGCAAAACATAAGCGGAGAAATAAATGAATTACAAAAATGAGTTAGGTGTAGAAAATGTACACATATACAATTTTAAGTGAGCCCTAAACCCTAAATATATTGTCTATCTATCTATTTAGATGTATCCACCACATAACGACCCAATATCTTACCCTTCTCCATTAGATCATAAACTTTTGGTAATTCTGATAAACCTACGACTTTGATTGGCGATTTGATTAAACCTCTGGTGAAAAAATCAATGGCTTCTCTAGTGTCAGCCCTATTCCCGACATATGAACCTTTGATATTGATTGATTTAACAACATGTTCAAAAACAGGAGATTTCACCACGGAATGCGCTGGTAAACCAACAAGAACCACAGTACCACAGGCTCTTACATATTCGGTAGATAAAGAAATTGCTGCATCTGAAACTGAAACATTGATAACACCGTGAGGTCCACCTTGTGTAGCTTCTTGAATTGCCCTGACCATTAAGTTGTTGGTGGAAAATTTAGTGAAATCAATAAATTTTTCACCACCTAATGAATAAAATAATTCTTCTTTACCTGGACCTCCATCAATACCTATCACTCTTAATCCCATTGCCTTGGCATATTGGATTGCTAATGAACCTAACCCACCTGCTGCACCCGATATACAAACCCATTGACCAGGTTTAACATTTGCTTCTTTCAATGCCTTATATACTGTTATACCAGCACATAATACTGGTGCAACTTCAGCTAAATTGGTGCCCTTTGGTATCTTAGCGGCTTGAAAAGCATCTGCAGTGGCATATTGTTGGAATGAACCATCATGTGTATAACCAGATAAATCTGCATGTTCACAGTTAGATTCAAATCCTGATTCACATAATTCACATGACATACAAGAACCATTTAACCATTTGATACCAGCAAAATCACCAATTTCAAAATTCTTGACATTGGAACCCTTAGCTACCACTACACCAGCACCTTCATGACCACCGACTAAAGGTAATTTAACTGGTAGGGGCCAATCACCTTTCCAAGCATGCAAATCTGTATGACAAACACCTGAATATTTAACATTTACCAAGATTTCATTTGGTTTAGGCACAGGTACAGGTATATCCTTATATTGTAATTCACCACCATTCTCATAAAAGATGACACCTTTCTGCAATTTTGGGATTGGGTATGTAGATTGTAATCTTAAGAATTGTCTACTTATGTTCCAAGTTGGTGAGACATTCTGACGTAAAGTGATGGTTCTCAACATTGTTTTGTTGTTATTGCGGTTTTTTTGTATATCAATGTATAGATACAGTTAAAATCAGTAATATATTGAATTATATTTTCCAATTTGAAAGGAAAAACATGAAGAAGAGAAAAGAAGAAAAACTGTAGATAACACATCCCTCCATAATCAAAACTGTCAAGATTCGATCCATTTATTTTATTTATTTACCAGAAAACTGATAAAATCGGTGACGAACTTCAGCGAAAAATTGTGTGACCTCCGTTTTTTCCCACGGAATTTCTGGAACTATTTTCTTCTAAGGCACGATCTCGGAAAAATAGTGGGGTTAGGTTTAGGGTTGTGGGAACCCTTTAAACCAGGGTTTCTTGGCCTACGGTAACTTATCTTCATATATCTATATTATTATATGCTGGCACTATTCTTGTAGTAGGCTTGTGTCTGTATGCATGTAATGTCCTACTCTTCAGTGTCCGTCTCTTCAAAATATTCTAATTGATCCTCAGCTGATTCCTCGAAGTCCAATACTTCTTCATCAGAATCTGACTCTGAACCCCACTGAGTAACTGAGTCAATTAATGTATCATCTACCTTTTCTGTATCCAAATTTTTGTAATCTATGGTATCATATTTGAAATTCCAAAATTCTGAAAGGTCACCACTTAAATATGCCACCGATAGTACCATAATAATGGTGCTGGGGACAATATACAATAATGCCGGTTGACCAATTTGGTATTTATGTAAAAAAATCATACAAATTATCAAACCAGAAATGTAACCCATTAAACTAGAAATTAAATAACGACCCATATATCTTGGTAATCTCAATAAATGAAATTCTTCATCGTCATGTACATTATGCCATTTCCAAATATCATATTTATAACATAATGATATGAAAAAACCTGGTAATACGATATCACCAGTACCTAATAAACTAAATGATACTTTATTAATTGATTTATCATCTGTAAGTAATCTTGTGGGTAATAAAATTTTAACTGGTAATTCTAAATTTTGTGCCACAGTGACCATCATATCTGTATGGAAAACAAAATAGATATCATATAAGAATAACGCAAATAAGATTAGGATTCCCGTCTTTAAATTCTTTAGATTAATTTGACTAATTGACCAAATTGTTATATTGAAACTCACCATATTCATTACTAACCAGTTGGTTGGACAAATATAAAAGCAAAAACTTGATATTAAACCAATCACCAAGGAGAAAATCCAAATCCAATCAATATAAACATTAGATATTTGTTGATTACTTTTGATATTACCTGGAGGACTAAATTCACGATAATAATATTCCTGCTTCATGGAATAGTTTGATGGTTTATTTAAATATTTTATTATTTCATCATAACCTAGTTTCCCACTTAATGAATCAATATATTGAAAATTTAACACATAAGGTGACTGACCCATACAGTGAATATCTTTATTATCATCCACAATACTAATTCTATAACGTGGTGCTAAATACAATGAATTAATTTGGAAAAAATGACAAAGATGCCTTAAAATGAATCTGATAATAAATGATGTGACACCCATTGTACTTGTTAAATTCAATAAAATCATATTATAACGTAAAATTGTAGTGGCATAATATAATCTCCCCCCATGGAATAATTTATATAGGATGAATAAACTTAATCCGGCAGTGAATGGCATAATGATTGCATGCCATTCATTTAAATGATTGGAATGAAAAGATGAAAAGGGATTAAAACCTTCGCTATCATCTTCTTCTTTTTCAGCTTTGTTGCCAAGATCGTCTTTAGATTTTTGGTCTTTGGCGCATTTTGTTGTTGAAAAAGATTTAGTAGGTTTATTAATGATTTTACAGTCATGTCTAATATCTTTATCAGTAGGATCAAATAGGGGATGAACATCAGTTGGGGTTAATGCTGTAGTGGGTATAGATTGAATAGACATAAAGGACCCTAAAAAGATCAAACCAACTGCAATAATGATGAAAGAAATTGATTGATATGGAATCAAGAAATCCATTCCGTAAAGACTGATGTCATAGGGACTGAGTAATTTCATGGATACCTTCTCTGCAAAGTTATTGATCAAGTTACTGATGCCTACTACACTGAATGAACTTTTTTCTACCATTGTAGTGTTCATAGGAATAGTGACGTTTTGCAGAGATAATGTATCATTTATTGATTGAGGTTCAATTACTTTAGCTTCTTGTAATTGAGACCAAATTGAATTGGCCCACTTCAAGAGATCTTGACCATGCTGCATCAACCCAGACTGTGAAGAATCCGTCTGATCCATGATCTGTTTGCTGGTGGCTGCTTCCTTATTTATGTAATTTTGTTTGGAACTTCAGGTTTCTTGCTTTGTTTTTCTTTGTGTACGTTTCTGTTCATTTTTCACATTCTGGAAAAGTTGAGTTTTCCATCTTTCGATGACTTCTCTATGTAAATTCTGGGATGTGTTGGTCCAGTGTTGCCTACAGGTGGCAGGATAGACAGCTGTATCGTCTGTTATAGTATCCACACCATAAAAGATCGTTTCTCTCTGAAAGCAAGGAACTAAGTATCGTTCAGGATGCTTTCCTGGTTATTCGTCACAACGCTGTATAACTGTGTATCATTGATATTCGATATATTATTCGCACTTATGTTATGAACTTTCATTTGATGTCTCTCCAATCCCTTCTTCTTCGAAAATTGTTTAAAGCATATGTTACATTGAAACTCTTTATTGTGAGTTTTTAGATGCTTGTTATAGTTACTCGATTCAGTAAACCTTTTCTTGCAAATGGGGCATTCCAATGGTTTTTCCCCAGTATGAATTCTCTTATGCACTTTTAATGATGACGAAGTAGAAAATCTCTTATCGCAAACGTCACACACGTATGGTTTCTCACCTGAATGGGTTCTCAAATGCTGCTTCAAAGTTTCGTCATTGGTAAAACTTTTATGACATTGATCACATTTGAATGGTTTATAACCAGAATGTACTTTCAAATGTCTAAACATTTTTTGTCTCTGATTAAATGACTTATTACAACTTTCCCACTTACAAATATAAGTCTTTTGTCCCTTGATAATATGATCATTCTCTATATGATAATTCAACTCTTGCCTTGTATTAAACTTCAAACCACAACTTGACCAACGACATTGAACTTTCGGGGATGCATAAAATTCAATATTGAATTTAATACCATGCTCTTCATTGATATGATTCACTAACGAGCAAATATCGTTACCAATAAATTTACAATCGGACCAATAACAATTGAAATTATTATCATTAGTGATATGATTTTCATACAAATGTCTTTGTAATTCAATCAGGTTATCAAAAGGCGTATTATTGTTCTTATTGTGATATTGACACCCTTTCCATTTACAGCGGAATGTGTCATTATCATTTCTTTGATAAATCCAATCAAAATCAATCGTATTTAAAGGTTTCAATGGGTTCTCTAGTGTCACTTTTGATATATCAATTCGATTGGTATCTAAATCATTATCATCACTTTTGTTCTGCGTCGTATCCAAAATTTTGCTCTTACCTTCAATATGCTTATTAGTGGTACCAGTTAAAACACTCTCAATAGGGTGTGAATGGAATTTAATTTGATGATGATGATGTTGATGATGGTGGTTATGCAGGTCATCTAATTGGCCATGCGAATGGGCATGTATATGAGTATAAAATTTTGAATTATTATCATGACTTGTCGTATTTTGACTACTCCCGATATCATTAGTTAATGTTGTTCTGATATATGGGCCTAAAAGATTAACGCCATTATTACTACTGCTATTATTTACAAGATCATCATCATTACTTTCAACGGCATGAGTGTGTGGATGTGAATGAATAGTTATATCTTGGTTGTTGTGCTGATCGGAATGATGATGATTATGATGATTCATATGTTTGGCAAAAGGAGTTTCATAAAGTGATGAAATTTTACATAGATCATTCATGATATTCCAATCATCATTCAAGTTTCCAACTATTTTTTTGGTATTGAAATTATCATTCTTAGTTTTGATGTGTTGATCAGAGTCATTCTTATCGCCATTTTGAACTAATTTATTCTTCATAACAATATCATTATCATAAATATGTTCAGAATGCTTTTCATGTATTTCACATAATTGACAGTATCTATCGTAAAAATCGTCATCGTCATTTATTTTATCACCAAGATTACAACTTGCTAAGATATCCTCATCTTCTGAAGCAGTATTTTTATTATCACTGGCTGAGACATTGCGATTATCTAAATCACAGTTAAAGTTACAATTTAAATCTAAAAATTTTTTGATATTAATAGCGTCCCTCTTGGTTTGCATGGTATTGTTTACATTTATAGTACTATTTGAGGGTATATCTGGCAAACCATTTTTGACGCTCTCATTTTTCAAACCGTTTAAGTTAAGTAAATCATCGTTATATTTGTTTGATCTTGAAGACTGATTGCTCTGAATGACATTATTGGTATTCGTACTCTCGAATACATTGAGTAAAGAATAATCATTCGAAGTGACTTGGTTATTGGAACAAATATTATCTTGGGTTATTCTGTCGTTCCTACCATTATATGCGGCAGTGAGGGCAGAAGTTTGATCATTATCGGTGTTGATAACAGTTGTGCTGTTTTCATTATGATCAAGATCACAACAAATTTCTACAATATTGTCAGTACACTCTGCAATATTATCATTTCTTATTTCTTTGCCACTATTCAATTTCCTCTTCTTCGCTATGATTTTGTCATTATCTTCGATTAAGTTATTATTTACTGTGTTTTGTTGTATTATATCACCTTTGGGGAAATTGAAAAATTCAAAAGTTGCAAAGGTCTCATTATCTTTTACAGTTTTATTATCAGTATCTGGTACTTTATTAAAATTTTTATAACTACTAGAACCTTCCAGTATTTGATTATTTTCTACATGTTCGGGTTTTATTTTGACATGTCGTTTGTCTTGCGTTGATGAATAGCTTGGATTCTCTGATGTGGTTAAATTTTCTGTGTGATTATGATGGATGTGACCATGAATATACACGATATTGTTATAATTGTGGATATGACCATGGACTATGTGGTCCCTACTTATGTTATTAGTATCTGGCATTCCTACTAAACGCAAGACGGACCGGGAATAAAAGCAGCGATGAAATTCTTGTAAATTACTGACACACTTGAAGAGGCTCCCTCATGGGCCGTTGGAATTTCCGATGATTTGAAATTGCTGGAAATCTTGGCACCCGCGGGGTTACGGCACGTGTTCCACAGTTCGGTGTTCATGTTGAAAATCCGGAATTTTCGTTTTGTTACGTAAAGGACACTTTCAGGCAACAAAATCAGCGATGACCATTCAATCTGTTTGTGTTTACTGTGGTAGTTCAGCCGGTACCAATGGTATTTACACCCAAGAGGCTGCTAAATTGGGTCAGACTTTCAATAGGCTCAATTGGAGACTAGTTTATGGTGGCGGTAACTTGGGTCTTATGGGTACTGTGGCACAAAACACTTTAGGTCCCAAACTAAACGGGAACGTAAATGGTATAATCCCCACAGCACTTTTCAATAAGGAGAGGAAAGATGATGTTGGTGATGCTAATGCTGATCTTGCACAGGAAAAGAAAGAATGGATAGATTTCTGTAAGACAACAGTGGTACCGGATATGCATACAAGGAAAAGGATGATGGCACAGGAGTCTGATGCATTTGTGGCTATGCCCGGTGGGTTTGGTACTTTTGAAGAGATCATGGAATGTATCACTTGGTCGCAGTTAGGGATCCATGATAAACCTATTGTTTTATTCAATATTGACGGATTCTATGACTCATTGATTAATTTTATTAGGGAAGCTATCAATGAAGGCTTTATTAGTGAAAAAAACGGTGAGATTATACAAGTGGCCCACACAGTGGAAGAAGTTGTGAATAAGATCATCAACTATAAGACCCCTGACGGTAGATTTATACTTAACTGGGATGATGATTGTAAAGAGCACTAATACGTCTATACATTAATATATAACAAAGCATCCACTATATACATTTATGTCATAATATAAAAAACTACTGCAAGTTTTCCAATTTTCCCAGCTTGAAAAAATTATAAGTCATCGATTTGTTCTCACACTGAAATAAAAGATATTGCCCCAAACAGCATGAGTAACTCGTCCAAAGGTTGGTTCAATCCAGCGCTTAGGGCTATGGGTATTCCACGTATCAAGTTACCTTCACGTAACTGGATGATCTTTTGGACTGTAGCAACAACAACGGTGTCAGGTATAGTGTATGATAAATATCAACAGAAACAAATCATGAAGCAACATACAGCACTAATGAAACATAAATTGAATGAACCTGTGAAAGTTAATGAAATGCCACGTAAAATAACTGTATTTATTGCACCACCTCCAAGTGATTATTTGGATACATCTATGAAAATTTGGAGACGTTACATTAAACCAATTCTATTTTATGCAGGTTTGGATTATGAAATTGTTAGTGAAGAGAAACAAGGTGTTATAAGGACGTATGTGGCTAATGAGATGAGACAATTACGGAAAAATTTGATTGCCGCTGGGCAAAATGGTAAAACTGATCAAGTTGATAAGATCGAACATGACCGGGATCTTGAAGCCAATGACGAAGAAAATGACGATTCAGGTTTGATATTCAAGAAAAATTTTGACTATAAGAAACTTATTGGTATATTTTATAAAAATGAACATATTATTGAAAAGGTAGAATATGACGATGCAAAAGTTGAAGATTCAAAACTAAGTGGTGGCGTCATTTGTCTTGGTAGAGGTGCTTATAAGGAATATTTGAATGGTCTACAGGAAGGCTTATTAGGGCCTTTGATTCCATCAACAACAACCTCTGCAGATCACTCTAAAGAAACTACTGCAAATCAAAATGGTGTAAGCATTGTAAAGGATGATGCATTAGACGATATCAATATTGCTGATACCATTGACGATGATCCGTTTATTAAAGATGAGTTTGAACAAGCAGAAGCAAAGAGAAAATCCGACAGCGATGATTTGAATGCACCAGCAACACAAAATAACGATGGCAATGAAAAAGACGTAGAAAGCAAGGTTAAAGAAGTAAAGGATGAAAATTTACAAGAACCTTATATCGACCTAAGTAAATTTGAGGAGGCGAATCTACCGCCAGAAATATTATCCCATTTACCGATTGTAAGAGACCCAGTTACACAAATACCTATCTTCTTGCACCAACCAGTATTGATGATTACTGTGCCCAATTTGATTGGATTCATCAACATCCCAGCTAGAATTGCTAGATTTTATCAGCGAAGGTATTACTGTCAGTCCGTGTGCGAACAAGTGACGAATCTAGTCAATCAAGGTAGCATTAGAAAATTCAATGACCCTGCAGATCTTGATTTGGGCAGTGTGGAAGAATTAGACTGGCCTAACTACTGGATCCAACAAGGGAAAAAGAAGAACAGCGAGTGGACCCGTGAGTTGCACTCCAACAAGGAAGTGACAGACTGGCTGTGGGTGTATGAATAGATACCCCATGGGATGGGACCTGGCAGTTCCAATGTGTATAAGTAGATAGACCTTAGAAAGTGCCGTAGCACAGCAGAAGTTTCTTGTAAATATTGCACGTGTAAATTTTTTGTATGGGAATTTCAAGTTGCAATTCCAACTTTCCACCTTAGCGAGAAGGACCCTCATCAGAAACTACACACACACACACACAAGCTTCGCTTTTCTTTACATAATACATCGTCATTACTAGTATGTCTCTCTTCTTTAAATCGCCCATAGATATTGAAATCTTACTTGATGATGAAGACACACGGACACATGTTGAAATCAACCGCTACGGTGACAACAGTTCCCAGCAGTCTCAATCACGTAATAATAATAAAATGCAGAGAATAAGTTTACCCCTATACGAGGATGGTGAAACAATCAGTGGTATAGTGACTTTGAGAGTGAAAGAGGGCAAAAAATTAGATCATCAAGGTATCAAAATCTCAGTTATTGGATCCATTGATATGATAAAGAAGAATGGAGGTAAATATGGGCTTGATAATAGCTTAGGTGGAAGTACAGGTAAGTCCAAAATAACAAGTTCCAATAATGCCACTATGTTAACACAATTAGATGGAAAGAAGAAACCTGTGGATCAATTTTTATATTTAAGTGATGATTTATGCCCAGCTGGTGAATTGCAAAATTCACAAAATTATTCATTCACTTTTAAAGATATTACGAAAAGGTATGAATCTTATTATGGTAAAAATGTTGATGTTAATTATTATATTAAAGTAACAGTCATGAGGAAATCCACTGATATTACAAAGACTAAAAAATTTTGGGTTAATTTATATAATAATTTGGCTACAAATAAATTAATCCCCGGGGAAAATACTAGTAATACTAATAGCAGTATTACAAGTAGTGATAATAATATTGCAAACAATAGAAATAAGAATATCAATGAAACAAGGGACAAAACAAGTAATAATGCTAATAATACCAACAGTTTAGTTAATCCAGTTAAGTTAGATATAGGTATTGAAAATTGTCTTCACATTGAATTTGAATTTTCCAAGATGCAGTACTCCTTGAAAGATGTGATTGTGGGTAGAATTTATTTTTTACTGACTAGACTGAAGATAAAACATATGGAATTGAGTTTATTAACACGTGAGACGTCTGGTCTGAAACCTTCAAATTTCTTTGTGGATTCCACATCTATAAGGTACGAAATAATGGATGGTTCGCCAGTGAAAGGTGAAACGATCCCAATTAGATTATTTCTAAGTGGCTACGATTTAGTACCTGACATGAGTTGCAATTATTTCAATGTTAAGAACTATCTAAGTCTGGTTATTTTGGATGAAGACGGTAGAAGATATTTCAAGCAATCGCCCATAATACTTTATCGTACACGTTAAACTGCAGTTTTACACTCAGACGACAGATTTTATTATAGTATACACATTGTCATAAAAACATGAGCCATTGCTTCCAAATACCATGAATATAGATCAGAGTAATATTATGTTAGTGATTTCATTATTATCCTAGCCAATCACGTTAAAGGACAGCGTGGTATTACTCTTTCAGGATAATTTAGAACCCGAGCGGCATTACCGAAAATGATAGTGCGACGCTTACCTTATCGGGAAAAACGTAAACACAGACGGGAATGGAGAAGTTTGGAAATTTCATTTAAAGAAAAAAGTAAACAAATCAGAAAAATAAACTTCAGTTTGTTAAAGAAAATTCTGGCCTACTTAGAAAACGAAGTTATTTCACTTTTACGTATTTTTCTTTTCTGTTGATTGTTTATTCGGTTCTTTATTTTGCTGGATCGATTTTTGCTTATATATTTTTCATGCTTATTTACTTGTACTAACAGTTAAATTCATTTTTGAAGCACCAATTAAACTATAAGGTTTTTCACCTTTTGTCTTAATATTTTTTATTGCTATTAAAGTTTGCTCCTTACCAATTTTGTTTAACAACTGCTACCTTCGTTATTTTCCGCCCAAATCTAAGTGCATATTACATTTTGATTATCTTTCTTCTTTGAGCACAAGGAAGAAGAAAAGGATAGCAACTTGTACAATTCAAAACAGATCCGATCTCCTTATATAATCATTAGGCTTAGTCTTACTTTGTTTCATTTTGGGTTTTTTAGCACATTCGATTTGGCTTTCATAAAGAAAGAGCCATGTTTCAAGCAGTTTTTGTAGCAACTATATTACTATCACTGCTTACTGGTTCCATTTCAATCACTTTACTTTCCTTCTATCATCAGACTGAAGCTGTTTTGATTATAATTGCATGTTCATCTCTACTTTATGCTATTGTGGTATTGATTACAAACCTTATAACCAAAGCTAGTACTCTCCAAAAATTTAGATATTGTTTGCAAATATTATATTTAATTTGTCAACTGATAATTCTGGGTTCAAGCATTGAATTTTTCAACTATACCATTAAAAATGATTCATTTAATTCAAATAATGATTTACATAATCAGTTACTAATAGTTTTTGAATCATCACTTTTAACCAACTTGTTTTTTAATGGTACATTTTTAGGAGTGATTGTGACAGGATTTTCCCCAGTGAAAAATACTGAGAGTACTAATACTAATGGTAATATATGTTATAGAAATGATTTGGAGAATTTCGATATGTCACAAAATGATTTACATGATCCCAAACTCATAAACACATTAGAAGATGGTAATATGATAAATGCAGATCTCGATCCTGTCCCATTTGATAAATTCATTCCCTATAAAGATTCTGCACAAACTCTAACACCTGATTTACATGGAAGCTTCTTTAATGTGCTGAATGTACATAATATAGATTTCAAAAGTGAGAAAGATAATATTCGAAAAGTACTGAACGACACTAACAAAGATGTTAGAGCTAACGTTGAGAACAAGATGAAAAGTAGAGACAACTTGAAATGGATGATGCAGAGAATACAGTCAGCTAACTACTCAGAAGATCAAAATTCGAACTCAAACGCTTCTGTGATAAAACATAGACTGGATAATACCACTTTTCAACAATCTGGTGTAGTTAACGATAATAAATCAATTAAATCAAGACTAAGATCTTTGTCAAACCCAAAAACCCCAAAAAAATCATACTCTTTGAATTTGACTAATATAAAAGCCAAATTTAATTCAAACAAAAAAGTTGGCAAATCTGTTCTTCCTAAAAATAGAAGTAATAGCAATTTGGTGAACGATGATCGATTAAATAAAAATTCAATTAGTTTGAACGCAAAATATTTAACCAGGTTATCCACCATTTCAGATTTACCAAGAAGTTTTAACAATATTCTAAATAATTCCCAATCAAAGAACACTAACCAAAACCTTTCTCCAAAAATAGACGTTCGTCAATCGGTACTAATGGGAACTAATAATAAGGTTTCCAACAAACTCAATACTTTTAATTCATGTGATGATTTAGGTAAATCACCACAAATGGTAGAGGAAAGAGAAGCCATTGAAAGATTCAATGATGCTCTATTACCATCATGTTTGCATATTCATAAAAAAACTTATAACTCGGAAAACAGCAACAATCGTAACACAGAAAATGATAAAAATTACACCAACGGAGAAAATGGATGCGTAAATGTTGATCTTAATAATAATTATGGCACCAATAATGGAGCTAAACCACAGGATGAGAGAAATTTTACTCCAAATAGTATAATAAGACCACAATCAAGATTACTTCCAGATGTAGATACTGAAAACTTATTTAATGTCAACAATGATCATTTAGTTATCGAGGGATTAAGTGACTTTTCACAGGTACCAAATATGAAACTTGATTCCACTATATCAAACTTTTATCTCAACAATGGTAGTTTGAGTCATCATTTTGCTAGCAGTGGTAGGAAAGATAACTCAGAATTAGTTGATAATGCCGGAAATTTAAACACCATCACTTTAGATATGTGGGAAAATGATAAAATAAATTTATTGAGAAGGATAAGTGAGTCACAGACTTCAATGTTATTGTCACCATTTCAATTTCAAAATGATTTGAAGATGGATTCAATATCAGAGTCACCAGTTTTAGAATCCAAACCAATTCTTAACCAAGATGACAGTGTTGTTAATGATAATATCTTGTTGCATACTGCAGAAAAGTTAAATTCCAATCAGAATCTTGATGGTCAAGATAATTCTGATGATACCATTGGTCAATTGGATGAATATTTCAATGAGTTTAGTAAGGACAAGTCTATGGACCCAGTTGTACTATTGGAAAATAGTTTAAAGCAACCAGATTTTTCTCTAGATCGTGCATTTATCGATGGTGTAAATAAGACAATCCCGATTTCAAAAGAGTATTCTAAAAATACTAGTGGTAATAATCACAAACATTCACCAACTAAATCAATTGTTTCCTTGTTGAGTAGGTCTGGTAGCTTGCACGGACAAAAATCACAAACCTTTAATATCTCAACTCCTATTCATACAAGAACAAATTCACAAATACAAAATATTTTCCCACAAGGTTCAAATAACCACAATCATCAATTTATAACAAGTAAAAATTACAATTACTATAATCCAAATGATTTCAACAACAGTAACAATAATACTTCAACGCAATCGTCACCAACAAGACAGAGATTTAAGAGGATCGGTCAAAAATTATCATTAACAAATATCTCATATAGATATGATCTTGAAAACAATGATGATAATGCAATTTTTGGACACCATCGTGGGAAAACCATTGATTTTAGTTATTTACACCAAATCCAAAATCAATCATCTTTTCAACAATCACCAAGAAAATCAATATCTGGTATATCAATAATTAGCGGTTCTGCAGCGAATACTTCAGCTAATTTTAACCATGACAGTCCTGTGCAAGAGAAACCAAATACCAGTTTTGGTAAAAAATTAAGACAAGCCAGTCAAATGCTTTACAAACATAAAAATGTTACCATAACAGATACTGTTGAGTTACCCAAAGAACAGACTATGGTCCTTGAAGCTGATATGCTAACGCTTCCTACCGATCCCAGATATGTTTCTAATACAGATAGTAATACCTCTGATAATAACTATCCGACAAACGTTGTAAGCGAATATGATAAGGAAAAATGGAATACACTAAAGAGTCTTAAGATTGTGAAAGACTAAAGAAGTGCTCAATACCCCCATCGCTTAATCACATCATTCAAAGACTTACTTTGTCGTCGTTATCTACTTCGTCACAACTCCTGATACCCTTGTATATACCTATATATACATACAATACCTGCATTTTATTTACTCAGCCCTAAAGATCACCCGTGAGGTTCTCGGTGTAGGAAACTGGCATGCCGTATGTTGGGTAGCCTCGTTACTGGTGCCACTTTGGTGGTCCAATCTGTGAATATTTCACTTTACCCGGAAATGCAAAATCGATGAGTTGAAAATTTGCGATGAGCTGAAAAATTTAAGAGCTACAAGCCAGCAACAATGGACGAAGACTTATTCGATGTCTTTGAAGAGACACCAACTACCGTCCCCACTGATGTTGTTGAGGAAATAGACACCGAGGATAATGTTGAGCCCTCCAGAAAGCGTGAGCTTTCAGACGACGAATCTGCAGAAGTGAAGAAGATTAGACCAAATAAATCTACAGATGCCAAGCCAAAGAAAGCTGTTGTTCCTGTGGTAGCAGATTCCTTCGAGCAAGAAACTTCGAGGGAAGTGGACGCTACTGCTACTTTGACAGGTCTTGCTGTTCCTGACCAAGAAGACGGTAAGATGAGGTTATCACATCAAGTTCGTCATCAAGTGGCTTTGCCGCCAAATTACGATTATAAACCAATTGGTAAACATAAGAGAATAAATGAGGCAAGAACTTACCCATTTACACTTGATCCCTTCCAGGATACTGCGGTTTCTTGTATTGACAGAGGTGAGTCTGTTTTAGTCTCAGCACATACTTCTGCCGGTAAGACTGTCGTGGCTGAGTATGCCATTGCTCAATCATTAAGAGATAAGCAAAGAGTCATCTATACTTCCCCCATTAAAGCTTTGTCCAACCAGAAATATAGAGAATTGTTGGCTGAATTCGGTGACGTTGGTTTAATGACAGGTGATATCACCATTAACCCTGATGCCGGTTGTTTAGTGATGACGACGGAAATCTTGAGAAGTATGTTGTATCGTGGTAGTGAAGTTATGAGAGAAGTGGCATGGGTTATCTTTGATGAAGTCCATTATATGAGAGATAAAGAGCGTGGTGTGGTCTGGGAGGAAACCATCATTTTATTACCAGATAAGGTTCGTTATGTTTTCTTATCTGCTACTATTCCAAATGCCATGGAATTTGCTGAATGGATTTGTAAGATTCACGTTCAACCTTGTCATATCGTTTATACTAATTTTCGTCCAACTCCTTTACAACATTATCTATTCCCAAGTCATGGTGATGGTATTTACTTAGTTGTGGATGAAAAGAGTACTTTTAGAGAAGAGAATTTCCAAAAGGCTATGGCTTCAATCACTAATCAAACTGGTGATGATCCAAATTCAGTTAACGCAAGAGGTAAGAAAGGTCAAACTTTCAAAGGTGGTGCTGCTAAAGGGGATTCTAAAGGTGATATCTACAAGATTGTCAAAATGATTTGGAAAAAAAAATATAATCCAGTAATTGTCTTTTCATTTAGTAAGCGTGATTGTGAAGAATTGGCATTAAAGATGTCCAAATTGGACTTTAATTCAGATGATGAAAAGGATGCACTAACTAAAATCTTCAACAATGCTATCAGTTTATTACCAGAACAAGACAGGGAATTACCTCAAATTAAGCATATCTTACCGTTATTGAGAAGAGGTATCGGTATTCATCATTCTGGTCTTTTACCAATTTTAAAAGAAGTCATTGAAATTTTATTCCAAGAAGGCTTCTTGAAAGTTCTTTTTGCTACTGAAACTTTTTCAATTGGGTTGAATATGCCAGCTAAGACTGTTGTTTTCACATCCGTCAGAAAATGGGATGGTCAACAATTCAGATGGGTTTCTGGTGGTGAATATATTCAAATGTCTGGTCGTGCTGGTCGTCGTGGGTTGGATGATCGTGGTATTGTTATTATGATGATTGATGAAAAAATGGAACCACAAGTGGCAAAGGGTATGGTAAAAGGTCAAGCAGATCGTTTAGATTCTGCATTCCATTTAGGTTATAATATGATCTTGAATTTAATGAGAGTGGAAGGTATTTCACCAGAATTTATGTTAGAAAATTCATTCTATCAGTTTCAAAATGTTATTTCAGTACCAGCGATGGAGAAAAAATTAACTGAATTAAGTGAAGAAGCTGATGGTATTTACATCGAAGATGAAAGCGATATTAAAGAATATTACGAATTAAGAAAGGCTTTAGATGGCTATAATGAAGATGTTCGTCAAATTATCACTCATCCAGCTAATATCTTAAGTTTCTTACAACCAGGCAGATTAGTTGAAGTTAATATTGATGGTAAAGAAAATTATGGTTGGGCGGCTGTCGTTGATTTTTCCAAGAGAGTGAATAGACGTAATCCAACTGCTGTCTATACCGATCACGAATCATATATTGTAAATGTGGTAGTAAATACGATGTATGTCGATTCACCTGTTAATTTACTAAAACCATTCAATCCAGTGTTACCAGAAGGTATTCGTGCTGCTAAACCAAGTGAAAAATCAATTTGTTGTATTATTCCAATTACATTAGAATCTATCCGTAGCGTTGGTAATTTGAGATTATTCATGCCAAAAGATATTAAGGCGTCTGGTCAAGCTAACGTGGTGGGCAAGTCATTGAATGAAGTGGAACGTAGATTTCCAGATGGTGTCCCAAAGATCGATCCAATTAAGAGTATGAAGATTGAAGATATTGAGTTTAAAAAATTATTAAATAAAATTAAAGTATTAGAAGAAAAACTGTACTCTAATCCATTAGCACGTTCAGTTAAATTAGGTGAATTGTTTAATAAGTTTAGTCACAAACAATCCATTGAACATGATATGAGACAACTAAAACATAAGATCAATGAATCACAATCTGTTATTCAATTAGATGATTTACGTCGTCGTAAGAGAGTACTTAGACGTTTAGGTTTCTGTACACCAAATGACATTATTGAATTGAAAGGTAGAGTGGCATGTGATATTTCCAGTGGGGATGAATTGTTACTAACTGAATTAATCTTTAATGGTAATTTCAATGAATTATCACCAGAACAATGTGCGGCATTATTATCGTGCTTTGCCTTCCAAGAACGTTGTAAAGAAGCACCAAGATTGAAACCTGAATTAGCTGAACCACTGAAGAATCTAAAAGAAATTGCATCCAAGATCGCTAAGATTATGAAGGACTCCAAGATTGAAGTTGTTGAGAAGGATTATGTGGAAAGTTTTAGACACGAATTGATGGAAGTCGTGTATGAATGGTGTAAAGGTGCCACGTTCACACAGATCTGTAAAATGACAGACGTCTATGAAGGATCTTTGATAAGAATGTTCAAAAGACTGGAGGAATTAGTCAAGGAGCTAATTGACGTCTCCAATACCATCGGTAACTCTGCCCTGAAGGAGAAGATGGAAAACGTTGTTAAATTAATTCATAGAGATATCGTCTCAGCCGGTTCATTGTATTTATAGTCCTACCTCATTATATAAATATATGCATGCTTCTAATGTATGTAGAACAGTTCATATATACTTATTTATACATTCAAATGTAATATAATTAATAAAGTTAGTCAGCTTGCTCAAATTACTTATATTTTATATATATAAAGTCATCGAATTTCTTATTATTCAAATGAAAAAACAAGATTATTCCTGATTCGTTTTGACTTTTAATAGACTGCAATTGATGAGGACCAGAAGCAATGATTTACCTGAAACGCGGCTAAATTCGTTGTATAAGGACTTCAGATCGTTACAACAGCTGAATGAAGATGGATACAACGCTAATATCGATATATGGCAAGAGTTCATATTGAACAAATATGAACCGGATTCCGTTATTATTCACATGGGTGAATCATTCTTGCATAATCTTAGCATGCCTAAACACGGTGTACCAAGGAGTATTGATGTAGTCGTTGATCGTATGATTGCAAGCGGCTCTTTGATACCGTTACCTGATTTTTATAGAGAAGTTAAATTCCAAAGAACAAGAGGAAACGTCTTCTCTTGGTTGCGTGAGTATTTGCCCTTCAAGAGAAGTTTCACGTCCAGAATTTCAAATGATAAAGAGAACTACTTGAAAAGGCTAGATTTGGTCAATAAGAAGAGATTGGAGATGAAGTTTGCTGAGATTTACGGACATATAAGGTCACAAATCATACTGAATGCTGCAAATGTTACTGATATTGTATTCAATCTAATTTCATTTATTCAAATTACTCATATGAATGAGATTCTAAATTCTAATGACGAATCTATGGATGTGATGTTCCATTTCATGCAATTTTATGAAAAAATACTTGTTAAAGATGGCAATATTATAAAATTAATTGATCCAGCTCTAAATGAAAATATGTTGCTCAATAAAGAAATTACTGAGAATGATAAGAGCATATTGAATTTGAAAAATTCAATCAATAATATACAAACACAAATAACAAAGATACAAGATTATAGCATTAAATTTAAGACATTCAAAAAAACTAAAATATTTGAAGAAATGTCAAATAATTTACAAAACCGTTATCAAACCACATATGAGTTAAAGAACACATACTTAAATAAGTTGATTGAACATTCAAATAATTTACAAAAAATTCAAACTGATCTCAATCTTGCCATGCTCAATAAGATGACTGTTGATTCTATGCATGACACTAAAAATGTTCTTCAAAGTATAAATGAACAAATTGGATCGATCGACAAAGTTGAAACCTTGTTGGACGAAATTGCCATCGAGAATTCCAAGAGTCAAGAGATTGAAAAAATATTATTTGGCAAAGATGAAGCAGAGATGGAGGAATTGGATCATGAAATTGAACAAGAATTACATAGTTTATCTTTGAAGGCAAATGCAACTGAAGATAAAGAAGGACAATCAATGGAAGATAATGAAAAAATCGATGAAATGGTAAACAAGCTCCAAGATTTGAGTATAAAATCTGACCAAATAATTGATAAAAAAGCTTCTGAAGATATTGAGCATGAAAATCCAGTTGAAGATGTTAATACCAAGCCTTTTGAAGATCATAAGGAAGAAATTTCTCCTACAAAGTCTGAAGTACCCGATAATAATAAAGAAATTAGAGAACCCATATTGAATTGATAATTTGAAATGTACAAACAAATACTAAAAAGATGCATTGCTAACAAATATTTGATTATTATATGATTTAGGTATTTATGTATATATGTATATGATTTATATAGACTGGATAATGAGTTTCAATGAATAAGTTGATGACAAAATAGTTTTCACAATGTTCTATTCATCTGATTTGCCATGTTTATCTTTATTGCTTTTCTCTAATTTTATTGTGTTACCATTGTAAGTTTCCTTTTCATCATCATCATCATCAGTGTTCGATTTATCATTACTGTTAACAAATTTAACAATATTTGGTGTTAATGATCTGGAAGCTGATACATCTGTTGATCTTCTTGCAATAGGTGTTGCATTACCAGGTTGCAATTTTTTATTCTTATTGCTATTTTCTCTTGTACTGTTATTATTAGTACTGTTGTCGTTATTGATGTTGTTTTCATTTTCATGAGTTAAGTTTGAATGAGAATCATTTGAAACGTTGTACATTTTCTTAGCTGGAGGGATTGATGTTGCACTTGGTGAATTTGAGTGACTACGATTCCACCAACTACTTAATCCATTATAAACTTTACCTAAGATATTTGGATTAACAGGATCTTGTGATTCAGCAATATTCGAATCTCTATTAATTGGTTGTAATGGTTTCAAAATTAATGATGACCTTGGCGTCAACTCCAGATCCTGTAAACTTTTCAGTTCATCTGAATCACTGAAAGTTTGTCTTGGAACATTTCTATGGAAAGCAAATGGTATGTCATTATCTGTTCTATTTCTATCAATCCAACTCCTTACATCATTTAATGTATCATGAGAATTGAAAATATGTTTCAAATTAGAACCATTAGTTAATTTAATTTGTAAAGAGCAAGTTTCAGTTTGTAATTTAGTTTTATCCTTAAAATTATCTGTTATCGATTCATTGATAATCTCATCATTTTCAATATTCTCCATTGGTTTTTGACTCAACTCTAGTAATTCTCTTTCTTTATTCTTTCTTTCTTCACGATCAGCTTTTAACAGTTCTAATATTCTTTCACGTTCTTTACGAGCAGCAACTCTCTCCTTTTGTACTTCAGACCTATAATGTTGTTGAGCTGTTTCAATCACCTTTTCTTTAAACGTAGTATGTTTCGATTCAGGTTGCTTGTTAGTGGATGATTGATTTGTTTCATTAGTCTTGTTTCCATCTGAATGATTTTGTTCTTCGATTTCAAGAGTTAGTTCCAATAATTTAGCAATCAAGTTATCCCAATTATCTTCAAATTGTGAATCCTTATTTGAATTGTCTATAATCACTTCAATTTTACCCTTAAAGATGACATAAATACTTGGTTTTGTTGAACAATGGAAAATTTGATCAAAATACCTAAATTCGGTAGTACTATCTACTAATTTTAACCAAATGGCTTTCTGTAACCACTCTTCATCCATTTGGAACCAACTATCAAGCCAAGAATCATCTGATGCTTCAAGCGAATCTGAACTGAGTTCATTAGTGTCTTCCTTTACTACATCTGAATCGTCCGAGTCTTGCTTTACGGGAGCAATATAGACCACTAATGGCTTACATTGTGTGGTAGAATGGCTCACTGCAGTCTCTACATCTTTCTCGAACCACCTTTCCATCTTAAAAGTGATCTAAAAGTTTAGTGTGTTATAAGTAAAGAATATCTCTCTTTAAAGGATTTACTTTTTTTCCAACTTGAATGGAAGCATTAAATTACAACTTGGCCCTAACGGGAAAACTCGGGTATTACAAGATACTGGCCACACACGGCTGAAGACGAGGGAGTGTATATTACAAACAAATATATAGGTAAGAACGCTGTGTGTCAGAAGGGTCACGTAGACGCCAGAATGACAGAGAAGTGGTCTGTTAGGGTTTGCATGTATGTGGACTGTTCAGATAGGAGCGAAAGACTAAATTCGATGATTTTTATCTAACATTTCTTAGTATTCAGTTGAACTATGCACAATTATTTATCATCATTAGTCAACATACAACACAACACAACCCAACAAGGCAATGGCAACTTTGGCAATGCCTGTTGTAGTGAAAGGAAGAGTAAAAATTTCAACTGAAAAAGTTTTTTTTTATATGCGAAAAAACTGAAAAGCCCAAATTCTTTTTTAGGGTTTGGCACTTGTGCTTAGTAACGCGTTTCGTAATGTGCTTACTAAAATTACATAAGCTTATTGTTATTAGTAATATATTTGGCATTATATATAAAAATATCGATCATTCCTCTTGTCCACGTATTTATCACCAACTAGTCTATTCAAAGCTTCTTTACATTCACCGACACTTGTACCTACCATTACATCCTGTATTCTACGTATAATTTGTTCTTGTGTAACGCCAAGCCTTTCAGGTTTCACATATTTCATTATATGAACACATATCAACTCTCTTTGCCAAGTTGACATTGAACCTTCTGAGTCTAAATTAGTAGATACAGTACTATTTGAATCGTGACTAGTTGGATTTGATGTAGTGGGCATTGTTAATTTGGGCATTCTGACAAGCAATTTACCTTTCTTAATCTTGGTTTCATCGGGAACGTACTGTTCATTTAATGAAAATGATTTATCTTTATTTATCTTTATTAATTTGATATTTAAAAATGAATTCAAGACATCCTTTAACATTTTACCACTTAATTGATATTTTTTCAATAAGTTGGGGAAATTAACGTTCTCATTATCATTAAATTCACAAAGTATAACGGTTTGGTAAACTGTCAATTCAAATGTTAACAGCTCACCGTTACTCAATCTATAAGGTGATTCGATCTCACAATGTTGTAAATTGTAAACAGGTGTTATTTTCTTGCTAGTATCAGTCATGTTCACTATGGAACAATTATTCAAGTAATGATCCCATTTGGATTGCAAAACATTTGGTAGTTTAATTTGGTCATTTTCAGTATCCATATGGAATGCATCTGGAACATTATCCTTCTTAAAGATTAATGGGTTAATAATGGATCTTTCATCTTGCGATATGATATTTGGTTCACTATCAGTTTCATCCTCATTTTTCCGATATGTTATTATCGATTTAATATTATCTTTGATATCTTCTTGTAATTTTTTAAATTTTTCCTCAAGATAATTACTACTTTCAGCGTAATGTGGTAATAGCAGTAATAAGAGTTTTTCATCGGTAAGGGTCCTTTTAACTATGAATTTCTCAACATTAAATAACAACTTTCTGAAATAAACTCTATTAAATACATCTTTCATAATGGGAGTAGAACGAAAACAATCACGTAATCTAAAAAAATCGAACACTTTATCCTCATAGTCTTCACTTCCTAAAATTTCCAGCACAAATTTTGAATACTTTTCCCAAAATTTTGTTTCAGAACCGAAAAATCTAATGACACTTTTCAAAAAGTAGTTCTCATAAGCCTTTGGTTGCCAAATATCAATCAAATTCTGCATTTTCAAAATAGCAACTATAATCTCATTGAAATCACTATCTACTGTGAATTTTTTATGAAAAGCGTTCATAATATTTTTCAATATTAAATCATCAAACTCTTCATCTAAATTTCTATAATGGTATGCCTTCCTTATCAGTGAAATATATGATCTATTATGGGTGGGAGGTTCCTCCTTCTCTAAGAAAGTTTGAAAATATGATGTGATATAATATTTATTCATGAATATTTTAGTTACAAAACTTTCATTCATTGGTTCAACTAGTGTTGGTGATATGACTGATGAAATATAAGCGAGTTGTTCCATTTTTTCAAATACACATTTGGGGAAATCAAGGATTTCAAAATTGTGGTACATCAAGTTTCTTTCCATAGTGGATAAATAAAAGTCTTTGATGTTACATTCCTTAGTCGTGTCGTTGTTGTCTTTATCCGTGATAAGTACTGGATAATTGTATTTAAATGCTAATCTCAATGGAGTATCATTAAATATACCTTTTTGTTTCAAAAATATCTGTACAGGGACAGTATCTAATTCAATGATGAACAAACTTAAAAATTTATGTAAATCAAAATCTTCTTGTTCATCTAGGTGAGAAATCAATCTATCCATAAGATATTTATTCGTGAAATCGGTAAATGTTTTATCATTACTTATCTCTTTGTTTAACAATTTTGGGTAATTTAAATATGTGTATTTAGTAATCGGTTCTAAAAGATTTAATCCATTTTCCCAATGGATCAAGAATTTTTTCCAATGAATCAAAAATGTCAATGATTCACCTTTATGATACTTATACTTATTGCTTGGGTCAGAAGGTTTGTCATTGATGTTTGATGGGTCCATTTTATAAATCTTATCATAATCAAAAGCCACAATCAAAATGTTCTTCCATAATAATTCGAATAATCTGTCGATCAAACCCTTGGAATATTGCCAAAGCAACTTGATTATTTTAGTTCTTGATATGATCCTTGGATTCCTAAAATCATCAGCGGTAATTCGATACTTATTCATGGTAAAATTTCTACAAAGATCGACCATCTCCTTCCATTCAGAGCTAGTGAGTTCCTGTTTAAACGAATTCTTAGCTACAGCATCCTCTATATGTTCAAACAGCTGATCCACAGTGGTTTGCAGCTTGGTGTAGTGGGCATTCTCACTGTTGAACACCAGCGATTCGATGTCCATCTTCGATAGGGGTGGATCAATATGTGGATTGCTTACTGAAGAATAAACTCAATTTTTTCTTCAATACATTTCTAAATAAATTCTGTATAGTATGGTACTAACATAGTATATGAATATATAGACCGGTATGCTTACGCTGTTGTCTACTGCACGTAAAATAACATATCGTCCACACGGCGACTCTTGAACTTTCTGCCCGCTCTGTCACTGCTTCTGTATTTGAAACGATCACCCAAGATGGAGTATTGTAATGCTTCCTCTGATGTGACAGGTATTTGGAACTCAAAAACAGTACCCTTTTTCGGTATAATCTTCAATTCATCCACTAATGTGCCCTTTTTGCACATAATAAATGATTTTTGACTATCCCAGATCACTATACCTTCCATACCGATAAGGTTTGGGTTTTTACTCATCGTTACCTTCAATTTGGCACCATTATATTCTGCCATAGACAATTTTAGTAGCGCGTTGTTACCGTTGATCGATAATTTGCTAGCCTCTTTGATATCTCTGGGGATATTCAACACTTCTTTGATATAGTTTAACCACAGGTCACGGTACATCGGTATGTAATTACTGTAATGTGGTAAAGTAGACCATAATTCCGGTTCATTAATTTGCAAATATGTCGTCAATTCATCTTTCATCAACAGTTTCCTCTCGTATGCAATTTTCTTGGCCTTCTGACACATCCTACGACTATGATTGATAAAATCTTGTAATGCTCTTTTGGAATTCTTGTTTATGGTCTTGTAATTGTCATGTCTAATCTTGCCACCAGCATTCTTGATGATATTGTCAGATGTCAGCTTCAAAGACGACCTGTTCTGTTTCAAACGTGAGGTAACACCTCCATCCGTCGGAAGAATCAACAGTGTATCTCTCAACCTGCCTTCATCGATCGGTTTGTTAGGATCATCGAAATTCTTAACAAACAAACACTGCTTGATAAACTCCTGGGCTTTATCCATCCTTTTTCTATCCAATACCACCACTCTAAGCAAAATATCCACGTATTACTGTCTCGCCAAGTCTTCGATGAGTTTAACGAAAAAATATCGACATCTTTTTTTTTCAGTCTCTTTGATGTTTATGCCCTAACAAATGAACTGAGAATTCCACAAAAGTATGCTTAATGTGTCCCATATCATTCTCCCGACTAGGTTGTACAAAACTCAATGCAGTCACTTCTTGTTGAAACGATTCATACATCCTAAAGATAAGTTTGATGAGTTTAATAACATGTATCAAGAAATGTTTACTCCAACTGACTTAAAAGATTCAAATCCTCATCCTAATTTACAGCCAACTTCTAATGAAGTAGATGAAATTAATGATGAATTAGAAGAAGTATTTGGTGCTAACCATACTCATGGGAAGTGTTTAGATGGCAAACAATTAGAATCCATCTCGAATCAAGATGGTAGATTTATCATAAATAGTTTATCTCATGATCCCTACTTCAATTTAGCAATGGAGGATTATGTCTTCAGACATACACCTTTGACGGCAAAATTCAAATCACAACGTCTGATAACTTATATTAATGATAAATGTGTTGTTATAGGTAAGAACCAAATTCTTTGGAAGGAGGTCTTTTTCAACGAACTGCGAAGAAGAAATTTTCAATTCTTAAGACGCTTTTCAGGTGGTGGGACAGTGGTTCATGATTTAGGTAATGTTAATTATTCATTTGTAACTTCAAGAGATAATTTTGAAAGAACTTTCTTCAATAAAAACTTAGTAGAATGGTTAAACAAATACACTTCCACACAGAACTTCAAAATTAATATGAGAGGCGATATCACTTTTAGGGGAGTTAAATGTAGTGGGAGCGCTTATAAGATAGCAAGAGGTAAATCGTATCATCATGGTACAATGTTAATAAACTCGGAGCTGGATCAATTTAAGGGCCTTCTGAAACCAAAGGAACAACAGAATATTCAGTGGGAAACTTCTACTGTAGAAAGTATGAGATCAGATATTACGAATATCAATTTTTCCTCCATTCATGACTTCATACAAATTTGTAATGACGGATTTAAGACACTGTTTGATGGAAGGCCAGAAGATTCCAAACTGGGTCCTTCTAATTCAATCCAACCAAATGAGATACCTGTTTACTATGTTAACGAGAAAGAAACTGTAAACGAAGATATTTTACAAACTATGGACCATTTGAAGAGTTTTAATTGGAAATTTTTGTGTGGGCCTAAATTTAAGATTCATTTCTTAACTGAAAATAAAATTCTTGAAGTGGAAAAAGGGAAAATAACTAATAGTAATATACTTAATACCGAAGGGCTTACTTTTCAAGACTTCTATGACAATCAACGAGATTATGGGCTCAAGCTCGACTAAAGGAAACAGGAATATCTTATTAGTCCACTTTCTAATTCTTGAAGGAAAAACACTTTAATAAATTTTACAATCTTGTACGCTGTTAATTTTGAGACTTAAACTAAATACTCCAGTTATGGTAATGCCAAAATTCCTGGTGGCCTTTCATAAAAATCACCCCTATGAGATCATTTAGCTTTCAGCTCTGCTCATCTTGTAATGATTTTTTATAAAAGGCAATTGTCTTTCTGCGTGAACTAATACCAAACAAACATATAAACAACACAATTGTTTGGGAGGAACGGCTATTTGAAAGAATGAGTGATAGTTGATTACTACTTGAACTTGAATTGTTTGAAAATTGTAGCTTTTTGGAAAGTTTTATATCAAGTAATTTTCTTTTATTCTACAATACTTAGATAGGAAGCAGAGATCAACCAGTAAATAATAAAATGAATATTTTGTAAATTGAATTCAACAAGAGGTAGTTAGTTAATTAATCATTTATTTTTTCTTTAGCTAGTTATATTATATAGTTCTGATTAACATAACCATCTCCCAGTCTTCATATCTCTAATCTTATACTAACATTAGCACGCTACTTAGAATATTCATAGCATATTCTACGATCAAATTGATAATTACTATGCAAGTTTTTTTGAGCTATACGGTCTAAAAAGAATTCTGCGGAGATTTGATCAACCACCACCTGAGGTTTAGACACATTCCTAACACCGTTAACATTAGAAGACATATTTAATAGGAGCTATTTTTTACTTGGTTTATATAAAAATTATGTACAAATAATATGCAAATAATATACAAATAATCAGCTATTTATATAGAGCTAATTGAAAGTTAATCTGACTTTGTTCTAATTTAATTAGGTCTTAGTGTTGTTATTAATTGTACACGAGACTTCACAAAGTCAGTAAAAAGGAAGTGACGAAATCAAACATTTCGTGACACTTTCTTCTTCAACAAGTTTAGATAAAGGAGTAAAGTTTAAAAAGTAACGACAACTGCAGGATTCGAACCTGCGCGGGCAGAGCCCAAAAGATTTCTAATCTTACGCCTTAACCACTCGGCCAAATTGCCCTTTTTAAAGGGATTAATTTTGTTGATTTTTTTATCTTAATTTGTGTTAGTATTTTTTGATACTTATTATAGCTTCTTAAATATGTGAGTGAATGTGTTCTAAAGGTATTAAACTTACATTCCTAATATAGAAAGTATATATTAAACTTTTATCTTTATGAAAATGACAATTTGTAAAAATAACCACCACGTGATTTGGTATGTTTAGGTGTAATTGAAAATCAATAAGAATTGTGTTAATAATTCCAGCAATTTGTTTGTTGTATTTATTTACATGAAAGTCATTAATCAACCAAGCACAACTGAAATAAAGGAAAAAATAATTACTCCATTGTATATGCTGGAAATATGTTCATAATTCAGTATCTTTTCATAAAAGCATTATTTTCATAATTTCATTTTATATATTTTATATGATGTTTTATAAGGACAGCCCTGATTTGTGTTCCTATGCCAGAAATTTAAAGTTCAGAACTGTTTTATGAATACATGTCTGGCACATGGGCTTGATAATGATATGTTTATTACTCAACAAAATCTTTGAAGGGCATGTCTGTACTTTTTGGTTCCCGACTCTTTTAGTAGTGAAGTTGGACATAGAATTTATAATGAATGAATTTTTGGACTGAGGAAGTGTGGTACATCTTTTCATTTTCCCACGTCAACTAGCATTTTATTGATATGCTTTATAATGTTTAAACTCCGAGTTTGTAAGTATGGAGGTTATTGCACTACCGAGTCACTAGCTTACTGCTGTGAAAACTCCTAATTTTTGGACTTCCTTTACTTTTCCAATTTATTGTCAAATGATACCTTAAACTCAACCAACGTTTCAGAATAGATAAATTTCTCAAGGGATGTTTGCTCTTTAGGTTTACTAAAAGTAGCAAATGAGATCTCATATATATTCTATATATTGAAATTTTGTCAGTGGGATAATCTAAAACCCCATCTTCTATCTGAAAAACTTTCAAAGGAATGACTATGTTATATCTTGTACTTTTTTTCGTTTACTCTTTCACAGTACCAAAGAAAGCAGAGATCAGTCTAAAAAATCTTCTAAACAGTTTCAAGAGGCAGCATAGTAGCACGCCATGTTTATCTCAATTAGTAACAAATTTCCAAAATCCAGAACTCTTTTTAGTGTTCTTTTCGACACCTTTCATTTTTGAATAATATAGTGAGGTATCTTCTGGGCATCTGACACCTTGGTTTGCTTTCAGCTGTTTTTATTATTAATGATGAATAATCTTCCTGTGGTTTGCATATACTACATTACAATGAGTAGACAAATAAATTTTGTTTATAGTATATATAATTTTATTTGTTTCGTGCTTATCTTATAACAGTTCTTGACTGATAAATATTCCTGAAAAGAACGCACAAAATCCAGGAAATTGAGCCATTGTGGAAACAGCAGCATCACCGGAGTTCCTCTACTACAGCTTCCAATTTACATACAACAAACGAATTGGTGATATCAAGAGTTTCCAATACAAACAAATATTGAAAAACAAGTATACAAATCAAAAGTGATACCGTTTAATACTGCCATCGATAAATAATGAATAATAGATCAGATAACACAGTAATAAACTACGCTAATTTCAATCAGACAGGATCCTGTATCTCATTGGGTACTTCAATTGGTCTTGACATATTCAGCTGTGATCCTTTTGGCAGGTTTTTTTCAGAAAGAAGTTTGCATGAAGGTGGGTACAGCATTGTGGAAATGTTATTCAATACATCCTTGCTTGTAATTGTCGGTGACGGCAATTCACCTAGCTTATCACCAAGAAAATTGCAGTTGATTAATACAAAGAAAAAATCTGTAATATGCGAGATTACATTCCCCACAGCCATTGTATCTGTTAAGATGAATAGGTTAAGGTTAGTGGTTCTTTTGAAAAACCAAATCTACATTTATGATATAACAACAATGAAATTGCTACATGTGGTGGAAAGTGAATCTAATCTTTATGGATTAATTACAGTTTCTTCATCTTTAGAGAACAATTATTTGGTTTATCCAAATCCATCGCATGTTATCAACTCTGATATAAGGAATCATGCAACAACAAATAATGTCACTATTCCATCTTTAGACGGTATGGATAATGAAAATTTAAATGATAAAATTAATCTCAGAAAGAATGTCGACACTGCTAGTTTGAAAGATCTTACAAATGATACAAATTCTCCACTCAATACTAGTATAAATACTAACAATGACATAAATTCGAATGCTACCAATACTGGTGCTGTACATAATATGGGTAGTGGCTCAAATATGTCTTCTGAGAGTAATGTGAATAATGGAGACGTAATCATTTTTGACATGAATACTTTAAGACCCACCTTAGTAATAGAAGCACATAAAAATAATATCACTTGTATAGCATTAAGTCCAGATGGGAAGCTTTTAGCTACCGCTTCAGAAAAGGGTACTATTATTAGAATTTTCACTGTGGACTCAGGTATTAAAGTATATCAGTTTAGAAGAGGTACTTATCAAACAAGAATATTTTCCATGGTTTTCAGCAACGATAACCAATTTTTAACAGTTTGTTGTTCTACTAAAACTGTTCATATCTTCAAATTAAATAGCAACAATAAGTTAAATAATATCAATGACAACAATAGTGATATTGATGATGATGATGAACATTTCGGGATAGTTGACAATAATAGCGACAACTTATTAGGTACTAATAATAATATGAACAATCACAGTAATACCACTAGTAGTGTTGCAGTGAAAATTAAGGAACCATATGTGGATGCTTCAAGGAAAACCGTGGCCCGTATGATTAGAAATTCATCACAAAATTTAACAAGAAATGTGGCCATGACTTTAGGACAATTATTCCCAATTAAAGTGGAATCAATTTTGGAACCAGCAAGACATTTTGCAAGCTTAAAATTACCCATTGAAAATGACAAATTCATTAAATGTACAGCTAGTATAGGTGATTACATTGAATTAGACAGTAGAGATTTTCCTGAACTCTTATCCTCACAGAAAAAGACTACTGATTTTACATCAGACGTTATAAATGGTGACAAGTTTATAAAATTCAAATTCCTCACTATCAACGTCATTACCACTGAGGGCTTCCTTTATAATTACATAATGGATCCAGAAAGAGGTGGGGATTGTTTATTGTTAAGACAGTATTCCTTACTGGTAGATTAAAACTGATACGTCACTCTAAACGACCGACGTAGCTTTTGTTATATCTTTACTATTTTATTATTAACGGTGGATTTTTACTCAAGGCTCTTATAATTTTCGGAACAATTTTAATCCGAGTGCATAAATTTTTCCGGCTGGTATCTTTTAGAACTTTATTTAAGAACAACAAAAAGAAAGAAGTAACCTTCATGAAAATTGTACTATCTCTCGGTTTGACTATCATTCCATTCTGTCCACCACTCACCCAAGAAGTGCACTAACAGTTACCAAGTTTGTAGTGTTCCTTTTATACATTGAGGTGCATTCTTCGCTGAAATTTGGCTCGAGAAATTTTAATCTGGAGAATTTTATTGCGAAAAATCAAAAATCGTGAAAAATAGGAAAAATTATAGTGATATTATTATCTATACCTTATTTTTGGTACCACTAGGAAATATACAAGTATACTGCAACATTTCTGTCATTTAGGGTATGCTTTCGTCGTTGTCTAAATTATCCTCAAATAGAGATCCACTATTGTTTGATATCAGATTGAAAAGTACTGATCATGATGTCTTATTATTGAAAGGGAAACCAAGCGAGGCATCTTCCGTATTACTAGCTGGTACGGTAGTACTATCACTAGCAGAAGCTATGCAAATAAGAAATTTATCGTTAAGACTATTTGGAAAACTACGGTTAAATCTGCCAAGTAAATGTTATATTAATGGGGTTAATACTATAAAATATCTCAAATATGAAAAAAGGATCTATAATTATAAGTGGGATGATTTCAATTTTGAACTAGATAACGAAACACCTTTTGAGTCAAATAATGATAGTAGCGGAACGTTGGGTTTACCAAAGAAGAATAAGTCTAGTAGCTCTTTGATGTCTTTAGGAAGACATTCGAACGGATCACAATTGGTACCAAAAGGTAATTATGAATTCCCATTTAATGTGGTTTTACCTGGAACTATTACTGAAAGTGTAGAAGGTTTACCTAATGCATCAGTTATATACAAACTGGAAGCGGTTTTGGAAAGATCTAATACATCAGATTACATTCGTCACAAACCGTTAAGGATTGTAAGGACATTAAGACATGATGCAGTGGAATTATCAGAAACCGTAGCTGTTAACAATTCTTGGCCTAATAAAGTGGAATACTCAATCTCGGTACCCGCAAAAGCGATTGCTGTTGGTTCGGCTATGCCAATTTATGTTATGATAGTACCACTTTTGAAAGGATTAAAGCTAGGTAGCATTAAAATAACATTACTAGAGACATCACAATATGTGGGTAATATTGGTGGGGTTATCCATCAAGAAAGAATAGTGACTAAGATGAAAGTGAAAGATCCCCTTGGGCATGTAACACTAATGAATAAAAGAAATGATGAAAATTTATCAAATGATGAAGTTATTGATTTCCAAGATAGATGGGAAATTGATACTCTTATTAATGTTCCTGCAAGTTTAACAAAATGTACGCAAGATTGTGATATTCAATCAAGTATCAAAGTTCGTCATAAGCTGAAATTCACTATTACTTTAATTAATCCTGATGGTCACCTTTCAGAACTAAGAGCATCCCTCCCAATTCAACTGTTTATTTCACCTTTCGTTACTGTTGGTGTGAAAAATACTGAAACTTTGGAAATGGAAGAAAATTGGAAGATCAACAAGACCGCTGAAGAAGTCAATAATCCAAATTCAACAAGTTTTTCCTCTGAAACATTTTTCAACAATGATAAAGAAGATGAAGACGTCATTTTTGCAACTGGAACTCCTGAAGTGGAATTACATGCTGGTGGACTTGCCAACAATTTTTTTGCTACTACAGCAATTTCTGAACTAATGACACCTCCAAATTACGGTAAACATGTTTATGATAGATTATGGAGTGACGTATCTGTATCAGCCACCCCGGTTACCACAAGACCTAGTACACCTGTTCCTAATTTATTACCAGACTCTTTGGAATCAGATTCAATTTCAGCAAATGTTAGTGATCATTTAACAAGTAACTTTAATGATTTAAATGTCTTGAGGGAATCACAAGCAACTCCTGTATACCTCAATACTACCAATCCTTTCAGGGATGCACAATTTCCTGCATTTGCTGCAAATTCAGATTCTGAAATACACTTCCCTGTAGATATCCCTCAAAGTCCTGCATTGTCGATCACTTATGATCACATATCTCGAATTAATTCTGTTGGCAATATGCAACAATCAATATCTGCTATTTCACTGAAAAAATTAGCTGAACAAGCAGAATTAACAAAGTTGCCTACATATGACAAAGCTTTAAAGTCTGATATTTATTCAGATGATTTACCACCACCATTTCCGCTTAGACCAATACCAAAAAAATTGAATGAGCCTGTATCGGTTCAAAATAATGGTTTTATGTTAGAAAAACCAGCATCGGCACACCATAGGTCATCATCATTCTTAAGTGTTTCATCAAGGCAGAGGTCATTAAGTAAAAGTAACAATAGCTCTAATACATCGTTGAACTTATTAGCCAAAAATGAAATAGATGGAACGAATACTAACTCTTCCGATATAAATCTACCAACCAGTAGTAGTCCATCAATCAATAAATTCTCAAGTGCAGCAAAAAAATATTCACTTACTATGACAAATCTCACACTCCCAATCATAAAACAGCCTGATCAAAAAATTGGTGATGCCATTACTAGCACACAAAGATCATTAAGCAATATGAATATTAGAAACCGTCAACGCTCGACTACTTTGCCCTCTGTTAGCAGCATATTTTCCAGGAGATCTTAATCCAGAAAATAAAAATATATTCCATCACCTCTATCAATTCACAAATTTTTTGTATTAAATTGAAATTACGATTTAACGAAAAAGGATTCTTTCAGATTGTTATTGCATAAATTCAATGGACTAGTATATTTTCACTATATAAATTTATTTATATTTGAACATATTGACGATCCAAGAGGTAAAAAAAACCGCCAAATTTTTAGCTTTGCATTTATTAAAGTATAGTATCTATCATTTTTCAGCCTCGGTAATTTATATATGGAGGAGAGTTGCTGTCATCGTATCTCGATTTCAAAGCACCTGCAGACTTTTCCTTCACGGGAAGCTAGATAAGGGAAGTAAAACTTTCTCCTACTATTATGAATTTTATGATATGATAACCACCCTTGTAATTTCTTCTGGGATAAATCGAAAGCCGCATTATTATTTTGAATTTTTATGTTTGTTCAGCTATGACAGGAAAATTTAATCTAAAACCTTCTACATTTGAAGATAACCAAATCAGCTATAAGCTTGATATATACTATTAGTATTAGTTTGTTTTAGATTGCCAAATTGGAATCAAATAGTGGATCATATGTGCATTCAGAGATAAAAATGATTAGAAAAGGTGCTATGAGTTTTTCTTTCGTACGGTTCATAAGGAAACTACTCAGATTTAAATGCAAAACAAGTAAAGACACCCAATGTAGTAGATATAATGACCTAATCACTCCTTTTGATAATAAGCAAGATCTTACAGTTGGCAAACAATTTTTGGCAGTGACACAAAAATAGCTAGTCATGAAATTATGAAAAGATTTGCCGGTAGGGACCTGGATAACTCTAAAATCACATTCAGTACTTTGATGACAAGAAAAGGCTGTCATTAGTATTTTCTAATAAAAGTAGCACTGTGATGAAATGAGAGAATATTTTCTGGGATCATTTTCCTCTTCATTTTGGCAGAATTTGATGTGTGTTGTGCAAATTCTTATGTTTGATCTGAATTTTGAACTTTTTCAGCACTAGTAGAAAAAGGATAAAAAAGAAATTGATCTAATATGAAGAGTTATATCCTGTAGGGTTTTTTTTCTTTGATTTCCCTCAGAAAATTTTTGACCACTACTGTTAATATCTTAGTTATATCTTGTTAGTTACTTTATCTACTTGGGAAATTTGATTTATTTTCAATTTCTTCGTTTAGTGAAATCTCAATATCTCATTATCTATGAGAACAAAAATTCTACTGTTCCAACTTTAGAAAAATTCCCCCGAAATTTAAACAGTTATATGAAACAGTAGGATATACGGACTAATAAACTCTTATATGGAAAACTGTACAAATGCTTAAAAAAAATGTAATCATTTTCGATATATAATTAGATTACTCCTGATATTAACACCAAAACAATCTTAAAAGTCTTGCCAGCAAATTTAGCAAATTTTTATGTTAATGATAAGTGCCGAGAGTCGAGACACCCGGCAAGCACTTCAAGACTGTTTTAACCACTTTTAAGGATTTCAAAAATAATAATAGGCTTTATCGTGACACCTATGAACATTTTTGTTGCATTAAGTTCAACGATAGCTAATAATGTTGTTATAGTAGAAAAAACCCCTGCAATAATTCTTTATTTATCGGATAAACCTTATTACAGAAGTTCTTTCTTGATCATTTTGATTGAAACTACTAGTTCTTTCAATTGCCTGGTAACTCGTTAATTGTAACGATTCGAGCCTCTAAATTTATTGTGCTAAATCTGGATTCCTACTTCTATTCAAGCTGCAGCCAAGCCATTATTTCTGTTACTCCTGCAATCTCTAGCGATACGCCCTATTTGATTACAGTTAAAACACCTACAGTTGGTTTCTAGTAGGATGGGAGTTTGACAATATTGGTAAAGTTATCAAAAGAGGACATTATTAATAGTTCTGAAATTGCTTTTTGAGAGATGTGCTAAAATCTTCTATCTCAGAAGGGATGAATTACTTTAGTGATTACGATAATAATGCCATTAATCCTTATCAGAATCAAGGAAAGATATATTTCAAAGTATCCAAGATCTTTAAAAGATAAGATGTGGAAGCGAATTGTGATTGATAATTAGTGTTCAAACACAAATAAATTTGAGAAGACCATCTCAAACATGATTGCGATGGAAGTACGGAGTCATAAACCAACTGATGGTTTATTTTTAACTGAAGTAGGCCTAAGCGTTTTCTCAGGACAGTTCTTTGGGTGATGGAATTTAGTATTACAGTGCTCACAATATCTACTAGTTTCGTCATATATTCCTAGCTCATGCTTATGTTCTAGGATTGAGTTGCAAATGTAACTGATGGTTTTGTGATGAATAACAGATATTTCATTGCTAAAATTTCCGGATCCATTACAACAGATTTAGAAAAATTGGTTTCCAGATATATGGATACAATAATCTTGGTTTTGATTATAACATGAAACCACAAAGGTATTTAGAATACATTTGGAACTCAATCCTAGAACATAAGCATGAGCTAGGAATATATGAAGAAACTAGCAGATATTGTGAGCACTGTAATAGTGAATTCCATCACCCGAAGAACTGTCCAGAGAAGTTTAAAACGCTTAGGCCTACTTCAGCCTAAAATAAAATATGAGGATGACAATCAGAATAAAACTCAACACTCATTCATCAACAAAGAAAAAATTTATAAAATACAAAAAATCCTAGAAAATTTAACATTAAAAGACAAAAAAATTACAGAAAATAAAGAAATCAATAAAAACAATAGTACTATCGCCACATACAACAATGTGATAACAAGAAAGAATATTCAAAACGAATATGTCCAGAATATTTTGATTGACACAGGATCTTGTGAAAATATTACAAACAATAAGAATTGGCTAATCAATTATTGGAAATTAACTAATCCACCTCTTTTATACGGTGTAGGCGAGAATACCAATTAATGATTGAAGGTACAGGTTTTATTCCAATTAAAATCAACAAAAAGGAACATGTATACGTTCAAGCATATTATGTACCGAATGAAGAAGATACTGTATTATCAGCAAATCGTTTATGGGAAGAGGCTGGAATTTCCCTAACAAGTGGATATGATCATCTTATTTTTAAAGATGCCTTAAAAGCTCCAACCTTAAAAATTAACAACACTGTTTGGGTTAGACCAGTAAATATAATTTACAATCATAAAGCATACAGTAGGATCAATGCCATTAGGCCTGTAAATCCTACGATACAGAAACCAGTCATAAATATGTCAGAAGCCCATCTAAGATTGAACCATTTGCCAAAAAATATCATAGAATTAAGTTTAAGAAACAAAGTATTCGACGATATCTCTGAGCTAAAAATAGATAAAGATGGAGAAATGTGGTGCAATACATGCGCTGCTGGAAAGATGACACGTCACTTTCATTATAAGAATTCTATGAAATTTTTATGAAAGTAACAAAACCCCTGGTAGCTCATGGAGTATGGATTTATTTGGCCCTTTAAATCATTTGCCAAACAATCATGATAAAATTGATGTCACTTATGGTTGATAATTCCTCTAGGTATGTAATTGTCACTACTCATTATAATAAAGAAGCAACAACTATATCAAAACAGATTTCAAAAACATCAAATTTGTTGAAAAACAATTTTCAAGGGTAGTAAAAGAATTAGTATCTGACAAAGGTACGAAATTTGTTAATACTGAACTAAAATCTATTGCAGACAATTTAGGAATAAGATTAATACAAACCCTATTAAAGATTATTACAACTCTATATCTTCTGTTTCCTGCTAACCTTCAACCGAAGATCGTCCCAGTGGCCGAGTGGTTAAGGCGATGCCCTGCTATTCATTAGAACAGCTGTAAGGCATTGGGTTTTACCTGCGCAGGTTCGAATCCTGTCTGTGACGTCTTTTTTATTTTTTTTTTGAAATTGTGGAGTATTGAAATGCTAGTGTATTATTGATGTATTCAAAACATGATTATTAACAAAATAATATAATTTTAGTAAAACCATACAGATTGTTATCAATAGCTTTCTTGCCCTCTCTTCTAACTAAAAAATCTAACATTTCTTTCAATATTTTTTTTCGTCATTTCTTTTTTAATCAGAAGTGCAATGGTGAAATCAGATCTTGGCTGTATTCCAACGAGAATACTTGAGGTTACCAGTTTCCTGGTATAGTTTACTCATAGTAGAATTATAAATGGAACTTCATGTTTTAAAATGTATATAAACATAATATATATCGAAAAGGAAAATTCTTCATTTTCAAAGTCATCGCAGATTTTTCACTAAATTCGGTGAACTGAAGCAATATCTCTTTATTACTAAAGTTTCAAATATATGATTGGTACTTGATCGTATCAATTTAGTCCTATATTCCAATAGAGCACTGTGCTCAGCTTTGGAGATTTAGTTCTTTTTCGGTGATATTTTATCTTGGGGTTTTGTTTTGTTATTTACAATTTAGATATTGGATATTCATCTAAAATATATTATTTATTGAATACAAAAGCAACTTCCCATACCACACTCATTAATTGAGATATAACTACCTCCATTGTACCAAAGAAAGGCAGTGTCTATACTTGCTAAGTTCATGTTTGTCCTCTAGACACTATGATGGTTTAGCTTTTCTTATGTGCCATAAACATAACAGGAAAAAGCCAAATCATTGTAATTGCATTGATGTTTCTTTGTTACATATTAGTTCTACTTTATTGAAAATTGTAACCACAACGGTTCTTAATTCGTAAATGATATACTCTGGTGCATTATTCTATCGATAAACAAGAGCAGCAATGAGATATCATCTCCCTTAAACTCATCTACAATAACATCACATTTTTGAAAGGTTCTGCAAATGATGAGTACCGTCATTCAGTTTGTCGAAATTCTTGTATTGATATTCAACTGCTAACTATTGATCATGTAATAATACTAATCATATGAAACTAAAGTCAATATCTCCAACTAAGTCCAATTTACGAATGTAAGGTGAATGACCATTAAATAAAAGAAGCTGACTACTTTGTGATGGTTCGTGATTCAATTGCAACTAGTATGCAACTAGTTTCGTCCAAATTGCCTTAATTTAAGATTGGTTGTATGATTCATCAAATATCCTATCTCTAGATGCCCTATCAAATGACTGAGAAAGCCTTTGATATTTTTGAGTTTCAATAACAGTCGTCAAAACATCAGAGATTGGAACCACCTTCAGAAACTCACGATATCTTCTTGTTTTCAAACATACTTGTTGCTTGTTATTTGTACTTTTAAGTTATACTACGTTTCTGTTAGAAGGAATTGCTTTTGGTTTTCCCAAGTCTGATAACTTATCTTTCTAACATAAATTATTGCTTTCTTATTAAAAGTGTTAAATAAAATATATAAAATGAAAATCTGAAATATTTTCCACACATATGAAAATAATGACTATAATTTTAGCAATTTCAAGCATGTAGCTTCCATTACGGCTTGAGCAAATTTTCTATTCAAAATTCTAAAATTTCCTTGATTCAATGTAGAGTGAAATTAGACGGCCCGCAAGGAATGCTTCTTCTAATGAGTGAACCCGTTCACTGTAATTAGGAGTTATTATCAGTTATTTATACATAATTTGTTACTTTTTTATCATATTAAAATTATTAATACAACTCGAATCAATCATTAAACTTCTATAATATCTTTTGGCCATACAGAACCGCAAAACATCAATATTTTTAACCATGTTCTGAATTCTAGTTTTAGCAGAATCCTGACCTTTATTGTTTAACCATATTATAGTTTATATTTTTCAACCTTTCAATGTTTGAAGTCTTTGTGTTTTTTGATTTCATCATGTAGGTTTTTCAATTCAATATCTTCCTCATTAAATTTGGAACCAATATCAGCATCTTCCTGTTGGGATTGCTCCCTAAATCTTGACCAAATACTTGGGCAGCAGAGGTTGAACAGCCTTTTGGGTAACTAAGTTGACCTTTTCTTCGATATCTTCCAGTTGAGGCTTCTATCTCAATATATTTTTCCTTGCATATTATCAAATTCATTACCTGTTGAATTTTCAAAGTTGTATACTTCCTTCTCACCGTGGGTTACAACTAAAGATGCATTCTCAAGTTCTCTAGAGTTGGTTGAGGTTTCCCTCAGCATATGGTTTAGCTTTTGCTGAATGCTTTCAAAACGACTGCCAATTGACAATTGCATAGCATGGGTACTAATCATCACAGTTTCGAAAATGATTTCATTATTTAGGATCGACATTGTCAAAAATTAAAAGGTTAAAAGATTAAAATATGGTAAAAAAACTAGAGTTCAGGATTCAGATAAACTTACAGTTCAAAACAAGGTTAAAGATATTAATATTTTGTGGTTTTGTATCGAAAAATTTTATCATAGAAATACTAGATCTGAGTATATTAATTGATCTTAATATGATAAATAGTGTAACGAATTAAACATAAATAACTGATAGTGATTCGTATTACAAGCAGTTATTTCAATATCAATGTGTGCATTGTTCTAATGTCACTATATCAATAGGCTTATAATGCTTTAATAGATAATTAATAATAATATAATTTGACATAAAATGAAGTAAGTGTATACAAAAGCATATATTAAAAGAATAAAAAAGAATAAAAAAGATACAACAAATCTTTGATTTCTGGCAATCGTACGATTATCACGTAAGCAGATATGAATAAGTTACGTAATACATAAGTGTGTGAGTGAGTGAGTGAGTAAAATATTTGGTATTGAGTTCAAAAGTACCGAAAGATTATTGAAACTGCTTCACCTAATGAAGCTATTGCTGTTAGTCCAGTTTTTGCTTTACAGCAACCCCACTCTACCAAAATAAGAATCATTACAGATTTACTTAAAGTAAAAAAATGTCTACAATTCACTCCTTATCCAATTCCACCCATCGCATCAGTCTTTGCAGAATTAACATCAAAAACAATTTTCACTACTCTAGATATCGGCAAGACATATCAACAACTTCCATTATCAGGTGACAAATTAGGTTAAATTACCGAATTTGGTATCTATAAGTTGAATAGATTACCTTATGGTTTAGCCTCCGCTCCATTTATATGGACCCAATTCATCCAGAAAGTTCTATCTACTATTAACACTCCAACTTCCTCCACTATTCGTTATTATTACGATGATATTCTTATTGCTTCTAATGATTTAGAACAACACAAGAAAATACTATTTGACGTTTTCGAAGCGCTTAATTCCCATTGATTAAGTGTTAGTGCAGAAAAGATCCAATTAGCTACCACTTCCATTAAATTTTTAGGTAATGTCATCTCTCCAAATCGTATTTCGATTGAAGAAGAGAAAGCTACTAAAATCAAAAATTGGGAACTACCCGCTACCAAAACTGCCTTTTTAAAATTTGCAGGTTTTGTTAACTTCCTCCGGACTTTCATTCCAAACGCTGCTGAGCTTTTGAAACCTTTCTATACCGCCAGTACTTTACGTACTATTCCAAAACCACTTTCCATTCATTACACAAAATTTTTCAAATGATTAAGACCTTATTGCAGAAATCTTTAATGTTTAAATCATTTGACCCTACACTACCATCTATCCTATATTGTGATGCTAGTAAATATGGTGCTGCTTCCATGCTAATGCAAGCAGAATCCCATGAAGGTAAGAAATGCTTATACCCTATTGCTTTCTATTCAGTTCAATTCAACTCAACGCAACAAAATTATGCCACAGTTGAAAGAGAACTATGGGCAATTCTAAATACACTCGAAAAAGCAAAATTAATGCTCTCCACTTCCATTTCTATATTTACTGATAATCAAGGTATCATTAGTATCGGCAGATCTGAACGCTCCACCCATGCACGTCTTACCAAATCCTTAGACCTACTTAATATCTATAACTTACGATGGACCTACCTTCCAGGTATTAGAAAATATGTTGCTGACTATTTGAGTCGTTATGGCCTTGATGACCAACCTGTCCTTGATTTAGATAAATGGGACAATACTTGCACTTTTATCAATGTCCAAAAATCTCAACCTCAGCTTTATAGCACTGCTGCTGATACTCCACCTAATGACACCCCTACTATTGATGAGGATTTTGTTTTCACTAATCAAACTGATTTGACTTGGACTGATAATATCTCTATTAGAAGACTTTTGATAGATAGATCCCCAATTACTGATCGCTTCAAGAAAATATTTGATTCATTTACCATCCAAAACGAAACATTGTATCATATTATCAATAACCCTTTAGCCACTGTGCTTATTGATGCTGACTATTTAAGTTAAACAAAACAAATTCATGAGAAGTACCATTGTACAATTCGAATTTTGTTATGCATGATAAAGGAAGTAGATTTCTGGAACCCTAATCAAATTTTGTTAACCACCGAAGTTGCTGAAACATGTGATCAATGTCAGTTGTTTTCCACTTTTAGAGACCTTCCTATTGATTTACCTGATTTTAGGGTAATACCCGTCTTCAGCCGCTGACGCTTAGATTTTGCTGGTCCAATACCACATGATTCTCAATGTGCCCATTTTATTGTCGCTGTAGACTACACATCCAATTATAATTTAGTTGATACCTGCTCAGGCCAGACCGCTGAAATCGTTTTCGACATGATTAAGCGTATTTGTGAAACATTTGGTGTACCTGATACTATTATCACAGATAGTGACCCTGGTTTTATTCAAAATGCTATAGAGTTTATGCGAAGATTGAATATTACACGCAGAAAATCCGCTTCATATAATCCCAGAGCAAACGGTAAGGCAGAAAGAGGTGCTCAATCAATCAAGAAAGAATTGAAAAGATTGACACCCGATATGACCAATTGGTCTACTTACATGTTTAGAGCATTTACATCTGTTAATGCTGCTCCTCTGATTTACGGTTTCTCCCTATGAACTAGCTTTTGGCAAAAGAAATCCTTTAACCAATCGCAAAGTAAATGATATTCTCTAAGAATTTATATTGCTTCATACCGCATCCATTAATGTTGTCAAATTAGAAAACATGACGATGGCCTCATTCCATTTAGATCAAACTGATAAAATGAGAGAAGTAAGAAAGGAAGAGACAAAAAGAAATCCTACAAAATCAATTAATATAAAAAGGTAACAACGTTTAATTTGCAAAATCTGACTTTGTATACAGATTAAGAACAAAGAATCATAAAATTGAACCCACCTGGGATGGTCCCTACCAAATCTACCAACGTTTGGGAAATAATGTCTAGAAACTCACTGACTATGAAGCAATTAAAATATAAAGGTAATCGTTAGAAATTCATCTGTCAAAATTGGATTAATTAATTGAAAGCATTCAACTATTTTTTAACGTACAATTCTCGGATGTGTGTACCACAGCTCCACTGAACAAAACTACTTCAAGTTTATCACGATTACTTGCTACATGGCGGTTTTTGGTGAAACAACAACAATTAACAAGCTGTAACCTTTATATTATCGGCCTTCCATGTCCATTAGTATTAAAAAATTTGTGCAACACTGTTTCCAATGTCAACTGATGAAAAGGTATAAACCTGCAAATAATTCTCTACTTGAAGCCTTACCCATTGCTTGTGGTCGTTGGTTGGATGACTTTTCACAGGCTTACCACTCACCAAACGAGGTTTCGACATGATTTTAGTAGAAGTTGAACGGGCTCACATGCCAGTCCTCCCCAAGAAAAACCTTCACGTGCCGTATAAGCATCTAAGGATTTAATTGATGATCCAATTTTCATAAAGGTTGATATCTTCTTCTTCATCTAAAAAAGTAATGTCATCAAATTCACATTTTCTAAGATGTTGTGAATTGCACCAATTTAGTATCTCATAACTACAATAGTTTGTTTATCAAAGTGGAAGAACTGTTTCCATATAAACGCTTTTTGAAGTCATCTCTGCATGTGATTACTAGTTTATAGTACTACTTGATTCTCACACCATGTTGCCGTATCGGCAATCGTCTGTATCTTCCGTGACGTTAGCTTGTAAAGACACTATTTAAATATTGATTCTATTGTTGTTGTTTCTAAACTGTTTATATGAATCATAGATTATCAACAGGTTTTTTTTCATTATTATTTTTCAACCCGTAACAAACGATACATTTCTCAAATTTGAAAAACAAAAATTCTCACCTCAATAAACATAAGGCTAAATTACAACTTCAATGATATCCAACTTTCAAAGGTGAGTTTTAGCTGTTAATCAAGAACTAAGTGTAACAAAACCAAGCCAGCCATGTCTGGCTGGAATGTCTAGTTTACTGATAAGTAAAACGCATTAATCAATTTTAATATTGATTGGGCGTGTGGCGTAGTTGGTAGCGCGCTCCCTTAGCATGGGAGAGGTCTTCGGTTCGATTCCGGACTCGTCCAATTTTTATTTTTTGTACACCTTTCATTTATGATGGCAAACTAATTATTGTAAACCAATAATAGCTTTGTGCATAAAAGAACAATACAGTCTACCTTTGCAAGAATACGGTGAAATTTTAGATTTCTTTTTCCTCCTCCTTGAAACTATGGTTGCAATTCTAAAACTCTTTCAGAAAACTTAAATATTGTCCACTTAAACTGAGAGATATTTTTTTTGACAAGCTCCACTTTTATTGAATAATTTCATATTGATCACTTCAATAGTATATACTTTAAAGAGATTTCGATGAAATGAATGTACCTGCACTTATTGAACAATACAGATCTTTAGATGATGCTGACCTAAGATACATGCTACTGAAAAGAGAGTTGATAATTGGTAGTCTCGAATCCGATTTGTCAACATTTTTGCACACCTTTGTTATACCATTACTTAATCAAGAACCTTCATTAGAAGTACTCGATTTGTTTTCAAGAGAAGTTTTACCAAGGTTATTTATTCAACAAATTCGAAACTTCAATGATTTGGATGGATTATTCTACCAGCCATTGATTTCCAATTGCGTTAGCAGTAATAATAAAAGAATAAATACAGTACAAGCCTTGAGAAACGTATTGAATACTATTTGCTTCAATGAAAGTATTGCTCGCGTTGCACTTAATAATGAGCAATTAGTGTATCAATTCATACACAACATAAATATTATGAACCAGTCTGAGTCTGATATTCCAATGTTACTATATATTGAAGTTTTAACCAAGCTTTTGAAATTCACGTTTCATGGAGTATGCATAATTATTGAATCAGGTCTTTTGTTCCATTGTTTACAACTAACCCAAAATTTGAAAAATTTTGATCCAATACATGAAGAACTGTTAATAACATGCTTTCAATTAGCTAGTTCACTCGCTGTTAATGAAGTTGCCGAATCTATAAACATGTATCAACTGATGGCTGTATCTCAAATATGGTATAAGTTCAATAGAGTGCCAAATATCTTTGCTCCGTTTTTGGGTACATTATCTGGAGACATTGGAAATTTACGATCTTTCGATACTGAAGATATAGAACGAATTATAAATCTTTTACAAGTTATTGTAAATTTCAAAGAATTTTATTCTACCAAATCCTATAGTAAGAGTAGTACATTAATTAATTACAACGATATTGTTACGCTTATTAATACACTTTCAATAATTTATCAAACAGTAACATTAGTGGAAAGTGAATTAGAGCAAGAACTTTTAAGTGATGTAACAAAGAATGAGACAGGTCCTATACATGCAGATAATGATAAAAAACAGGAAGAATATTTACAAGAATTAGATATTGAAGAAGATGAGTTAGCATTTGAGGATGATTTTAATGAAACCTCAGAGTCTCGTAAATATGGCAAAAGAAAAGAAAATGAAGCCAAGATACCGAAGTTTGATTCGATTAAGAAGTTGATTGAAGAGATTATTTCATTCATACCAAACAACTCAATTGACATAGACTCCCTTTCAGATCAAGAATTGCGGTCTAGATGCCACTCAGCAGAAAATGAAAAATCTAATTTTCAAGATCAAGAATATGAAAACACTTTCGTTTACGATGCACCAAGAGTCGTGCAAATTTTGGATGGTAGCAGCGACTTGGAGGAGTTAAATCGTTATGTGGAAAATTTTGACCATTTTATACGGATTAGAATGAGAAATGAAAGGTTCAATGAATCAGATTATAGTTTGCCGATACATTCTGCTTGTAATCTTATCTACGACAAGATGTTGCAACTTTTAACGAGAAATAAGCAATTTATAAAAATATTAAAAGTTGGAAACATGAAACAGAAAATTGATGAGAGTATAAATTTGAGGCTAGGTATAATAAATATTTTGCTCACAGCGTGTAATAGTACAGTCAAATCTTATAGACTGTCATATCAAGTGAGTTGTAAAATACTCGAACAAATAGTGGAGATATTAAAAAATGAACCAGATGAGAGTATACAAAATCAATTAATTAACTTATCAACAAATATACTAGAGCATGATTTCCTAAAAATATACGGGCTGGATGAGGACTGGTATAGTGTAGATATATGTGAAGGCGTCGAACTACAAGCAAATAATAGCAGTGGTGGAAATCGGAAAGTGTATACAGAACTGAGAGCTGCAATTGATCCGTTACATTACATTTAGGTGTAATGACTATACGACATATTTTTATTATTCAGATGAGGTACGCAATACATGACATTTCTTGATCCTGTTCTTTTGTTTGTTGTTGAATGGTAATAAGATGGAATTATGAAGTAAGTTATTGTTCCTTTTTACGCACTTTCAAAAGCAAAGCTTCGCTGATTTGTATTTACCTTTCAAGATAGCTTTTGAAAGATGTGTTCTTTCTTTTTAATTGATAAACCTCGTTTGAAAGCTAGACTTGAATACTTTGCTATCTTTCTTATAAGAATTGATAGAAACTGTAAGATATAAGACAATATGAAGTAGGTCAAGAAATTTTTGATACTTTATAAAAATCTTCTAACCGCTTTTATAACAAAAAACATAACTTCATTCAATTTACTATATAAAATCATTGAAATATCAGCGAAATACAAAGACTAAGATAATTCAAGATAGTGTACACAGCACTGTTTTGATTTTCTTGTCTTATTTTCCTAGTGGGTAGTGTTTTCAGATGAAAAGAATACTTTTCATATAAGGAACAATTATACGGCTAAAGGAAACTCCTGATAAGAAATTTTCCGGAGAACATTGTAGCCGGTTACCTAGAGACATTAAGTTCAAGGCTTTAAGTTAAAATTGTTGATGATATCAGAGAAACAGGGCTTAAGCCAAAACCCTCTCCACGTGCGAAAATATAGCGAGGGTTATCAACAAACCGCTCCCAGAGTTCTTTGTTTACAAATGGCCAATACCTCAATTTGTACTCCTTTTTTTCACTGGATCAGCATACTTCTGATAGAAAAAATGATCAGTTGATATGAGGCAACCTATTCCTCCAATCACTTTGCACAGCTTGAAAATGGCCTTATTCTGGACTGTCGTGCCAGTGTTTTTCTTTTTCTTCTTGTTGCAGTAGTAGGAAACAGCAACAGTTTTATATAATATATATTTCCCGTAGAGTTTGCTACTTGGCCACGTCCTAATGTGACAAACATTTTCATCTTGGTATACAAGCAGAATTCAAGATGACCAAGGATTTTACAAACTTAAGTCATGCACCCGCTCCTAAGGATGAATTAGCTTCAGTGTGTACTGATCAGGATCCAGACTACCAATTTACCGGGGCTATGGGGAACGCCAGAGAGTTACTCGGAAGCATGAAGAAACACGAGGCAGCCACATCTTCGACGTCAAGCATGAATCCCAAGAGGGTACATGAACATGAACTGAACAGTACGCAGGAAGTAAGACCAGGTATGATCCCAAAGAGAAGATCCTCTGTCTTCGAGCACGAAGATTACAAGAAGGAAATGTACAACCGTTCCAACATCTTCGAATAAACTCTGATTATAGTAAGAGATACTACTAGGGTTTGTCTGGTTCTTCAATATAGTTTCGATATATTTATATAGACACATAAAAAAATAAATTAAAAAAAATATTTAATATAGAATTCATCTTGAAACCTTAGAGAAAGGAGATATATAACTCTGTTGATTCCTAGATGCTTAAAGCATGCTCTCGTAGACTACCTGTAGATTGGTGCTTAGGAAACAGAGGATTACTCCAATTAAGAGGTTATGCTAAGACTTACAGAAACTTCAAGTTAAATAAGCAAAAGAAGCCCTTAAATTTTACAATACCCAATTTAATAACGGTTAACAAACTATCAAATTTAATGAACTGTAAAGTACAAGCATTGAAGAATGACTTGAAAAAATTAGGGTTCCAAAATGTTAACAATGAATATATGTTAACCCGAGAATACGTTGAATTAATCTTGCAAGAATATAATTATGTTTTACCCACTACTACTCAAGAGGCTATCACTTCGAAAACACTATACAATTCATTGAGACAACCATTAAATGCAAAAGCTTTGCAAGAAAGGCCACCGATTGTTACCATCATGGGACATGTTGATCATGGGAAGACCACAATTATTGATTACTTAAGGAAATCGAATGTTGTAGCAAATGAATTTGGTGGTATTACACAACATATTGGTGCTTTCCAAGTCACGACTCCAATTACTAAGAAAAAGATTACATTCTTGGATACACCGGGGCATGCAGCTTTCTTAAAGATGAGAGAACGTGGTGCCAATGTAACTGATATTATAGTTTTGGTCATTGCCATTGAGGATTCCATAAAACCACAAACAGTGGAAGCAATGAAACATATCAAGAACTCTGGGAATGAGTTAATTATTGCTGTGACCAAGATTGACAAAGTAACAAGAGTAGATGAAAGAAATAAACAACTTGATAAAATTGCCAATCAATTATTAAACTATGATATTGCGACAGAATCTAAAGGTGGTGATGTTCAATTAATTCCAGTGAGTGCCAAGACTGGTGAAAATATGGATGTTTTTGAAGAATCTATTATAACACTAAGTGATATCATGGATATTAAAACAGAAAATTCCAAGAGTACCCTAGTACAAGGTTGGATCATTGAAAGTAAATTGAATAGTTTTGTCGGGAATAGTGCATCTGTCTTAATTAAGAAGGGTACTTTACAGAAGGGAACCGTTCTTATTTGCGGTAAGACTTACTGTAAAGTGAGAAATATATCTAACAAGATAGATCCAAATATGACCATGGCTCTCCCATCTGATGCTGTTGAAGTGTTAGGTTGGAAAGAATTACCGGAAGTGGGAGATGAAGTATTACAAGTAAAGGATGAATCGACTGCCAAAAGATATATCTCCAAGAGGATGCTCTTAGAGGAAACTGAAAAAAATGAAGACAGTATTGATGATTACAATGAAAAAAAATATCTAGAGATTAAACAAAAGAAGCTTAAAAATCAAAATGATTTAGTGGAAGAGAATGAAGATATTGATTCTGCTAAAGAAAGCCAACAATCAGTTAAAATGGTGAATTTTGTTATTAAAGCTGATGTATCTGGATCTGCTGAAGCTGTGAAGGAGAGCATAGAAACTTTAGGAAATAAAGAAGTGCAATGTCAAGTCATTTCATCATCAGTGGGTGTACCGACAGAAAATGACATTAATTTAGCATCAGTAGCATCAGGTTATATTCTTTGCTTTAATGTAAGCAATATCCCGAAAGAAATAATTCAAAATGCTTTGAAAGTACCCGTTAAACAGTATAATGTCATTTACAACCTTATTGAAGATGTGGTGAAAATATTAGAATCTAATATGGAACAACGTTTTGAAAAGAGAATAATTGCCACAATTGAAATCAAACAAGTCTTTGAATATAAACTGGGTAAAAAAATACTTAAAGTAGCTGGTTGTAAAGTCTTAAATGGTGAAATAACAAGAAAATCTAAGATTGAAATTGTGAGAGGTAAAGAGAATGAAATTGTATTTGATGGTCAGATATCTACAATGAAACGTGGTAAACAAGATATTAGTTCAGCTAACAAAGGTACAGAATTCGGTATGACTTTCCAAAATGCATTTGATACCTTCAAGGTTGGTGATAAAATTATTGTCTATGAGAAGAATCTCATAGAGAGACATTTATGATCTTGACAAAAGGATCATATTTATTGACGATATTCTTTCTTCCTTCTTTTACCATTTTTTTTCTTTCTATTAAGTCTGTCATCTTTGAAAGATGATCTTTCCATGTATATATGTATATATAGATAAAATATTTTTTAGACCTTGGACTCCCATTGAACTTTAACACATTCTTCCACGTAACCTACACCATTTTCGTCAAACTTAGGTATATAATTTTGAATGTCAGTGAAAATGAATATAGCCCCCCATTCCATACCATCATTTAATGAAACGGTATCTTCCAAGTCTAAGATCATTTTGGGCATTAATTGCATTTCAAAGATTCTTTTACTTTGTGGATTATAATTTGGATTTGGTACAATATCTTCAAATTTTTTCACAGTCTTGGCATAATATAATGGATTACCACCTATATCATAACGTAAGACTTGTAATGGATTATAGCCAACAATTTCTTGAAACTTTTGGAAAGTGTCATCATCTAAAAATTGTGACAATTTTTCAGTTCTTGGATCAGATTTAATTGGATCCTTCTCTAAATCATCTTCAGTACTACCAGTTAATTCTAGGGCCTCTTTATCGATCTTAACATTCTTAGGTAATTTTAAATGATCTGGTTTTTTGCTAAATTTTTCCTCCTCGACATATAGTAAATAACAATTGAATGATTTTTCTTTATCGACAATTTTATCCTTTTGGGCATCATGTAATTTTCTTTGTTGTTTAATGGAAAGTTCTTGTGAATTTGTTATATTGTTGTTATTGTTATCACTATTTTGTGACAATATGGGAGTCTCTAATTTACCAGACGAGAATGGATTATTGGATGATTTGTCGTTAGCTTTGAATGGATTATTATCAAAAGGGTTTATGGAAGATGTGGTATGGGTACTAGCGGTTGTTTTGTTTAAATCGAATGGATTCCCTATTTGGAAATCCTTACCTTCAGATACTTTACTAATTTTGTCATCTAGATCAGATTTATTACCTTTTTTACCATTTTGTTTAATTCCTCTTATGCAACGGATTGAATTACCCTTTCTTTGGCATTTGACACAAATGAAAACATACAATACTCTATCATCATCACCATTAATATGCGTTAAATTTGGTTCCCTACCAAATTTCAATTGAATATCATTGATTTGTGATTCATCTAATGGTGAAAAAGCTTGCAATAGCAGTCTCATATGGTCACTAGACTTACATGCACCACATGTCAATAAGTCGGCCGATGGTACAGAATTTGGATGCAACCAAATGGGTTCACCACCGATGAAAGTGTCCTCGATGGTGACTTCATCCGCCTCTTTCATGGCCGTGTCCACAAACGCCAAATAGACATCACCGGCTTTGGTGTCGTATGTCGCTTCTTCCGTGTCGGAATGGGGCAATTCGCCGATTGAAGACATTTGTCGGTTTGATTTCAAGTTTGGTCGGTTTATTGTCCTACTCATCTTGACATTTCGGAATAACTCATCGCGAAATTTGCGCTTCGTGGACGGTGATCTCCGGGCTCCCAGGAAGAAACTTCCCCTTCCAGCGGGACGGAATCCCAGCAGCTTCCAGTGGGGCACCAAAACCAACCGCGGCCCAGCGTAGACAGAAACACTATCTCTCCAGTGGTTTCAGTCTGCTACCGTCTCTTTTGAACGGAAAATCCATTTGTTATCCCTGGCCACTGTGGGTACCACGATATTTGAAACCTGTTTACAAAATGGATAGCGAAACCATTACTTTGAACGTGAAATACTCAGGTCAATCTTACCAAGTAAATCTACCTAATCATGCTACAGTGAAAGATTTTAAGAGGCATATGGAAATGTTGACTAATGTACCCGCAATTAGACAAAAATATATGATTCGTGGTGGGCTTAGAAATATTGATAAAGATACTTTGGTAGTAAACGTTTTCAAACCAGATTGTTGTGTAGTCTTATTGGGTACACCAGCTTCTGATATAGTATTAAGGAAACATAAAAAAATTCACTCTCAATTGATTTCAAATGAAATTACTAATACAGATAATAATAATAACAATAATAATAATAATATAGATAGTATTTCACATAACGTTAACCATGATGTCAAAAATGATAATAAAATTAACAATGCACTTGACATTCACAATGAACAGTCTAATGTTCCTGTTGGCTTACAAGATTTGAATGGTACTAGCAATATCAATGCAACATTACAAATCCTTTATCGTATGGATGACTTGAGAAATTTAATCCTAAATTATGAACCTTTAAATTCTTTAACTGAATATAAAAATGAAAGGGAATTTTTACATCATAAACTAATACAAGAATTGAAACGTTGTTTTGAAAATTTAAATTCAAGGAAATATACTACAATCTTACCAATGGTTTTCATTAATGTACTAAGAAACTGTTATCCACAATTATTCAGGGCAAACTTAGAAAATGGAAATTTTGAACAATGTAATGTTAATTTATTAATTGATAAATTATTCCAATCCTTTTGTATTATTTTTGGGGAAACTTTTTTCAGTATGGTCAGTATTGCTTATCATTCTGAGGGAAACGTAAAATCAGGAAACGAACTCTTAAGTAACGTACAAAAAATTGGTTTCACTAAAAACAATAGAGATATTTTACAAGCCATTAAAGAAACTTTAATAGATGAAAATAACTGCAAGATTAAAAGGCTACCCAAGTATTTTAATATACAGATTTCAAGATTCCCAGAAGATGAAAATGATAATAGTACATTGAAAATTGAAAGGAAAATGGTCTTTCCTGTAGAGCTAGATCTACAATCTGTTCTACAAGATGATTATAAGGAAAAAATAATAGATGCAACAAATAAGATAAAATTATTGAAAGATGAAAACCCAAATTTTGATAAAAATGACCTTGAGAAAATTTTCCCTTCTCAAGCGTTCCTATTTGGTAATCGATCTTCGCTTTACAAATTGATAAGTGTCATATCTCATAAGGGTGATTCTTCAAAAGATGGTACTTATATTGCATATGTTTTGAATGAAGAAGAGAAGAAGTGGTATAGAATTTTAAACGATAGCGTAAGGGAAGTTGATAAATACACCGTATTAAAAACTTGTGGTGGTACAGAAAATGAATCTTCCCTGTTTTTATGTTATAAGGGTTTGGGCACTTAGACGAATCTAGATTTCTATATGGTATATAAAGGAAAATTTCCACATCTGCTTAAAATTGAATTTTGGGATTCGTTCATTTGTGTATTTCCAGACTCAATTAGGGTTGGCGATCATCCAACCATCCATTATATTAAGCATGATTGTTTTTTTTGTTTATTTGAGAAACAGTTTTTCTTATTTTTCAATATGTTTTTTTTCTTTGATAAACGTTAAATTTGGTCTTTAACTAATTACCCACTTAAAGTAGTACAACTCGCGCATATTATTCGCAGCAAATTACTTCTAATAAAAACAATTTGAAAAAAGCAATTCATTAATTTTGAATGGATCGATAGAGTCAATTTATGTTGAAAATTCTTCAAACACATGTGAGGATCTTCAAAAGCAATCAAAATATCTAAGGAAAAAGTGTCCACTTACCCTATTACTTGGTAGAACTTTATATATCCATTGAATCATGCTTGATAAGGCAGTGTTTTATTAGATCACCTAGAAAACCATAGTGAAAATATTCATCACTAATTAGGTAATTAGATCATTTTCAATAAGAAAATGCAATTAAATTACTTACTGCGGTCGATCAAAAGATATTGTGATAAGCTAACAATCTCCTAAAACCTCTTAAATTGGATACGAAACTAATCCTGCTGAACTGTATTATTTTTTATATAAATATGTAATACCTTACCTTTACCCAACTACCAACTTGAATATTTACTGTTCGAAACAACTATGCTACAATCGGCAAAGTTGGGAACAAGGAAACACCACACAGACTACCTCAAAGTTAACCACTAACAAAATATCCAACAACCGAACTCTCGGTAGCCAAGTTGGTTTAAGGCGCAAGACTGTAATGTGTAATAAAACTCAGAGTAATCTTGAGATCGGGCGTTCGACTCGCCCCCGGGAGATATTTTTGTCTATTCTTTTTGTTTCGGTTGTTCTCAACTGCGATTTCAGCTCCGTCAGTGTCATAGGTCTATTACATTAAGCTAATAGATACTTTCCATTCTTCTTCACTCCCACACGTTCATTCTGGACAAAGCAGATGAGGAAATCAGCGATATCATAGTACTCCTAAGAGAGTTTGTCCCTACGAAGAGAGGAGATTTGTCTTCAGCACCAATAGTAAAAGAATGGAAATTACACATGCTGAAATAGCCATTCCATACTTAAAAATTCTTGTTTACACTTCGAAACTGAAGATCCAATTTATTTGCAAGTTTCCCGATCTGGAAATTCATCAAATATTGAAAATTATTTTTTGAAACTTTAATGAAATTCAGTTTGACTGAAAAGGTTTCATAAGTGCTTTATTTAAATTCAACCTTTTGAAAACGCTGTATTTCTGCCTTGGTCGAGAAAACATTAAGATGAGAAGAAGTGTTTATTTAGAAAATACCATTGAATTTTTGAAAGGAAGAGTCTATTTGGGTGCCTATGACTACTCACCAGATGACACCGATGAAATCGTTTTCTTTACTGTAGAAGATTCAATTTACTATAATAGTTTCCATTTAGATTTCGGACCAATGAATATTGGTCATTTATATAGATTTGCTGTCATTTTTCATGAAATCTTGAATGATCCAGAAAATTCAAATAAGGCAGTAGTTTTTTATTCATCTGCTTCATCAAGGCAAAGAGCTAATGCCGCTTGTATGCTTTGTTGTTATATGATTTTAGTACAAGGTTGGACACCGCATCAAGTCTTGCAACCTTTAGCTCAAGTAGATCCACCATTCATGCCATTTAGAGATGCTGGTTATTCTAATGCAGATTTCGAAATTACAATACAGGACGTGGTTTATGGTGTCTGGAGAGCTAAGGAGAAAAGTCTGATTGATTTACATTCTTTCAACCTGGAAGTTTATGAAAAATATGAACATGTAGAGAATGGTGATTTCAACGTATTAACCCCAGATTTTATTGCATTTGCATCACCACAAGAAGATATGAGAATTGATAATCATATGCATAGTAATAAATCGCATTTGAATCAACCTTTTAGAAGTGTCTTGAAATTCTTCGCAGAAAATGATGTTCAATTGATTGTCAGATTGAATTCTCACTTATATGATAAGAGACATTTTGAAGATATTGGAATAAAACATGTTGATATGATATTTGAAGATGGTACTTGTCCCGATATGTCAATTGTGAAAAATTTTGTTGGTGCAGCTGAAACTATAATTGATAGAGGTGGGAAAATTGCTGTACATTGTAAAGCAGGCCTTGGTAGGACAGGTTGTTTGATTGGTGCACATTTAATATATACTTACGGTTTTACTGCCAACGAATGTATTGGTTTCTTAAGATTTGTTAGACCGGGTATGGTGGTAGGACCACAACAACATTGGTTATATTTACATCAAAATGAATTTAGAGAATGGAAATTCACCATGAGATTGTCATTAGAATCTAGTAAATTAATTGGGAATCTTTATCCATTAATAAGTGTAGAAGAATATCGTCAACAAAAGAAAAAGATAAAAGATGGTAAGAAAGATACTAGTCTTCTGACACCATCAAGAAATAAGATAAACCCTCCAGAGGAGGAACAAGAAAATGCATATAATATTGTAGCGGTACCACAACATTCACCAGGTCAACCAAGAAAAGGTAAGAATGGTACAAATACAATCGAAGAGATACAAAAAAATAAAGATACCAGTTCATCTAATATGATAGTTGATAATAATTCAGATGATGAAGAACTATCACAAAATGAAGAATTCAGAGATAGTAATAAAATCATTAACAATAGATTGAAAAAATTGAATACTAATGACAATGCTAATAATATAATTGACCCTGAAACGGATGACGCTGTGTTGAAACAACTACTTCCAAAAAATAGACGTGTATTATCTGGCAGAAGGATAGCAAGTTCAACAGGTGGTGTTAGAAAAATGTCAGGTACGGTAAAAAGAGGCAATATGTAAAATCTAAATAGGTTTTAGATAGAAAGACAAAATAAATATGTAACGTTATTCTATTAATCAATTTTTATTCTATTTCTTTTTTTTGATATATAATTAATTAAGTAGATGTTATATACAATACAAGATATTCATAAATTCATACTTTTATAAATAATATCCTTCAATAATCAGCAATATAAGGATAAAATGGTAGTTGAAATTCTTAAATGCCCATTTTCATTTTTTTTGAAGAAAAAATATAAAGCTGATTATCTAATAAGAACGACCAAACATACAATATTGTTTAGCGATACGGTCACATTTAACACATTTTTGACCTTCCTTCAATTCTGGTTGATTAAATGGAATACATAATGATTTAGCACCCATACTTGGTGATTTTTCATCAACTTCAATTTCTTCACCATCATCTTGTTTACCAGAAGAATCTCTAATATCTTCTTCACATTCCATAACACCACACCATGGAGAAAGAATAACATTCTTTTTGTTTAAGTTTGGAACAAAATCTTTCCATTCATCTACAATAACTCTATGATTATCAAATGATTCTTTAGCCTTAGCAAATAAATCGTGGTGTAATTCTTCTAAGATTTCTGGAATTCTAGTTTCTAATTCACTTAATTGAACAATATATTTACGAGAATCATTTCTTCTAACGACAGTGACATGATTCTTTTCAATATCCTTTGGACCTATTTCGATTCTGATTGGAACACCCTTTAATTCATATTGGGAGAATTTCCAACCTGGTGTATAATTATCATTATAATCACCAAATACTCTAATATCAGCCTTCTTTAAACGAGATTCAATATCTTTTGCTGATGCATAGATATGTTCACGTTGTTCTTGAGTAGTGTTTTTGTTGATACCTAATGGAATAACAACAGCTTGATTTTGTGCTACTCTTGGTGGGATAACCAGACCTTTATTATCAGAATGGATCATAACCATGACACCAATAACACGAGTAGATAAACCCCAAGAGTTTTGATAAGCATAAACTTTTGGATGTTCTGGACCTAATGGGTTCTCGACTGTTAAATTGAACATCTTGGAGAAATTTTGACCAAGATGATGAGAAGTAGCACCTTGAATACCACGACCAGTTTGTGGGATATAACCTTCACAAGTGGTAGTGTATTCACCACCAGCAAATTTCTCCTTTTCAGTCTTCCTACCTTTGATCACTGGAACAGCTAATAATTCTTCATAAACACCACTGTAGAAATCTAAAATTTGTAAGACTTCTTCCTCAGCTTCAGCTTGAGTTAAGAAAGCAGTATGACCTTCTTGCCATAAGAATTCTCTAGTTCTCAAGAATGGTTGTGGATGTTTGAATTCCCAACGAACGACAGAATTCCATTGATTCAATTTTAATGGTAAATCTCTGTAAGATTGAATCCATTTAGCATAATATGGATACATAACAGTTTCTGAAGTGGGTCTAATGGCAATTGGTTCCTCTAATTCAGATTGACCTGCTCTAGTGACCCATGCCACTTCTGGAGCAAAACCTTCCACATGGTCCTTTTCCTTTTCTAAGACACGAGAAGAGACAAACATGGGGAAATAAGCATTTTGAACACCTAAACCTTTGATCTTGGCATCAAACCATCTTTGAATATTTTCCCAAATGGCATAAGATGGTGGTCTTAAGATATAACAACCAGAGACATCGTAGTAATCTAACATTTCACCTTTAGTTAAGATTTGAGAATACCAACCTGGGAAATCCTTAGACTTATCCACAGTGATACCAATTAATTTAGCATCTTCCAAAGCAGCACTAGTGTCCTTAGCTGCCTTTTTCTGCTTTTGTTGTTGTGGTTTCTTCGTTTCTTCCTTTTTAACTTCTTGAGCAAATTCAACAGTGTTACTGGATGATTCAAAATCTTGCAAGTATTTGACCAAGTTGGTTTTACTGATTGTGAATTCATTTATTTTGAAAATGACAGAATCTTCATTAGCAGTTAATTTATCATCAATCAAGATTTTAAATTCAGATTTAGCATTTTTCAAATGACCTAAATGGAACTCCTTAGCAGTATCAACGTTAAAGAAGCTCTTGAACAATTCATCACGAGCCAATCTTGGATCCTTTAGTTTGGTTAATTGTGCAATTAATGGCGATGGAGTAGTGGTGGAAGCCAAAGCGACCACAACAATGGGCACTGCAGTGGCAGTCTTGGCAGTCTTAGGTTTGAAAACAAGTACTTTCACATCCACTGCTTCAGATGACGCGGTACCGGTCACACATAGCTGGCTGAATGATTCTTCAAGAGACATCTTGCTGGTTTCTTTTGTAATCAAAGTGATGATGTGCCAAATTTCAAATCAAAACCTAACCAAAAAAGTGCATCGAAAAATTCTGAAAAAAAAAGTCGTCAAAAATGACATGACTCTTTTCTGTCTCGAAAAAAAATAATTTCAGTTTTGGCCCACTGTCATTTGGCACTGCCAGCAACAACAACAAAGAAAGATAACATGTCTGTTTACATCAAGGACAGCACCGGTGTGGACCAATCAACCACTGTCGGCTCCGAAGAACAACCATACAAGACTCCAGCCTTTGCTCTTTACAACTACCAGCAAACTAATGAAACTGAACCAAAATTATTCGTATACAAAGATGAAGAATCAGCCTATGTTGAAATTTCTGCATCTGCTTTAAAGAAAGCTCGTAAAGGTGCTGAAGGTTTAAAGAAGAAAGCCATCAAGCAAAAGGAACTGGATGCTAAATTAGAACAACAAAAGCTTGATAATGCTGCCAAACAATTATCTGCTCTTTCTATCAAGATAGCAGAAGATAAATCATTACCAACTGCCACTAAATGTAAAATTGACAAATCCTACTCTAAAGTTGGTGAAAGAGTTAAAATCTCTGGTTGGATTCATAGATTACGTTCTAACAAGAAAGTGGTCTTTGTCGTCTTAAGAGATGGTTATGGTTACATTCAATGTGTCTTAAATGGTGATTTAGCCTTGGCTAAACAAACTTTAGATTTAACCATTGAATCTACTGTTACTTTATACGGTACCATTACAAAAGTTCCAGAAGGTAAATCTGCTCCAGGTGGTGTCGAATTAGTCGTGGATTACTATGAAGTGGTCGGTTATGCACCAAGTGGTGATGAATCATTTACTAATAAGATTGCTGAAGATACTGATCCATCAATCTTATTAGATCAAAGACACTTAGCCTTAAGAGGTGAAACTTTATCTAGTGTTATGAAAGTTCGTTCTGCTTTATTAAGAGCTCTAAGACGTGTATATCTTGAAGAAGGTCTTTCTGAAGTGACACCACCATGTATGGTTCAAACACAAGTGGAAGGTGGTTCAACACTTTTCAAATTAGATTATTATGGTGAAGAAGCTTATTTAACTCAATCTTCACAATTATATTTAGAAACTTGTTTACCTGCCCTTGGTGACGTTTTCTGCGTTCAAGAATCATTCCGTGCTGAAAAATCACATACTAGAAGACATCTTTCTGAATATACTCATATTGAAGCTGAATTAGCCTTTATTGATTTTGATGAATTATTGACACATCTGGAAACCGTTCTTGTCAAATCTGTTCAATACGTCTTAGAAGATCCAATTGCTGGTCCATTAGTAAAACAATTGAACCCAGATTTTGTCGCTCCACAATTACCATTTAAAAGATTAGAATATAAAGATGCCATTGAATGGTTAAAGGAACATGATATTAAAAATGAAGACGGTGAAACTTTTAAATTTGGTGATGATATTGCTGAAGCTGCTGAAAGGAAAATGACTGATACCATAGGTGTACCAATTTTATTAACAAAATTCCCAGTGGAAATTAAATCATTTTACATGCCACGTTGTAAGGATGATCCAAGAGTCACTGAATCTGTGGATGTCTTGATGCCAACAGTGGGTGAAATTACTGGTGGTTCAATGAGAATTAATGATATTAAGGAATTAATGGCTGGTTTCAAGCGTGAAGGTATTGATCCAAAGGCTTACTATTGGTTTATTGATCAAAGAAAATACGGTACTTGTCCACATGGTGGTTATGGTTTAGGTACTGAACGTATTTTAGCATGGTTATGTAACAGATTTACAGTTAGGGATTGTTCCTTATACCCACGTTTCAGTGGTAGATGTAAACCATAGATGTAAGTAAGTAATCGAGTAATATATATATATAGTATATACTATTCTTCAGTCTATTATTTACTTAAAAGAAACATTAATTTACGACCTTAAAGCATAGAGATTGAACCCGTTGAAGACATTGAAGGCCAACGCTTTCGAAATTTTCAGATTAAATTCCTTGCCTGATTTCCATAAAAAGTAAAGCAGTGATGCATCTAATAAAGCAGAAAAAGGGCTTTTTTCAAAAAAGCAATATACCCATCTCCAGAAAAAAAATGTTAATTTTGATCATGACTCTAAAAAGAAATTGAAGCCGAGTGTTTTAGTATCACGTACAACGAAACCATAACATCCATACACCATACCAAAATGCTGTTCATTAAAGGCAATCACAACCGTGATGTCGCTGACTCATTCCATTAAAAAATTACTTGCGTTTTTTTTCATATAAAATGCGACTCTTTCTCCTTCCTTTAACGATCACCTCCAACTTATACTAAGACAAAGAAATTAGGAATATATTTCATCTACTTTAAAGGAAGGTACCCTAATTATTCTATACTAAATATCAAAAACAAACATAGCACATAGCGAAATGACTGACAAGACTCAAAAATTATGGGGTGGTAGATTTACTGGTGCCACTGATCCATTAATGCATCTATATAATGCTTCATTACCATATGATTATAAGATGTATAAAGCTGATTTAGAAGGTACTAAAGTATATACCGCTGGGCTAAATAAATTGAAATTGATCACTGATGATGAATTGGCAAAGATTCACGAAGGTTGTGATAAGATACTTCTCGAATGGGAAACTGAAACATTTGCTAGACATCCCAATGATGAAGATATTCATACCGCTAATGAAAGAAGATTAGGTGAAATTATTGGTACTAATATTTCAGGTAAAGTTCATACAGGTCGTTCTAGAAACGATCAAGTAGCAACAGACTTAAGAATATATTGTCGTGATGTAGTGAATGACAAATTAATCCCCAATTTGAAAAATTTAATCAATACTTTAGTGGTGAGAGGTGAAAATGAAATTGATGTATTAATGCCCGGTTATACTCATTTACAAAGGGCACAACCAATTAGATGGTCACATTGGTTATCATCATTTGCCACTTATTTCAATGAAGATTTGAAAAGATTAGAGCAAATTGTGGATAGATTTAATGTATCGCCATTAGGTGCTGGTGCTCTTGCTGGTCATCCATATGGTATTGATAGAGAATTTTTAGCTAAAGGTCTTGGGTTTAATGGTGTAATTGGTAATTCTTTAGTGGCTGTATCTGATAGAGATTTTGTCATTGAATTAATCTTTTGGGGTTCATTATTTATGAATCACATCTCTAGATTTGCTGAAGATTTAATTATTTATTCCACTGCTGAATTTGGTTTCATTAAATTGAGTGATGCTTATTCCACTGGTTCATCTTTAATGCCACAAAAGAAAAATGCTGATTCATTAGAATTGTTAAGGGGTAAATCTGGTAGAGTTTTCGGTGATTTAGCTGGATTTATGATGTCTTTGAAAGGTGTCCCATCCACTTATGATAAAGATATGCAAGAGGATAAAGAACCATTATTTGATGCTTTATTAACTACTGAACATTCTATATTGATTGCCACTGGTGTGGTTTCTACATTAACTGTTAATAAGGATAAGATGGTGAAAGCCTTAACTATGGATATGTTAGCCACTGATTTAGCCGATTACTTGGTCAGAAAGGGTGTGCCATTCAGAAAAACACATCACATCTCGGGTGAATGTGTTGCCATGGCTGAGAAATTAGAATTAAGTGGTATTGATAAATTAACTTTAGAACAATTTAAATCGATTGATTCCAGATTTGATGCTGATCTTTTTGACACATTTAATTTCGAACAAAGTGTGGAAAGAAGGGATGCTATTGGTGGTACTGCTAAATCTGCTGTCTTGAAACAATTAACTGCATTAAAGGAATCATTATAGACTGCGGAAAAAGCAACACATCAGAAGCATAATTTGCCTCGTTACAAATGCATGTTAATCAAATTTTTTATAAATTTTTTTCATTCCCGTATATATTAATATTTACATAACGATAACATTATTTCAAGAGTTTTCGTTCTTCAATTAAAAGCCTATTCTTAATTTTAATAAATATTTAAAGCAAGGTACAGTAGATACATAACTATAACGTCCCATGTAAAATTTATTGCCTGACAAAAATCTTTGTATCATTAACAAAACTTTTTGTAACCAATTCCCATTAAATTTTCTGATAACTTGATATATTGGTTCATGTAAACCTTTCAAAATATCTTCACCGGAGGATGACAAATATTTATAATTTGATAGTTGACCTCTTATTTGTAATAAACCAACATTAACCATATTTAGTTGAAAAGTGTTTTTGTATGTAGTTAAATTTTGATAAATTGAGTGAATCATACCACTAATAATGATTTCAATTGGATGTGGTGATAAGTTTAAGTTTTCTGGTATGGTCGAGTTGAAAAATATTAGCTGATACTTCTTAGTTTTATCCTGGATCAATTTCAATAAATGGATTATTTGTAATAAATTATCATATTGGAATAAAACATTATTATTGATTTCATTTTGACATGTTTGAATAGATGTTTCACCAGTTGAATAATAAGATAGATTGGGCATAAATAAGATTGAAGCAATTTGAAACTTACGGGACAAAATCCAATCTTTCAAACGATATTGGTCCTTTTGTTGATCCAAATCGATGAATTTAAGGAAATCTGTTTCGTTTTGATACTTTGCTTTAATCTTATTATTTTGTCTTGATACGATAACGATCATATAACCTCTTCTATAAAGGTCCATCACTTGTGACCTTATCAAAGGATCGTTCATATCACCCAGTATGATAACTGTAGGTGTACCTTCTTTACCATGGATGTATTCCAGGGGTAAGTGTGGTTCAATACATGAGTATTTCCTCCAACCGTAATACAGCAGTCCACTAGTGAAAGTGAGACCACCGAGAAGTACCCAATGTGACACCAAGTGATTTGTAATGCGCCTCGTGGGGTGAACCAAACTGGTTTTTATCGGATTCACTGTGGGGATAGGCTTATCCTTAGATGGGAACATTCCGTTCCAAATCAAATCTATGGCATCCTTAGGCCTGGCGTTGTTGACCTGTTCGCCCATCCTGTCCAAGACCCCACCCAGAACCGTACCGTACGAATGCAGCCGCGTAAAGCAGAATTCGATGAAATCGTCAGCGTCTTCGCCACTCATTGCTGCCAGGAGTTGAATTTGCTTGCAGTTTTTGATAGTTTACGTACTATCGTGAAAAGAATACAAATTGTATAAATTAATTGGAATCGATGAGCTGCCATGCCGGATAGGGTTCACGAGGGCTAACACACCACAATACCCAACTAAGACAAGTAATAACCACTGCTACTGAATGTTGACCTTCAGCAACTCAAACACCACAAACTCGTTGGTGCAGGACACGAAAAGGGCCACTAAAGTCCTTTTACAATTCATTAAACCTGATCCAGCCAATGGTCAGTACCCGATGATCCCACCTCATATCCTGAAGACAGCAAGAGGTCTCGTAGTGATCTCACTGCTGGAGGCAGGTTTCTTTCTATCGGGTAGAGCAGGTTCTGGGATAATCATAGCGAAGTTGCCCAATGGGTCCTGGTCTGCACCCGTGGCCATTGGTTTGACAAGAGGTGGTGCTAATGCAGGACAAATGGGGTTTGAAAAGACTGATTTGGTATTTGTCTTGAATAATCAAGACTCAGTGGACAATTTCATTCAATTCGGTAATATATCTTTCAATAATAAGATAACTTTATCCATGGGGCCCGTAACTATTAGATCTAGTTATGACAGTAGAAACGTCTCTCAAAATCATCCACCTTGTATTTACTTATACTCCAAGAGTAAAGGTATCTTTGCTGGATTCTCTGCTGGTAACTCCAAGATTGTAGAAAGAGTGGAGGAAAATAGGAAAGTTTATGGTCATAATATTAGAATAACAGATATCTTGTCCGGTAGAGTGACACCACCTTATGGATCTGAAAAATTGTACAAATTGTTAAATTGTAGGGCTTTTGATTTTACAGATTTTGATGCTACTTACGATGATGACTTATTTGAATCAGATAAAATTACTCTTAGAGATAACAATCGGAAAAATTATGATCAGAGGAAACATCTGTCTATTAATGCATATCTGTCCGAAAATAATTCCAATGATCATCTCTCAAGAGGTGATAAAATGAGATCTTCTTCATTCGGAACTCTTGATGATACCTTTTTTAAAGATCCTAATAATCGAAACTTCAAATCAAAGACAGTAATGCCAAGCCATGGGAGGTCAAATATAGGTGAATCAAGTCCAACAGTGCGGCAAAATTATCTTTCCCCAAATTCTGCAGGATTTAGGCAGCACAGAAAAAACTTGAGTGATACAAATTTTGTTCAATATTCTCATATAGATGATAATACCACTAAAGAAGATTATGTACCCAGAAAGTCACAACAAGAACAAGTAATTGCACTTTATGATTTCAATGGTATTGAAGAAGATGATTTAAAATTTAAGAAAGGCGATTTGTTAAATGTAATCTCAAAGACTAAATCATCATTTGATTGGTGGACTGGAGAACTACAAGGTAAGAAAGGTTTATTTCCCGCTAATTATGTGAAACCATTTAATGCTGATCAATAATTCTATAATTTCTTTTAATAATATCTGACACTCTGATATTTTCCCATATTGCGTTGTTTCAATATGTATTCTTTTTTTTTTTCTCAATACAATCCTTAATAGCATTTTGAATTTACCATTTGAATTTGTTTTATTATTGAAGCAACTTTTTCTTTTAAGATATTTAAATGATAAAAAAATATATCATGAGTTATATCGTATGTAGCCACAACGTTTTTCTCTTTCGTTATTATTTTTTGAATCCTAACTCCTCAAGTGATGTTTGAATTTGCTCAAGCAGCAATTTTTCATAACTGACATTTGTCTTGATCACTTTGAGAAAGTTTTCAAATTTTTTCAATTTATCAAACCAGAATACATGTAAAATGTAATCAAAAATTAAACTGATCTCCAAAATTCTCAAATCCACATCATAATCCAAAAATTTTGTTGCTTTGTCAATTTGTATCTTCAACAAATACAATACTTCTTCATTTTTTTCACAATCTATATCATTTACTGGTTCTTCAGTGTCTATATTATCTTCCAAAAACCCTTTTGGTAAAATATATTCTAAATTGGGGTCTGTTTGAGTTTTCCTCTCTTGCAAAAGTTTTTTCTCCTTTGTTCTTTCTTGGAGTTGATCCAATATTTGTTCAGTTTGCGAAGTCCTAGCAAAACTCCCTTCGTAGATGGCATTAATAATAAACCCATGCAAGAATTTACCATCTAAAAATTTAAGTGCTCTCATACCGATTTTGACGTTTGGAAATATCGCCATTGCACAAAATGTCCCGTTATTATTATCGAACTCTAATAACTTCAGATCGAGTAACCTGATATTTTCATTCTTACATAAACTTTGTAAAAACTCTTTGTTACAAATAACTGGCAAATTCATAAGTTTTAACTTAACAGCTTGTTGATTCTCTTCCTTATGTTTAATTTTGGCTTTATTAACTGTAATCAAATTTCCTTTAAACTCCGTTTCATTTGAATTTACCAGAGCATTTTTCATATCATTTTTTGTTTTAAAGGTCACAAATACCCATAGGGCGTTAAATTTTTCTACTTTTGTTTTAATCACTGATTTGATGGGTCCATATTTCGAGAAAAAATCTGTAATTTCATCTTCAGTTGTACCCACGGGAACATTTCGAACAAAAATCGCATTCGGATGAGGTAAATTATTACTAAAATTGATTTCTTCATCATTAATTGCCTTTAATTCATCTTCTAAAACAATATCATTGCCAAGCAACATCTTCCTTTTCTCAAAACCAGGATAATTTCTCAATTCTTTATCAAAATGCAGACCACACACAATTTTAGCACCATAGAAAATTGTATTATTATATTTTTGAACAACCTGTTTGGCAACTTGATCATCTTCATAATATACAAACCCGATGTTTTTCTTACTATCGAGTTTGCAAGATAAAATTTTTCCATATTTTCTGAAATTGAGATAAAAGGCTCTAGTTGTAAGTTCTGGGTTATTTACCGGTAGATTTGAGAAGAAAATATTTGTACCTACATTCTTTCTGTAAACACTATTTCTTAAAGATGGCATCAACTTCAATTCACCTCCTTTAAATTTAATATAGTTGAATTTTTCAATCGCGTCATCAACGTCAACTTTGGAACTGAAATTTAAATAGCCATACCCTAATGATTTCTTCGTTTCAAAATCAACACATAATTTCACTGTTCGTAAGCTTTTATATTCTTTAAATAATTCTTTTAGATCTTTTTCTGTAAAATCATCAGGTAGGCCACCAATATACAATGAAATGATATTTTTATCATATGTAAAATTTCTTTTCTCTGGAACGTAATTAACTCTTACATTTTCTCGAATTGTGATAGTTTTTGCACTCTTAACCCTCTCATTTTTAGTTTGAATGCTATCTTTATTCCTGTTAAAAGGCTTTTTTGTTTTAGGTTTATTAGTTGTAGCATTGTCATTTGATGTAGCTTTTAGCTCTTTGACATCTTTTTTAGCTTTTAGCTCTTTGGCATCTTTTTTAGATTTGTTTGTGTGTTTATGATGTAATTTATTTAAAGATATATCACCTAATACTCTTTCATTCTCAACCATTTTGTGTTTATTTTTTAATTAAGTCCAAAGTCTGTGATATGGTTTCTAATATTAATATATTTCTTAAAAAGTAATAAAGTTTTGTGTCGCTATAATTATGCTAACGACACAATGAAAACAGAAAAATAGAAATAAAAATAAAAGGTCGTACCCGGATTCGAACCGGGGTTGGTCGGATCAAAACCGACAGTGATAACCACTACACTATACAACCAACACGTTAATTAATAATTTATAGCTTAATAGTTGACAAACACAAAACATCACGTGCTTTGATAAATGCTTCAAACTTTTATCACTTTTGTAGCCTATTTTAGATGTCTATACCATATTGTAGTGTAGAGTTTAATTAAGACGTTCAAATAATTTGATTTTCTTTTTCCTTCAATAAGAAAAGAAAAATATAAAAAGAAAAAGGAATTGCAACTCGCCAAAGGAAAGTGGTTCCTACATGAATAATATACATATTAATAACGTTATTCTCAATTGTTTTCATAGCCACGCAAACCCTTACTCAATTTCTTTAATGAAATATCACTGTATCTTCTTTAGAAAAGCTTTATTTAGTGTTTAGTTATAACTTTCTTTTGTTGACAGAAACATTTCCACTTAGTTTACTTACAGCTTCAAATAATTATTTCGCTTTATACTACAATTATCCCTACCATCATTTTCCATTAGGCATAGAACTATTACTTGCCTGTAACAAGTTAGATTTTTTTATTTAGCTTTTGTTTTTATACTATTATTCTTTTTTGAAACACAAAGAAAATGCCAGTTTTTAGCTGTTATGATTTCCCTCAACCTGACATAGAACAGCAGTGTTAATTGAGGTTCTATTATTTTCAATTGTCGTTACTTTCTTGCTTCAGTATTGTGGAAGACTTACAATCTAATCAAAAAAACTAATACATATCTTACACTATATCTTATTCAAAACTAAACAATGTTTAAATTTTGTATGCAAAATGCTGCTTTTGTATAATTAAAGGCCACTTAAAAATTTATAAGCTTTACAAAGTAGGCAGTCACTGAGGTAAAACAAGTGAGACCTTTCACGTTTTGCAAATAAGTGATTTAATTTTTGAACGTTTTAAAATTTTAACTACAATACAGTAAATAGATAATTAATTATATGAAATGTAAATGAAGTAGATGAATTGAATTTGTTAATGTTGCTAGATTTATTTCTTAGACTTTTTCTTCTTCTTTTCTTCAGTATCATCGTCGTGCTTTCTCTTCTTTTCTTTCTTTTCTTTCTTTTCCTTCTTATCCTTCTTTTCCTTTTTCTCTTTCTTTTCTTTCTTTTCCTTCTTTTCATCTTCTTTCTTTTCTTCTTTCTTTTCTTCTTTCTTTTCTTCGACCTTCTTGGATTCTACTTCAACAATAGCTGGAGTAGTAGTTTCAGTCTTGGTTTCAGTATCATTTTCAGAAGCTTTATCTAATGGAACATAAGATTTTTTCCAATCATCTGGGGTATTTTCATTAACACGACCAAATTTATCTAATTTACCATCAGCTTTTAACTGTTTCTTCTTTTGAGCAATTGGACCAAGACCCCATTTTCTTGGGTATAAATCTCTTTCCATGATACATCTCTTAACTGTAGCAACTACACCATGATCACAAGAAGCTAAATCCACAGTGGACATTTGAGCGATGGCCACAGCAATGGCTTCACCCTTAGTGGTCATCAAGACAACTTCATCATATAGTTCGATACCTTCTTCATAACGTAATAAACCTGGAATCATTAATTTAGCACCATAACAAACGGCATTAACAGCAGAGTCTTTTACGACAATTCTCTTATAACCGACTAATAAAGTTTCTAAAGGTTTAATAATTCTTCTTAAATAAGATTCATCTCTAGTGTTGTCATAAACCCATTGAGCATCTAAGACATCATGTAAAGTAACCATTTCATCATTTTCACTTAAGGCACCTGATCTAACACGACGTAATTCTTGCATATGACCACCAACACCTAATAACATACCTAAATGAACACACAAAGTACGCATATAAGTACCAGCTTCACAAGAGGCCCAAAATACACCTAAATTTCTATTATTATCAAATTCGATTAATTTAGAATCGTAAATTGTACGAACACGTAATTGACGTTTAACAGCAGAAATTAATGGTGGTCTTTGGAAAAGGGCACCAGTTAAAGTTTCAATGGAACGATTTAATTCTTTATCATCCTTTAATGCATCATGTAATCTGACGACACAAACATACTCTTTACCAGCACCTTGTTGAGATTTAACTAATCTAGTTGCTCTATCGATACAAACGATTAAACAACCAGTAACTTTTGGATCTAAAGTACCAGAATGACCAGTCTTTTCACAACGTAAGATACGTTTAATCCAAGCAACAACTTCATGAGAAGATGGGTTAGATGGTTTATCTAAATTAATAACACCTGAACTGATATAAGATTTTAAATCTCTCTTTAATGGAGAAGCACCATTTGGGATTGGTGTATAGTGTGAACTTCTAACTAACAATTTGTCGTAGTTCTTCAATAATAATGGCCACTCAGAAGTGTTGACAGTTGCACCAGCATCTTCTGGTTTAATAACAAAATCTGTAGACATAGTGAGCGTAAAGATGTTCTAGCCTTCAGATATAGCGAATCAGGACACTAATAGCAAACAATCCTTACTATAAAGAGAATTCGATAAAAATAATCGTTTTTTTTCACTCATCGCATCGAAAAAATAAAAGAAAACTAAAAATGAAAAAATTTTCATGTGCGGGTAATGGCCGTTTTCTTGCGATGGGCTTTGGACTCATCCTGGTGAAGTTGAATTCTGTCTGTGTTCATCAGTATTGGTCAGCTCACTATATGCTATCTTTTGTTATATATCCTGTTCTCAATCTAGATGAAATAAGGCATGTCGTCGTCAGCAGCACAATTAACAGAAGAAGGAAAGAAAGTATGTCTCACACAGAGGTTTTCTGCTTTCTCCACAAATCCAAGTCATTCTTCAACCTCTTGGCCACAGCGAATATAAATTCTTCTGTGGTGACATATGCCTCCCTGTTAGTTTTCCCCAAGATAAGTGCCAGGTCTTTAGTCATGATCGCATCCTTATCTACAGTATTCAATGTAGCTTGTTCTAAGATTTCACCGAATTGAACCACTTCTGGTGTGTTGTCCAGCTTACCTCTTTGAATTATACCTTTACTCCAGGCAAAAATTGACGCGATGGAATTGGTGGATGTCTCATGACCCAATTGATGTTGTCTATAATGTCTAGTAACCGTTCCATGTGCAGCTTCAGATTCAAATGTTTTTCCATCGGCAGATCTTAATACGGATGTCATTAACCCTAACGAACCAAACCCTTGTGCAACAATATCACTTTGCACATCACCGTCATAATTCTTCATAGCGATAATAAATCCACCTTTAGATTTTAACATTTGAGCCACCATATCATCAATCAATCTATGCTCATACCAAATACCGATTGATTCAAATCTTGTCTTATATTCATCTTGATACATTGTTTCAAAAATATCCTTGAATTTACCATCATATACTTTCAAAATAGTATTCTTAGTGGTAGAATACAAGGGCAATCTCCTTTCTAAAGCCAGTTCGAAAGAAGATTTTGCAAAATCTTTGATTGATTCAACCGTGTTATACATACACATAGCTATACCACCATTATTGTCAGGATAGCGGAAAACTTCTAAATCAGTGGCATCTTCCTCTGCGTCATCAGGTTGGAAAACTAAACGTAAAGTACCCTTTGTTGGTAAGAAAATATCCTTAGCCATATATTGGTCACCAAATGCATGCCTACCAATAATAATTTCCTTCTCCCAATTTGGGATCAGTCTTGGTAAAGTTTGTAAAACTATTGGTTCTCTGAAGATGGTACCACCCAAGATATTTCTTATGGTACCATTTGGTGAGAGCCACATCTTCTTTAAGTTAAACTCTTTCATTCTGGCTTCATCTGGGGTAATGGTAGCACATTTAACCGCAACACCATAATTTAAAGTAGCATACGCAGAGTCTATTGTCACTTGATCGTTGGTCAAGTCCCTGTTCTCGACACCTAAATCGTAATATTTCAAATCAACGTTAAGGAAAGGTAGGATTAAATGATCTTTGATCAATTGCCAGATGATCCTAGTTTGTTCGTCACCGTCCATCTCCACCAAAGGAGTAATCACTCTAATCTTATCCGCGTGGGTGGCCATTTTGCAAACAATTCAATTAAATTAGGGTATCACGTTGAATGCCTTCCAATAATATAAAACACTTTCTATTTTGGAGTGCTAAAACCAACAATTTGCAAAATTTTCTCTATATTATTGCTCATTATATAACTCGGACTTGCGAAACGGTCATCTCGTCTTCGGTTGCATTTCATTGGTCCTTTGTTTATTGTTGGATCCAATTGTTGAATGTGTTTCTCGGCTTAATGGAACCTTTACCGTGAAGTCCACGTGAACTGGCCCCTCGTGGAAGGTGATGTAGAAAATTGATTTAGTCACGTGCCCTGCAAGTCTGCTAATCATGTGATCTTAAAGCCCGTTGGAAATCTTATCTTCAACAAAGCCTGATAATGGTAACTTTTATAGGTAATGCGACTAGCTAAATAGCAAGAGAAGAAAAATAGAATGTAACTATGATTTTATACAATCACTATATCTGTATCCTAGCCTATCTTGTTCAACTAAAAGAAACCATTCTTGAAACTTTGTGGGATTTTGGTTTCATCGATACGAGATTCTAATTCATCATCTGTGATCACAGTGGCCCTTGAAGCACCTCTTTGAATTTTTTCTTCGTGTTCAATTTCATGTTCATGATGTAGTAGCTCATGTTCTACATCCTCCTTATGCACGATCTTAACATCAGGATCTTGATCCTTATGATATTTATTCCAATGATGAATTTCATATTCAATTTCAAAATCAGAATGATGTCCAACACCAACACCTAAATCTGGGAATTTGTTACCACGTTTGGCAAAATCTAAATATTCTTCCTTTAATATCTTGGAATCATCATTTACATCTAATAATCTCATAATAAAGTTAACTACTCTTAAAGCAAGTGTATTATCAACTACTTCACTATCATCATGTAAACCCATACCATCACCACGACCAATAACTTCATTTCTATCTAACCCATACAATGACAAAATATCATTTGAATCTAAGTAGCCTTTCTTCTTGACATCATGTAATGCAAAAAATTGTTCTGGTGTATAATTATCCATTTGATGCTCATGTTGCATATGCCATTCTTCCCATGTTAATCCTGTGGGTGGTTTTTCATTATCAATATTGATCTTTTCATTGGACAATTTTTTTTCATCTGGTATAGTTAACGCCAAAACTGTTGATCTAAATAACAACAAACTAGTTAGAAAATTGGTCAATTTCATTATTCTTCTGTATTTTTATTGATATTATAGCAGTTCCCAGTATTGAATAGATTACAACGTTTTATGGAACTCCAAGTGAGCAATTCTAAATATTAAATCTTATTAAGGTATGCGGTATTTCGTCTTCTTTAGACGATATAATCGCCTTTCAAATTCTTCTTTTTATTTTTTTTTATTTTCTTTTCTTAGTTAAGGAAGTCACATGGGACATTTTACAAAATTACTATTATTAGATATTTTATTGAATCTGACAGCAAGGTAAACTCTGTCATAGTGAATCATTATGTACTGCCTGAAGACAGAAACGGTAGAACTTAAAAGGTTAACAAATATTTTCGATTCTATAGAGTAATAGTATACAAAAAATATACAATGGTGATAGTTATATATAAATAAAAAACCAGTTTCGTTCGTTATCAATATTGAATGAGAATAGATTATAAATAAATAAAAAGATTAATAAACAAAATAAAGCAAAACCCATGAATAATATTAAAAAGTAGCATTGAAACAAATCACAGGCAATTGAATTTCATATTATCAATTCTTTATATTTAGAATTCTTCATCAGAAGAAACATAGGCGTCACCCATTTCCTTCTTCTTCTTCATTCTTTCCTTCTTCTTCTTTCTTAATTCAGAAGAGGATAACTTCTTCTTCTTCTTACCACCAGAAACCTTGTTACCCATAGCATCGAATTTATCTTCTTCATCTTCCTTCTTTTCAATTCTTGGACCAGTACCTTGACCAGTAACCCAGTTATGACCAGATGGAACCATCTTACCGTCCTTGACGGCCCAGACTTCTTCAGTTAAATCTTTAGTGAATTCAGAAGAATGGGTAATAACAATAACACCACCTTCGAATGCCTTTAAGGCCTTAGATAAAGCACCTAAGGAATCTCTATCCAAATAGTTGGTTGGTTCATCTAAAACAATTAAATGAGGTCTTTGCCATGTACCAGCAGCTAAAACTAATTTGACCTTTTGACCACCAGATAAACCTCTGATTCTGGAATGAGAAACTAATTCAGCATCTAAACCTAACATAGCACAATGTTCTTCAATTTCCTTTCTGGTTAATGGACGGAATTGACCAGAAGCTAAAGCTTCCTTCATATCAACTTCAGCAACCATCTTGGAATGAGATTCAACTAATTCACCTCTTGGGATCCAAGCGTTGTCAACAGACATCATTGGAATCCATCTTTCAGATTTCATACCGATGTTTTCACCTAATAAGAAAGAACATTCATATTCGTAAGTGTTCTTGAACTTACGTCTGGATAAGATTTCTTGAATTCTTCTTGGAGTACCTTCAATCTTGAAAATCTTGTTCATAGCTTCAGTATCGTTTTCATTGATAACTCTGTTAGCTCTGTCCATGGTTTCTCTATCTTCACCAGTTTGGAATCTCCATTGGATATATTCAGATGGGGTCTTGTCTAAATGGTTTTCAATATGAGCGAAAGCATGTTGTTTAATATAAGCAATTCTACAATTTTCGTGAGTGTAAACTTCACCAGTAGTTGGTAATAATTCACCAGTTAAAACATTAATTAAAGTAGATTTACCAGCACCATTTGGACCAATAACGGCAATACGAGAGGATAAGGAACATTGGAAAGAAATGTCGGAAATTTGTGGTTTAGAAGTACCTGGGTATTGGAAAGTCATATCAGAAACCTTGACAATAGCTTTTTGTTTGGTCTTAACACCTTCTAAGTAACCTGGTTCTGGGAATTTGAATTCTAAGTCAGAAGCACCTAATTCGTAGTAAGATTTAGCAGATGGAACTCTCTTGACTAATTCAGATAAGTTACCCTTGTATTTTCTTAATTTCAAACCTTCGTAATGGATAATGTATTGACAGATCTTGTCTAAGAAACCAGAGTCATGGGAAACAGTAATGGAAGTAATACCACAAGTGTTTAAGTAGTCGACTAACCAAGCAACGTTAACGGTATCCAAATGGTTAGTTGGTTCATCTAATAATAAGATATCAGCGTTCTTTAAGACGGCTCTAGCTAAAGCTAACTTCATCTTCCAACCACCAGATAAGGAAGCAATTGGCATAGCAATCATTTCATCGGAGAAACCGAATTCCTTTAATTTAGCAACAATAACTTCTCTGGTACCGACATCACCTTCGAAAACGAAATCAACAACAGAAGTGTCAGCTTTAGTACCATCGATATCGTGTTCAACGTAGACGGTTCTACATTCTTCTTGAGTTGGGAAACCATCAACTTGGCCGTTGGCAATAGCTCTCATTAAAGTAGATTTACCAGCACCGTTTGGACCACATAAACCGTATCTTCTACCTCTCTTTAATCTTAATTGAGTTTTGTTTAATAAGATCTTAGCACCGTAAGCTAAAGAGAATTCACAGTTACATAAATCTTCACCTTCGTCTTCTTCGTCGTCGAAAGATGGACCTACTGGAATGTTGTCAACAGCCAATTTTCTGAATTCATCTAAGATATCCTTAGCTTGTCTTTCATGCATGAAAATAGTCATGAATGGAGTGATTTGAGAGAACCAAGTAGTTTGATCAATGATTCTTTCATCAATTAAATCAGCAGCCATAGCAGCAATATAAGCAACAACAATGTCGAATCTAGAACCAACTTCAACATCCTTTAATAAATCCTTAATTAAAGCAAAAGTAGTAGAAACATCACCGGCGTGAGAAATTTCTGGTAATTCATCATTGTCACCAACGTTACCAACTCTTCTTAAAGTCTTTAAACCTCTTAAAGTAACTTCTCTAGCTTCTGGATCAGCAATGGTAGCGAAGTTGTTCTTTAAACCTGGTAATAACTTACCTAAGAAAGGAGCAACAACTTGTGGGTCTTCAACTAACTTACACATGTTGTCAATAATAACAGCGGCTTTACGCTTGATAGAAGTTTCTCTTTCAGCTAAACCTCTAGATAATAATGGAACCATAATGGATAAAGTAGCTGGAGTAACTTCAGCAACAAAAGTAGTAGCACCTAATAAATGAACAGTTTCTGGGACTAAGTTTGGATCAGCGATACAACCAATTAATTCAGGAATGAAACGTTCAATATCCTTGTTGTCAACAGTTTCGGTGGCCTTGGTCATAGTAGCGGTAGCAGCGGCTTTAACTTCCTTCTTAGTATCCCACATAGCTTCAGATAAAACTGGAATTAATTCAGGCATTCTTAAAGCAACTTGAGTCTTGGCAGCATCAACTAAGGCAGAGATAGCAGATAAGATAGCAACCTTTTCAGTCCACTTGTTAGTTTCAGCTAATCTAGTAGTTAAGTGTGGTAATAAAGCCTTAACAGCGACTGGATCAATAGCTTTAACAATAGAAATCAAAGTAGAAGAAGCTAATTCAGCGATTTCCTTATCTTTGTCACCAGTCTTTTCACAGATAGCTGGAACAATGTCGACAATGTATGGTTCAACAGATGGAGATAAGTTGGTTTCACTGGCAATGTAAGAAATAGCAACTAAAAAGTTAGGAACGTTCTTCTTATCCTTGGCAGCAGCCTTTAATTCAGTAAAGAACTTTTCTGGAATATCATGTTCAATGATATTACCATTTAAGAAAGAAGCAACATCAGCACCAATTTTTTCTCTGGTCTCTGGAGTAGCGACAGTTAAAGAGGCGAAAAGTTCTTCTAAAACCTTAATGGATTCTTTGGAATCAGACATTGTGTAAAAGAATTGATGGTGTATTAAAAAGAGATACAAGAAGTAAAAAAAAATAAATAGAGAAAAATAGAAGTTAAGATAAATGAAGAGGAAGATTACTTTGAAAAATCTTCTTATTTATAAATGCCATTGCGGTAAAATTAATTGAAAAATTTTTCACTTCAATCGGAATGAGCACTTTACTGCGTAACTTTCTGTGTAACTTTCCGCTTTTTCAATTTCAACGTGAAAATTTTTCACTTTAACGGCTATTGCTAAAAATGAACACATAGTTGAGAAAAAAAAAGTAATCACTGATGAGATGACATCACATTCCACGGCGAAAAAAGCATAATCTGCTTTGAAAAGCAATGCGAAAAGCAATTCGATCCAAATTTGAGTTTGACAAATAAGCGCAAGCACAAAATATCGCCAAAAAAGTTGAAAACCAAAAAAAGCAATTCTCAGTTAGGGGAAGCTGCCGTGCTCCGAACTAGGGTTTACCTCCTTGAAAGTAGGGGACAAGCGGTTAGCCCTAGAGTTTTTCCGGTTTACCGATTCTCGGAGCTGAGATGTTTTTTGAATTGTGGCTGTTTACTTATCCAATAATACGTTATAAAATGACTTTTATGAATGCGCTGTAAAATATATCTGAATGTATTAAGTCTAATATATATATAATTGATAGAATGATGTTAAAATAAATAATGAGGTCCCAATAATAATTAAATTATTAAATGGAAAAGGCAAATTCGTAAGGATTCTTGAAACTTTTTAGTTTTGTGCTAGAGGCGATGTTATTCTTAATTTCTTTTGTCTTCGTTGTAAAATAGATGACGAATTCAAAGTCAATTCAAATAGTTTTACATCTAATTGAGTTTCATTTATTCTTCTATTGAATTTGCTTGTGTCATCTTTGTAATTAAAACGTGCTGGAGAAATAGAACGTGAAAGTGGCTTGTTTGTAGTGGAGTTATCGTCTCCTTCAGTCTCATTTTCTTCCTCCAGTGAAAACAAGTCATCGTCAATACGTGGTGATTGAACTTCATTACGTTTCACTGCATTACTTATGTCAAATGCATCACGCATTGCTACAGCCGCAGGGGAGCATAGTAGTGATGATTGTTCATTGTTATACATTGAGATCATCTTTCTTTTAAAAGTATTGCTTTTCCTCAAACCCTTGTTTTCTCTCTTTTCCAAGTTATGTGTCACATCTTGATCATCCTTAATTTCATCATCAACTTGAGTGTCGAAAGTGTTTAACCAAGGATCATTCAAAAATTGTTCAATAGTGTATCTTTTCTCTGGATCTACTTCTAATAATTTTCTTACACAATTTTTAGCACCCTCACTAATTTCATCCCACCATGGTTTTAAGAAACTATATTCACCGACTGAAATTTTTCTAGTCAAGATATCAATTTTATCATCATAAAATGGAGGGAAACCACAAAGCATTGTATATAATACACATCCTATCCCCCACATATCAACTTTCATTGAATATCTTTGATCTTTAACCACTTCAGGTGCTGTATATCCGACTGTACCACACGGTGTCTTTGTATTTGTTTGATAAATTTGTTTGGAAAGACCAAAATCTGTTAATTTAACTTGACCGATTCCACCACCACCAATATTTGGTATGAAAATACCTTCATCTAGTTTAGTATTTGGATCATCAGATTTACGTAATTGCGGATTTGGATTAGGAATATATTCAATAGGTTCATATAAAAGATTTTCTGGTTTAATATCACGATGAACAATACCGATCTTATGCATTGCTTGAACAGCTTCACCAAGTTGTTTTATAATATGACGTGATAGATCTTCACTAAAATAAGTGAATTTAACAATTGCGTTGAAAACTTCACCACCATTTAATAATTCTTGAATAATATAATAATACGATCTTGTTTCAATGAAATCAATAAAGACTACCACATTAGGGCACGATGATGAAATTAGTTTATGTAAAGTAACTTCTTTCAAGACTTGTTCGATACTTGATGTCTTATCTTGTGAGGAAACACCAATTTTTGGTTTATTTATGATTGATGTGGAAGGGGTTAAACTTTCCTTTTTAATGATCTTTATAGCAACGTTTTCATAATTTCGAGCAACAATATTAGCAGTGGATAAAGGTTCAGCTTTAAATACTTTACTAAATGCACCTTCACCGATTTTATCAATTAATTTATAATCATTCAATTCACTTTGTTCTTTAAAGCGTGATGGTATATGATTAGAATGATCCTGTTTTACTTCCTTTGTATATTGTGGTGGGTCACCTGTATTAATTAGTTCATTCTCGAAATGTTGAACTTGATTACTGTCTTCATTGCTATTAGATAATGTGGAGAGTTGTGGTGACGATATATCCGACGATGAAATGGATTGATCGCACATGGGAGAATTATCACTACAAGGAGAATGGTTGTGCTTCTCTCTATCAAGCAAATTTTCAGTTTGTGTATGGTAGTTATTATTATTAGTACTTGTTCGAATATCGGTACTATTTGTCCCCATTTCGTTATTATTAATTGGATCGAGAATACTGTTTGAATCAACACTTGAGTTCAAAGATGGGATTGAATCCACTTCACAGTTCTCTTGGACAGGTTTATTCAACTGACTAATATTATTATCCTTTTTAGAGGACAGAATACTATTATGATGGGTCTTCTTGTTCTTATTGAAGATAGCTTTTAATTTATTCATTGTGATAAGCCCCTTCCTTTCAAGTGTGGTACCCTTGGGCCAAGATCGCAAATTTTGTGTACCGCAAAAGGTAGATTTGTATTGTGATTGTCCAGTGAATACCGGTATCTATGCCGAATGCGTCGTGTGTGTACCGTGAGTGCCGTGCGTACAAGGAGTGGTTGTTACCCGTTTTTGCAGAACTTTTGACGGATTTCTTTCCAATTTGGCGACGGTTTCCAAATACGTAATTTTGCGTTTGATTCGGGCGGAGCATGTGACACCACCGCAAATTTGCGCTATAATTTCCAAAAGGTTTTTTGAACGACTTTGGCGGCTATTTGGTTCTTTGTAATATGTACACTGATGGCTACATACGGTGGTGATACAGGTACGGGACATGCTACGTGGTCTTTCAACAGCGAGTTGCTTAGTTGGGATGGGTTGCTACAACGTCTGGACGCTGAGTTTGCTGGTGAAAATGACATAGTGGATACAGTGGCAACAGATGCGACTAACACGAAAATGTCCAACGATGCCGAAGTCACTATCTATGAATTTGAACATGATTCTGAATTGCAAGTTCCAGATGACGTAGAACATGACAGTGTAGATTATCAATTTCCTATTTGGTTGACCATAGATGACAAATATATCCATATTTTGACCCACGATAACTTCAAACTGCTGGAAATAGAAGCTTCCAACCTTATCACATCTTCTAGTGGACGAGAAATAGCCCCACAGGCCTTTGAAATTGTACATCAAAAATGTCAAGAGGACATTGTACAATTAAACATCAATCAAATCAAATCAAGTATTCTAGAAACAAACAAAAGGATAACTAGCAGTTACAAGAAAAAGAGAAAGTTGAACAATCCCATACAGGATGAATTGATGAAGCGGTTGAGATCCATGAAAAGACTAACAAAGGATTTGAAATATCAGAGTTTACGTTTGCATATCAAATTTGATAGTATTAAGAAACTTCTAAAATTAAGCATAAAATTCAAACTGAAAGTAATTTATAAACCCAATACAAATAACAAATTTAATAAAAATTGCAACAGGTTACTTGATTCGTTATTTTCCACTTTATTCGATGAACATACTGAAAATATAGGCAAAACACACTCACTTTTCATTCAGAAACCATTCTTAGAACAAACAATACGGTATACAAAGGATAAGATGTCAAATTTGGAAATCAATATTAATAATGAAATGATTCCTGACTTACAACTAAATTTATTACCATTTCAATTAGAAAGTGTACAATGGATGTTTAATAAAGAAATTAATGATTTTGAATTGAAAGAAATTACAGACACTGTAAAACCTCATACTATTAACAAATTCCTAAACGATAAAATTGCATATGGTTATGAAATAATCAACGTCGATACTTCAAGAACTTTATTTTGGAATAAATTCACTAATTTTATATTACCGTGGCAAAATGCACTAGAACTATATCAAACGTTTCATCAACAACATAACAATAACATTGGAACTAGAGGTCTATTATCAGAAGAAATGGGATTAGGTAAAACTATTGAAATTATTGCATTGATTCTCTTAAATCGAAGATATTTGACATCAGCTAGTCAGCTCTTGAATAATATGGGTAAACAGATTCATAGAACTAAATGTACTTTAATTATATGTCCCAATCCACTTTTGAGACAGTGGATCAATGAAATTAAAACTAACACAAGAGAGAATTCTTTAAGCATTTTCCATTACATGGGTTATAATGATGTGATTAAACAATTTGATACTTCGAATATTAATCAAATCGTTACTGAACTATCGAATTTCGATATTATTATCACTACTTATGACGTAATCAATTTAGAGCTTCATTATGCACAATATAATGCTAATTTACGATCAAGGCGTTACCAAAACAGTGCACCAAAATATGATTACTCGTCCCCATTATCCTTAATGGAATTTTGGAGAATCTTATTAGATGAAGTGCAAATGTTAAAGAGTGATAATACACAAATTGCTAAGTGTACAAGTTTATTATCTAGAATTCATACATGGGGGGTTTCAGGAACTCCAATTCAAAAAATCAAAGATTTTCAAGTTGTTTTATCTTATTTAAGAATTAAACCATTCACTGATAAGACTGATATTATAAATAATGTGAGTACAAATTTTGTGAAAAGTAATCAAAATATTATTAAGACAGGTATCAAATTCTCTTTAAAACATTTGATGAGTTATTTTATTGAACATGATATATGTATACGGCATATCAAAAATGATGTTATCGATCAAATTCATTTACCTAAACAAACAAAATATATTTTACCTTTGCAATTCAACCCTATCGAATTAGACAATTACCTAAATCTATGGAATGAGTTTATACAGGTATCAGGTTACGGTCCTAACGGTGAAAATGAGACAAGATTATCTAATATTCAATTAAATCAATGGTTGATGAGACTGAGATATATTTGTTGTCATGCAATTATACCAGAAAATATCATTAATATGTTTGAAAGCCATTCAAGGGTCTTGAAAAGAAGAAGACGACAAGATAATAATTCTTCTTTAATTGATGAAACGAAAACAACTGTTCATAATATTGATGATATATTAAAATTAATGATACAAGATGCTGAAGATAATTTGGATTCATTGTATAGAGAAAATATCCAGTTGAAAATCAAATATGCCCAAGCTAAGATGGAACTACAAGATCACCCTGTTCAAGGTATTGAGATTTTGAATGAGACCATTGCCACTATTAAAAAAGATCTCATGGAGAAGTTTAAAATTGAAGATGTTTTCAGTTTTCGTAACTTTGATTCACTAGATGGTTCTGACAAAATTAAAATTGGATCTTATTTAGACTTGTTGCATCAGTGTTATTTCTTCATTGGTACTGGCCATTATTTCCAGGGTTCCAAAAAACTCGAATTACTAGAAGAAGAGAAGGAAAAAAATAAACTTTTAAACAGAGATCTACCTGTAATGAATCCATTCAGTGAAGAAGAAATGAAGGATATTGAAAAAAGCCAACTTGAAGAAAAGAAAAATTATCAATTGGCAGAATTATTAAGAAAACAGATCTTACAGGAAAAAGTTCAAAAAGTTGACGAAGTTGTGAAAGAAGTTCAATCTATGTTTAAAGAGAGTAAAAAGAGATTAATAACAGAAATAGAAATTATTCAGTTTGATGATAAAAACGATTATTCAACCAACCTTGCTACATCTCATTCATTTCAATTATTATCTCCGATGATAAAACAGTTTAACGAACAAGCTGTTCAACTTAATAAGCTATTCAAAGAATTGGTTGAAACATTAAGCAAACCTATTACTAAAGAGTACGATGAACAGAATGAAGACGAAAAAGCTGAAGAATATGCTGGTTCATTAGACGACCAAGATAAAATTTTTGCCATTTTGCATTGTATGGAAGAAATATTGAGTAACCGAGAAACAGTTATCAATTCAGATGAAGATCAAATAAAATTAAATACTAAAAAATCATTAGAAATTGATCCAACATATTCTGAGTACCATGCTCAACTTTTACATGACTTAGTTTTGATTGAAAACGGAAGTTCATTGAAATCAATCTTTACTGATTTGAAAAATTCTAAAATTGTTAGAAACTCTTTAAACATCCGAACAACTAACTCTAAGAATGATTTCGAAGATTTTGAAGATTATTTGTTGCAGTATCAAGAAGAAGTGCCGAGGATAAATAAAGAAATTAAAAGTATGAAAGAGAGTACAAAAAAACTAAATTTAATTTATAACGCTAGAGTGGAATATTATTCACAATTGCAGAAAATTTCAGATTCTTTGGTCTCATTGATTCAATTAGAGCCACAAATCAGAAATCAAATAATGAAAAATATTAAAGATAATAATAAATATAACTCCAATTTGAATAAAATTAGTCAGATCGAATCACGTATCAAGTACTTAACTAATTTAAATCAATTGAAAGAACTAATTAACCAAGGTAAATCATTTACATGTACAATTTGTCTAAGTATTATTTATGACGGATCAATAAATCGATGTGGACATTTCTTTTGTCAAAAATGTATACATAATTGGTTGAAGAATAATAAGACGTGTCCCATTTGTAAAAGGAATACTAATAAATTAGATCTTTATAATTTCAAGTTTAAGAACGAAGAGGAAGAAAAATTTCAAAAAGAAAAGGAAAGCCAATTGATTCTTGATGGCAACAGTGACGGATCTATTAAAGACATTGGTAAACAGAAGATAAACGAAGCTAAAGTTCAAAATGAACCTAATACATTGACTCCGCCCAGCAGCTCTAGCAAACAAGAGGCAAGCAAAATAGATCATGATCGAAATCCTGAAGATGATAATGGTTTTCTCTTTAGAGGTAAATATGTTCAATTCCCACACTTTAATGAAGTGCTTAAGATTAAAATTAAGGAAAAATTTGGTGCTAAGATTGATTTCATGGTACAACTTATTTTATACCTACAGATAAGTTCCCAATCCAAGAATGAGCCACCACCACAAATCTTAATATATTCACAGAATTTACCTTTTTTGAAGATCATAACGCATATTTTAAAATTACAACAAATAAAGTATTTGACATGTTTTAATAATACTAAGACAATTAGTAATACGATCGATAAATTTAAGAAAGATAACACCATGACATGTCTATTGATGAATGTTAAAACATTAGGGTCAGGATTAAATTTATTGAATGCACAACATATTTTCCTTTTAGATCCAATTATAAATCATAATGATGAATTACAAGCAATGAGTAGAAATAATAGAATTGGACAAAAAAATGAAACGTTTATTTGGAATTTCATGATTTGTGATTCAGTGGAGGAGAACATTTTCAAATATAAATGTCAATTAGAAAACGAGAAGATGAATAGTTTGAATAGTCACCATAAAGTTGTAGAAGAAAACTTGAATACAGATGTTAATGCAGTTGAAGATTATAATGGGAATACTGGGAGGATAAAGGAAATGGATACAGAAGATGAAATTGATTCATACGATATCAGTGCAAATGCAAGTGAAACTGTTTCTGATGAACATTTATGGCATTGTTTCTTTTCGTAATGTTTCAGGTAGTTCTATTTCATTTTGTTATGTTACATCAAATATCTATATATCTATATATATATATATATATATATTTAAAAATTATATATGATACTATTATCATTTTTTTGAAGACCTTAACTTAATACTCTATCTAATTGATCATTATTATCCATTGCATCCATAGCTGTCATTATTTGCAATATTTCCTTTTTACTTGTTTCAGCGATGGACCCATCACACATTAGTAATTCATTCAAAACATCATAAACTTTAGTGAAATTAAAGATAATATCCAATTCACAAACATTACCAAAATAGCTATCCAAGATTTCCACAAATCTATGAATCATCTCCAACGTCAACAATTCATTATCCACATTGGGTGTGACACCGCATACAAAATATAAACTAGCATAACGTCTATACACTACTTTATGATCTGTATAGTCCAAGATGTTACACATCTTGGGTTTCCTATTCAATACCAATTGTAACATATCGTTTACTATCTTTGCCTTTTCCTTGTTGGTCATGGGAGCGTACCATTTCATGAGTCTCACTTTGCCCTGTCTGGAAAGCAGCAGAAAGTATTTGATTTGGGACATGTGGGAAGGACAGGAAGATAGAGTGCTGTGTTCTGGAGCGTGGTCTTAGCACTGCTGTGTCATTTTAACGTGAAGAAAAAAGTTGAATTAATAAAACCCTAAGGGTTTTGGAAAACGCAATATTTCCATTTTCTGTGCGTTTGACCTAACTCAGAACTTAGGGCTATACCTGTGGCACTGTTCACTGCATGCAGTATACAGTGCACCACAGAGGGCTTCGTTCGCATTCTACAACGGTTTCTTTTGAAGTAAGCTACACAAAATATATAAGAATACAACATACATTATCATATAACTCAACACCACTCATTATCAAAGAAAGGAGAATATCTCTATCTTTTTTTTTATTCACTCATCATCTTCTTCTGGTGGAGGGACCCAAGCTGGTGGTTTGAAATATTCTTGATCTAATTCGACAACTTTCTTGAAATGCTCTCTATCATCCACAAATTCTAACAAATATTCCACTTCTAGTTCATGACATTGTCTTCCAAGAATGACTAGCGAGTGTAATGGTTCCCCAGAATCATACTGGGCAAGTTCTTCAATAGTACCGGCTTTGAAAGTTTGGGTACTGGAACCTAACCTAGAGATGGCGACACATGGGGTATTGGGGGTGTAAGCCTTTGTTCCACGAGTCTCTTCAATCTCCAATAATTGCTCACAACATTGAGAAATAGACATATAACGTGGCGGTTCATAGATTAATCTACCACGGGCCATGTTTTCAATACTTTGTTCTTTCACTTTAATATCCAACAACACCAAAGTATGTAATCCAATCTTTCTATTTTCCCAAATTTTATCATACCATGAATCTGGTCTCCAATTATCAGTAAAGAAAACCATTGAGACTGTTTGACCAAAATTGTACAATTGTAAACCACAGGATCCCACTGCATTCATCACAGAAGCATTATGAATAACTTCCACTGGAATGTTTAATTTTTTAGCTCTCAATACAAGATCAGTATGTGTAGTGGCACCAAATGGATCACCAACAACTAAAAATGCCACATCTTCCTTGTCAGCATCACGCAAAATATCTTCTGATCCAGTCTCCACTAATTCTCTATCAGCAAGAATAAGTTTTTGACCATAAAATTCTTCTAATTCATCTTGGGAAGCAGCCATTAGTATGGAAGTATAGTGTTCTAAATAGATACGTGAACAATTCTTTACAGCTTGGAAACCACGTACTGTGATGTCTTCCTTGTAGGAAAGTCCCAGCCCGATCAGGTATAACATTGTCCACTATTGAAGTTTGTTGTCTCTTGGTGAATTGAACTCATCGATTTTTCAATTTTTTTTTTCATTCTTTTCTGTTGAGATGACCAACTGAGAGGTTAGTGTGAAGTTGCTGTGTGGCTTGAGATAGTGTACTATGGCAGTCGCTGATGAAACTGAGAGGTTGCTACCAGGGAGGAAGACATCATATACTGCTGATGAGAGGAACAGAGGGCTTGGTGACGATAACGTTATAGGGAATGACACCCTAAATAGGGATTCAAACTATAATCTGCAAAGGAGAAACCGGTTTAAATATGCAATTATCTTGCTAGGGTCTCTCGTGGGGTTTTTTGTAGTGTGTGTTACTGTGTTCACTTGTACTAAAATAGCTGAACAGACTCCCTCCAATGAACTCATGCAGAAGGCGTTTATGGAAATGACTGATTGGAATATCACAGAAATCAAAATTAATGGCTGGAGTGATCCGTTCTTGCAAGATCATACTATAGTCTATAATAAATTTAATTGGGTTAACTCTAAGGAAAAGTATCTACAATTTGATGTTAAATTAAATACAGTTTTCCATTATGACAAAATTCAAAATGACACTTTAACAGTAAGGCAACAAAAATATTTTAGACGAATTAATGAAGGATTAGTGAAGAATATATGCATTGATCTTAAAAACGTTACCACTTGGGATTTAGATCAGAACGAAACTAATCTGGGTTCTTTAATCTCTGGTTCGCCAATATGTGTCTCATTGAAAGATAATGAAACTAATCAATTAACGTTGCATCTGTATTTTAAACCTGAGATTAAAAACTATTGGAAAATAGTGAAAAAAGTTTGGAACCATGATTATGATGATATCCATTTAGTATCGAATTTGAAATTAGGTATTAAATTCTTCATTTTCCATTTGGAGACAAAATATTTAAACTTGAATAATGTCACCATAAATTGGCATGACTTGATGAAAAAATATGATTTGGAACATGAATTAAAGTTTTTTCGTGAAAATTGGCCTCCGAATATTCAATTACTTGATTTAGAATTGCTGGATACGGAAGATGGGTTTAATGTTATCGTGACATTGAAAGAAATTTTCAATTTTGTTAAAGTTTGGTTCGAGGAAAGATTACCCATTTTGAAGTTTTCGGACAGTTTAATCACAGTGTTACCGAAGATATTTTGGGATATCAAATTACCTGACTGTAAGGAAAAATTTGCCATTGGGTTACCCAATGCTAATTCCACATCAAGAGAACTAGAAACGTGGGATGGTAAGAATTGGGAACCCATCGTTGACATTAATTTAAATGGGCCCTTACCAAATGATTTGGTAAATAAAGTTTGTGATTCAGATGATGAAAATATAAAGACTCCTTTAACAAATATTATAAACACTTTATTGAATGAAACTGAATTGGTTACATTTCAAATGAAGGGGAGAGTAAGTGATATCAATACCGCAATAGTTTCAAAGACAAAACGCAAGAGAGCTCAAGACGAAATCTTGGACAATAATTTACTCAATCACGATATGTTGAATTCTTTATTTGACGAAATGTCATATTTCCCCATACAACCAAATGTTACCTTTAATGTTAGTAAATTAATCCAAGAGTTTGATATTATGAATATGAAATTTCAAAGAAGTGGTAATCGATTATCTGTCCTTGGGACCATGCAAGGTATAATAAATTTACCATTCTATAAGACCAATGATGAAAGATTCTTTGTAAACAATATAAAGGCAAATTTAGAACTCTATCATAAGGGAACACATTTCATGTCATTACCCATGAAAATATGGACAAAATCAACTTCCAAGATACTTCATGATAGCGAGACCGGTATGACCCAGTTACAAGTACAGTTTGATGTCGATGATAAAGATATGGAAATAACGAATCATTTCGAAATGACCAAAGTAGTCAATGAGATCATCTTTATGGGGAAGACTTTGATCAGTTTCGAAAGTGTCACAGACATTATTATTGACTCACTGTTAGGTGAGATAATAATCAACGGTCTCAATACATCTGGTGAAACTGTGGTTCATTAAAAATACTGAGTTTCAAGAAGCTCATCAGACATTACATAATACAAATAGGTGTTTATATATTCCAAATATGATTGTTCATTTTATTTATTCATTTCTTATCTTTTTTTTTAATATTCAAAATAGTATAATTAAGACACAATAGTAAGGGCATAGATGATTAGCATATGATAAAACAAGACTGATGTGGAGAAGTACAATTTTTATCAATGTTTACAAGAGAACACTTTATTCAAACGTCACCCGAAGAACAATCAGTAACGATATCTCCAGATTTTGGGATAAGTATCGTCGACCAATAATACTGTTTACCACCGTAAGTGGTGGGATAATTCTCTATAGTAACAACGAAACAGTGTATGAGACTGCCCGATATGCATGGTTTTCCACTAAGAGGATAACTACTGTTTCACAAGCCACGATTCGTTGTCTATATCATTATAAGAGGGCACTAAATTCAAATATCGAAGATGATGAGTTGAGGGAGATCGAATTGAATAGATGCCATAAGAGGTGTGCATTGATCACACTACATGCCTTGAGTAGTAATGGTGGTGTATTTATCAAGATTGGTCAACATATTGGTGCTATGACATATCTTTTACCCAAGGAATGGACTGAAACAATGATCCCATTACAGGATCAATGTCCAGAATCCACTTTCGAAGATATTGAAGAGATGTTCGAGGATGAAATGGGTTCTCCAATGAATGACCTTTTCGAAAGTATTGATATGGTCCCCATTGGTGTGGCATCGTTAGCACAAGTGTATAAAGGTAAATGGAAAGGAACTGGTGAATTAGTCGCTATAAAATGTCAACATCCAGAATTAAAGGATTATATTCCGATTGATGTTTGGTTAACCAAGAAAGTCTTTGGTGTATTAGATTATGTGTTTCCTGAGTACCCATTAATGTGGTTGCATGATGAATTAAGATCATCCATTTACAATGAATTAGATTTTGAACAAGAGGCAGAGAATTCCATTCAAGCTGCGAAGCATTTCCAAGATTTGACATCGTTAACAGCATTAAGAATACCTAATGTGGTCAAAGCCACACATAGAGTATTGATAATGGAATATATTGAAGGTAGAAGATTAGATGATTTAGAATATATTGATTCGCATAATATTTCCAGATCTGAAGTTTCATATTGTTTGTCACATATTTTCAATAAGATGATTTTTACACCCAATATGGGTTTACATTGTGATCCACATGGTGGTAATTTAGCCATTAGGTATATTGAGCCGGAGAAAGGTAAGAAGAAACATAATTTTGAAATTATATTATATGATCATGGGTTATATAGATATCCAGATATTGAACTAAGACGAAATTATGCCAAATTTTGGTTATCCGTATTAAATCAAGATCAAGAAGCAATGAAATATTATGCTATCAAATTTGCTCATATAAATGAAAATGAATTCCCACTTTTCGCTGCAGCACTTACTGGGAGAAGTATAGATTTTGTTATGAAATATGATATTACCAAGAGAAGGAGCGAAGAAGAAATTAGATCAATGAAAGATAGGATATTACTGGGTAATATGATAGCAGATATAATGGCAATCTTATCTAAAATACCTAGAATTGTATTATTGATCTTGAAGACAAATGATTTAACTCGATATTTAGATGAAAGTTTACAAAATCCATTAGGGCCTGAAAGGACTTTTCTAATAATGTCACAATATTGTGCAGAATTAATATATGCAGAGGATAAGGAAAAATTGAATCAAGAGTATAGTGAAAGTAAATTATATTATAATTCAAAGATAGTTAATTGGTTCATTAGCTATTTGAAGATATGGTATAAATATGAAAAGATAAAGAACAAACTAATAATATATGATAGTTTAATTTGGTTCCGTGATAAATTAAATCTTTTCAAAATAATATTCTAAATGTGTGAAATTGGGTGTAAAAGGAATGACTAAAAAGACTAAAAAAGAGCAAGAAATTCAGGCGCTGTATATAATAACTCCAAAAAAAGAAGAATATGTATAACTTATTTATTTTATATTATACGAATATGAATAAATATATATATAAGTATATATTTCCATTTTTTTTTTTTGTCATTTCTTTCTGTGTAAAGTAGTGTTGGTATTTACTGTTTGTATTAACTAATGTAGTGATTTACGATGAATCACTGTACTTATGTCCTGATCTGAATTATTGTAAAACAATGAACGATAAATATTGCCCCCACTTTGTGTTTTGATAATATTATCTAATGAAAAAATACTTCCAGTATTATTTTCTCTTTCATTTAAATGAAGCTTATTTAGTTGTGAAGAATAATCGGCTTTACATTTAGAAAGTATCTTTTTAATTTTATCATTTGTATTGGGTCTTGTTATATTAACTTCATGTGGATTGTTGTAAGACAGTAATATAATATTTTTATTGTTATTGTGACTAGAAAGAGTGTTATTGTTTCTATTAGTGGGGCATCTGCATGATTGAGAATAAACTTTCCTCGAATGGTATAAATTTTCATTAAAAAAACCTGAATGATATGACTTTAAGTTTGCTGAGTAAGTGTCCACTTCTAATTTATTCCAGAACCAATTATTCCTCCAATTATATAAATGACATTGTTTTTTAGTTTTATGTTTATGAATTTTATTTAAGCTATGTAACATCGAGTTTTATATGTACTGTTTATATGTAATGTAATTTTTTTTAAACTTTTTTTCTTCTTTGCCTTTGTTCATTTACAATTTGTGTCATTTGGTAAAAGAATGATTCTTTCATTGAATTTGACGTACATGTAGGAAAATGCCCAGAAATCACGTGCAAGCAAAAGTGAATTGAATCGAAATTTTCTGGGTGGAAAACGATTATACAATAGATAATTAACTTAATATATATTATTAAACTATTTTTAGATAAAAACCCAAAGAGATGTGCAAAAACACAAGGAAAGAAGGCTAGTTTCATCTTTTAATCACACCCTACCACAACCCTGATGGCCTTAATGGCACGTGGTTGCTCGACCGTTCCGGTTTTTCTTCCAAATTGCGGGAAAAAAAAAAAGGAAAACGATGTCGGTGTCAAAATTTCTTTATGCGGCCTCAAAATTTTATTCTTCTCTTCAAGATTTCCTTTAATTAAATGAGTATTTTCTGCAATACTGTTACCGAAAGGAGAAGAAAAAAGAAATGGGAAAAAAAATCGACCACTTGGGGAAAAAGAAATGTTACCCTATTTGTGATAAATTTTTGGATAGTTTTGATTGGTGAATAGAGTTCTTGAAACACACGATTTATGCATAGTTTCATTTTAGGAAATTGCTCCGGGTAACATTCATTTCTGAATTTTTAAGGACCTTTTTTTTTTTTAGAACCTATTTTGTTTCTGCTTGGATCTTTTATCCGAAAAATACACATTATTCAACCCTACGCTTAATTTTGAAGGATATATAGGAAAAGAGAGTAAGCATGCCATTTACCATATATAATTAATACTGATATCTATATATATTGTATATCTTATCCTAGGTGATTTTTTAATTCTCTGGAACATACTTTTATCTGTCACAACTGAAGATTATTATGTGTTTGAAACAACCACAACTATGTGCAACAATAAAAAACCCTAGCTGAATCAAAAACAAAAAAAAATAATAAAAAGAGCTACCCCTAAGAAAGAGAACGCCTCGGAATTTCATTTTTTCGTTTCATTTGAAGTTTCCTAAAATGAAACTATGCATAAATGGTGTTTTTCAAAAGCTCTGGTGGTGAAACGGTAAACAAAAAACCAACCGTCTATCATTTCCTTTCCTTTGAAGAGAAAACCCACGGAAAAAGGCGCTGTTGCCAATAGCCTGTTGGTCAAAAACGTTGCCAAATAACCCGCCCAATCGACTGAATTTAACCATGGTATACTTAGAAAATGCCCTAGAAGAGAGGGGGCACAAACTTACGGAAAAATACACGGATTAGTATATATAGCATTGTATTTCATTGTATAATATTTAAACGAAACACAATAGACACTGATCTCTTTTTGACAAATTTTCAGTGCATCTTCAAAATTGACCATATTTGGATTCATTTGGACCTCTCTTGAAAATTCCAAATTCCCAAAAAAATCTACAGAGAAGAAAAATTACAGATTACTAATAAATTTATTTTAACACAATCAAAAAATTAACTACATCTTAAACGTTAGTTACTAAAACTAATTTCTTTCAACACTAAGTGTCATTTTGTCTTCCTTTCAAGATATTTATATTATTTGTAATACATAGCTACTATTTGAACTTTCTTCCTTTTTTTTCCCTTCTAGTTTTTAATTTAGTATACAATCCCCCACATCCATCGATCCAGTAGGTTTTTTTTTGTTCCTAAATTATAAACCATAACTGACATTTTTTTTTCCTTCTTCAACCTTTTGATATTTTTTTTGATTTATTCGATAAACTGAAATCGTTTTGGAATAAACATAGTATCTCTTTTGACTTTGTCCCCACCCACTTTCATTCCATTTCCATCCACTTTACAAATATAAATTAATTTTTTTTTTTCTAAATTTTCTTTTTTAGAGACTTTTTTCTAATCCAAGAAGAAAACTTTTTTTGCCTTAAAAGAGCAACAATGTCTTTACCAAATAATATCATTACGAGTGTTAATGATATCTCCATATTAAGTCCTAATAATAGTAGCAGTGGTGGTGATAACTCTAACATTGGTAATAACGATATCTATAATAATAATAATATTAATAAAATGAATGAAAATTCCACAAATAGTACTAATACTCCTACAAATACAAGTAATAATAACTCTTCAAGTGAAAAATCGAAGACAAAGAGAAAGAGAAATAGAATCCCGTTAAGTTGTACCATCTGTAGAAAGAGGAAAGTTAAATGTGATAAGACAAGACCTTATTGTCAACAATGTACTAAAACTGGTGTTTCACATCTTTGTCATTATATGGAACAATCTTGGGCTGAAGAAGCTGAAAGAGAATTATCAAAAGATTTAGAATTGAAAAATTTAAAGGAAAAAGTTAAACAATTAGAGAGGAAATTATTTTTGCTGCATAATCAATCAAATAATAATTCAAATATTAATTCACCTGCTGATACAACTAGACACATTAGTATTTCTAATAATAGTAACAGTATCACGACAGATAATAATAACACTAATAATAATATTTCGAAATTTACTTCCAATAACCCAAATAATATAAACAATATCATCAACAGCAATGACAACATTAATAACTTAAGTAATTCATCAATCAATAGTAATAACAATAATAATATTCATAACTCAACTTATAACAATGTAACTAATAATAATACTACCTCTATTAACTCAGATATTGGTAAAAGATTATCAATTAACGACAATCATGATTTGAAAAATAATGTCAATAAAGACATCAATAATTCTTCAAATTCTACCAATATAAATAATAATATTCAAAACGATCCAAATAGTACAAATAATAATACATCTGCTACTACTACTAAAAATAAGGGTGATAATAATACTTCTAATAGTGATATTAATATTAAAATTGAAGATGGTATCATTTTAAACCCAAAGGACAAATACGATAATGATGAATTAAATTTGACCAAACAATTCGATATGTTACATATTAAAAATAATGGTACAATTCATTTAGGTGCAACTCATTGGTTAGCCATTATGAAAGGTGATCCTTATTTAAAATTATTATGGGGTCATATTTTTAATGTGAGAGAAAAGGTTAATGAATGGTATTCACAAAGATTAATATTGAACAAGAATAATAAAAGGAAAACAATGAAAAATGATATGAGCGTAATTCAAAATAATAATAACAGAATTAATAAGAATACTATTAACAATGGCAATAAGGATTTACATAAAACTTCCATTAAGAGAGAAAATGTTTCAACTTTTATTAGTAATGATGAGAATAATATGGTTTTAAAAGATAACACAGACACTTCTCCGCAAATAAATAAAAAGCATACTACTATATTTAAACCATCTGACACCACTCTTAGACCATCATCTTCCCTTAACACTGAACTTATAGATAAACCAATGGTCGCTCCACATGCCTTACCTCCTTCTGATGGTACGATGAGGAAGTGTCCAGTTACAGGTATTATTGCAGATGAAGATAATATTTCTTCGAAACAAGATGATGATACAAAGATTGAAAATAAAGAGAAAGTAACTTCAAAGAAGAAGTCATCTAGGGATAAGTCGTCAAAGGATAAATCATCAAAATCTGATAAATCAAATAAAAAGGACAAATTGAGTGATATGGAATTAACTTTAGCTAGTTTACCACCAGCACCACACACAATTCATCCTGATTCAGATATTAGTAAATGTCCAGTTATGAGTCAAAAATTAATGAATAATTCATCAAAGAAGGAAAAATCAAGTAAAAAGAAACATAAGAGATCAGATTATAATTCAATGACCCATGATGAAATTATAAATAAAGTTTGTAAATTATTACCACCTAGACATATCATTTTCCAATTCATTAATAAATTTTTTAAACACATTTATCCATTAATTCCAATTATTGATGAAAGAAATTTTAAGAATCATTTAGAAGAAATTTTAGTCTCAACTGTGGATACTGATACTATTGATAAAAATCCATTAAGAATCAAAGTAACAAAACAATCAGATTATTGCCATTTAGGTATTATGATTATTATTATTAGATTAACTTGGTTATCATTACCATCTAATAGATGTCAAATAAAATTAGGTGCATTTGATGCACCTAATGCTATGAATAGTCCTTTATCATCACCATCTTCCATTCATACAAATACATCTACTTCATCCAGTTCTGCAACTACTAGAGAGGACAATATCCTAAGTAGTTATGAACCATCATTAGAAGCTCTAAAACTTGTTAAAGACTATTTAATTAAATTTGATAAAATTTCGTCTATATCAAATAATAATATCAATTTAACTACTATTCAATTCGCTATCTTCTATAAGATGTATATTAGCAATTCACCATCTGAAATCTTTAGTGCACCAAAGAGAACTGTCTCTTATTCTATCAGTGATTCTAATGCACATGATAATGAAATGAATCAAATTTTACTATCATCAATTATTCAAATGGCTTTTAGTTGTGGGTTACATAGAGATCCAGATAATTTCCCACAATTAAATGTTGTCTCAACGTATCACAACAAGGATAGTGGTACAGCATTAAATGGTGATACAAAGACAAATTATAATAGTAGTGGTAATGATAAGAACTCCAAAATCAAAGATAATCAAGTTGCGACTGAAAGATTTAAACATACTTGGAGGAAAATTTGGTATTTCATTGTTCATTTAGATTTAGAACAATCATTGTCTCTTGGTTCACCAAGACTATTAAGAAACATGAAAGATTTTAGTGATACTAAATTACCATCATCTTCTAAAATTGATTATGTTAAAGATATTAAAGAATTAATCGTGATTAAAAATTTTACATTATTTTGGCAAATTGATTTAGTTATCATTGCTGTATTAAATCATGTCTTAAATGTCTTTGTAGCTAAAAATGTTAGAAAATTTGAATTGGATTTATTAATTGAATCCTTAAAGGATTTAACTAATTGTAATAAAAGTATTGACAGTATTATAAATGATTTGGTTAATAAAGGTCTATTATCAACTTCAGAATCATCAGCTAATTACCAAGATTGTGCGGATAAAACTTATGGATTACCAAGTTTGGAGGAGTTATTATCTCGTGAAATCATGTCCGCGCCAAATTCTACTGTCAATACCCCAGTTCCTAATGACCAGCCACCTACAACACAAGAGAAAAAATTTGAATTACCTCATGAAGCTTCAACTAAGGCGATGTTTTTCGCTAAACATTTACAATTACGAATGATCCTGTTTTTATTGAATTATATTTTATTTACTCATTATGAACCATTAAGTTCACAAGATAACGGTACAGTGGCGTTAACTAAAAGATATGCTCAAGAGACATTAAATTTTGCTCTTGATGGGTATAGAAATTGTTTAATCTTTTTTAGTAATGTAAGAAAAATGCCTAATTCAGTTTCAACAGTGTTCAATTATGTTAATGTATTATTATCACCACATTGTTTAGATATTGGTCATAGATCATTACAATTTATTGTTTGTTTAACTTTACGTGCTAAATGTGGTCCGATTGGTGGTATCAATCAAAATATTTTCAATAGTGCAGGTGAAGAATCTGATACTGATGGGGGTGTTGAGAATAATAAAAATATTCCAGGTGCTAAAAATCTTGGTGATTTGAATCCAAATGTTATTAATGATATCAATTTAGAAATGTTTACTGATTCCCAGTTAAGTGATAATTTAATTGCTAGAATGGAAGTCTTTGAAGAGTTAACTTCACAATTAGCTGCCAAATATGCCTATGCAAAGAGGACATCAAGATCAACAGGATTTTTCATTACATTGTTAGGTGGATCCATTTCCAAAAAAACTGGCAGTAAATCAAATAATTGGAAACATCCATCCATATCAGGATTCTTTAAAAATGTTCCATCTTTAGCATTATCTGGTGATAACGAACAATTATCTAGATGTCCAGTTTTCCAAGACGCTCTTGGATTTATGTCACCCAAAGCAATTGGTGGTGCAGCCACTCAACCAACACAATTACCTACAAGTAAAACATCTTATAAGCCAATTACTTATACTAATAGTCATTTACGTAAAGCAGAAGATGATAAAATTTCACAAGATGCTAAGAGAAGAAAACTAAATTCGACTTTAGATAGTGCTAATGTAAATAAAAATCTTCACAATGGTAATGGATCTGTTACAAATTATGATTCGAATGAAAAACCTTTTATACCACCACATCCACAAACACTTGTTGGCTCAATCAATACACTAATTGATACTATGACGATGCCTAATGCGTTTGATGTTAATGCAACTAACCATTCATCAACTAGGAATACTCCAGTTCCAAATGGTGTTCCAATTAATGGTATTAATAATAAAGTTAGCATAAATAAAGGTAATAGCAATGTTCCAATTAATTATAGCTATGATAATAATGCAATGTCAGTTCCAGTGGAAAATTCCAATACACGAATGTCAGCTACACCAATATCTAATCTTGAAAATATGGTTAGTGGATCTAATAATATGGATCAAGGAGCAGTTAATCAAATGATGATGATGAATAGTAATAACAATAACAATAATAATAACGGTGGTGCTATGGTGATGAATAACAATACTCCTTCTGCTAATACTAATGGTGGTGCTATACCAATCGATTCTAATCAAATGATGATGAATCAAATGATGATGATGATGAATGGATTACCTATGCAATTACCCAATGATATTAATTTTGGTGGATTAAATAGTAGTATGAATGATTTATTTGATGCAAGTAATATTATGCAAGCTATTCAACAATTTAATCCTATGATGGATGTTAATAATATGAATAATAATAATTATATGAACGACATGAATGGTATGAATATTCATAATAGTACTCCTAATAATAATAATAATGCTGCGATGAATATGAATACTGCCATGAATGGTGGTTCTACAAATAATTTGATGAGTGGTGGCCAATTAGATACTGTTGATTATACAAATATCGATTCACCTAATAGTGTTGCCACTGGTAGTAATAATGGTGGTAGAGTAATGAATGGTAACAATCTTGAAGCAAATATTAATATGACTGCACCAAACTATGGTGAAAATGGCACAGTAAATAAGAATTACAATATGGATTTCTTCATGCCCAAGATGGAAGACGGATTTACTGAATTACAAGATTTTACCATTTGGGATTAGTAGTGGTGGTCCACAGAGATTAGAGACTACTTACTGAGTTTACTTTTCTTTGAGGTTCTCTTTTCTAATTACTTTTTAGCAGCATATTAACATTGAAGTTGAGAGGGGAACAAACGTGCTTTTTCGCCTTCATCCGTTTGCAATACGTACATACTCTCATTAATTGAATCATAATAATACATACATATTTGGTATACATCTAAGAATTTCAGCCTATGTAGGTATAATTATATAATAAATAACCAATTTGTTCTTTTTAGGAAATCCGAGATAGTCCCTATTAGGACAGCTATGTCTCAAAAGGGAAGGTGAAAAAGGGTACCACAAGCGGACATAATTGGCACACAAAAGAAACTTTCCTTCTGGGAAAGGCACAACGGGGGAGGGGCCCACTGGGGGGTTCTTTGTAAGAACTTCATTAGGCTGAAATTCCCCAGAATTACTCCCACCAGCGTTGGACGCACAGGCGGACCTGCCAAGTAATTCCCCCCTTCCCCTCTGGCAGTCCAGCCTGGGACACACGGGGCAATGGTTGGTTGTAAAATCGTACAATTTTCCAGATCTTTCAGGGGCGATGATCCCAAGCGTTTACCGTTTCGGTTTGTATTTAACTGGAAATGTTTTCACAGACAGGTTTTGTTCTGTTGTGGTTCGTAATAGGTCACTTTCTCTGTGTTGTACCGTATTTGTCACCATAGTCTAGTTCTAGGCTTTTCTCGTTTTTGACTAACTAACAAACAAGTTTATGTGAACAGTAAGTAAGTACCCTTAGATAAAATGACTCGTGATATTCAGAACCATCTGCTATTTGAAATTGCCACAGAAGTGGCCAACAAAGTGGGCGGGATTTACTCCGTCTTGAAATCAAAGGCACCAATAACTGTAGCACAGTACCATAATAACTATACTGCAATTGGACCCCTAAATAAGGCAACTTATCAAAATGAAGTAGAAGTCTTGGATTGGGAAAATGATGACTCAGTCTTTGACGAAGATATGGTATCGATCAAATATACTTTACAATCTATGAGTAATCGTGGTGTTAACTTTATTTATGCTCGTTGGTTGATTGAAAGTGCACCAAGAGTAATTTTGTTCGATTTAGATTCAGTAAGACATTTCTTGAATGAATGGAAAGCTGATATTTGGTCTTTAGTGGGTATCCCATCACCAGAGAATGATTTCGAAACAAATGACGCCATCTTATTAGGTTATACGGTGGCATGGTTCTTAGGTGAATTGACATCTATTGATAAAACACATGCTATTATTGCTCATTGTCATGAATGGTTAGCTGGTGTTGCGTTACCCCTGTGTCGTAAGAGACAAATTGATGTTGTGACAATTTTCACTACTCATGCTACTTTGTTAGGGAGATATTTATGTGCTGCGGGTGATGTCGATTTCTATAATCATTTAGAATATTTTGATGTGGATCATGAAGCTGGTAAAAGAGGTATTTACCATCGTTATTGTATTGAACGTGCTGCTGCACATACCGCTGATGTTTTCACTACTGTATCACAAATCACAGCTTTAGAAGCGGAACATTTGTTGAAGAGGAAACCTGATGGTATTTTACCTAATGGTATTAACGTGGTGAAATTTCAAGCTGTTCATGAGTTCCAAAATTTGCATGCTTTAAAGAAGGAAAAAATTAATGATTTCATAAGAGGTCATTTCCATGGTTCTATGGATTTTGATTTAGATAAGACTCTTTATTTTTTCATCGCTGGTCGTTATGAATATAAAAATAAAGGTGCTGATATGTTTTTAGAAGCTTTGGCACGTTTAAATTATAGATTAAAAGTTTCTGGTTCCAAGACTACAGTGGTAGCATTCATCATTATGCCAGCAAGGACAAATTCATTCACCGTGGAAGAATTAAGATCACAAGTCGTTGTAAAGGCATTGGAGAATACAGTCAATGAAGTGACCAAAAATATTGGTAAAAGATTATTTGATCATGCCATTAGATATCCTCATGGTGGATTCGATACTGAATTACCAACAGATTTAAATCAATTAATTAAACCATCAGATAAAATCTTATTAAAGAAAAGAGTTCTAGGTTTAAGGAGATTGCCGGGTACTTTACCACCTGTCGTGACACATAATATGGTAGATGATGCTAAGGATCCAATTTTAAATCAAATAAGACATGTTCAATTATATAATAATTCATATGATCCAGTGAAAGTTATATTCCATCCAGAGTTTTTAAATGCAAATAATCCAGTATTAGGTTTAGACTATGATGAATTTGTTCGTGGTTGTCATTTAGGTGTTTTCCCATCCTATTATGAACCATGGGGTTATACACCAGCTGAATGTACTGTGATGGGTGTTCCATCTGTTACTACAAATTTATCTGGGTTTGGTGCCTACATGGAAGATTTAATTGAAGCAAATCAAGCTAAAGACTACGGTATTTATATAGTGGATCGTAGATTCAAGAGCCCTGATGAATCTGTTGAACAATTGGTAGATTATATGGAAGAATTTTGTAAAAAGACAAGAAGGCAAAGAATAAATCAAAGGAATAGAACTGAAAGATTGTCAGATTTGTTAGATTGGAAACGTATGGGTTTAGAATACGTAAAGGCAAGACAATTGGCCTTAAGAAGAGCATACCCTGACCTTTTCAAACAAATATTAGGCGAAGATGTCAGCGACTTGAACATGGACACTTTATCAGGTAACAAGAAAATCAAGATTGCAAGACCCATGAGTGTACCGGGATCTCCAAGGGAGAGAAACACTTCAGCTTCCAGCGCAGTTTACATGACTCCAGGTGACTTGGGCACTTTACAAGATGCTAATAATGCTGACGATTACTTCAACTTAACGGTAGAAGGTGATGACAATGACAGCGATAGCCACTAGTGGACACTAACCGTTAAAACCGTTAGCCTGGCATTACTTTCCAGTAGTGTTTCCTATATAACGTACTTTTATACATGCATTCTTTCTTTGACCACAACAGGACAAACGCAATTGATTTCTTCTGGCACACCAGCTTGGTCCCGCTAAATGCTGAGTGTCCCACCATAAAATCCGTCAAAACAGCACTATTTCACTGTTCTTGTTATGTTTATTCTTGTTTTTCTTTCTTTCAAATTTTCTATTTATAAACAACTCCTTTAACTCATTGAAACCTAAAAGCAGAATCCGTCAACATATCATTCATAATGCCTAAATCGAAAGCACTCGTGGAGCCAGAAGCCATGAAGGGACATGTGATGTCCCGTTTTATTACAAAACTTACTGGTCAACCAGATTCATACATCAATCGTTCCAATTATGAATTTGGTGCTACTTTAGGTGCTGGTAGTTTTGGTATCGTTAGACAAGCTAAGAAGATATCTACTGATGAAAATGTCGCTGTCAAGATTGTACTGAAGAAAGCTTTGAAGGGGAAAGACGTTCAATTGCAAATGTTATATGATGAATTGTATTTGTTACAACAATTAAAGCATCCCAATATTGTAGAGTTTAAAGGTTGGTTTGAGTCCAAGGATAAATTCTATATTGTGACTCAATTGGCAGTTGGTGGTGAACTTTTTGAAAGAATCTTAAATAGAGGTAAATTTACTGAATTGGATGCTGTGAAGATTTTGATTCAATTATTAGGTGCTATCGAATACATGCATTCACAAAATGTAGTTCATAGAGATTTAAAACCAGAAAATGTTCTGTATATTAGTAAAGATGAAGATTCACCAGTAGTTATTGCAGATTTCGGTATTGCTAAGAAATTAAGTGACAAGGATGATCTTATTTTCAAAGCTGCTGGTTCGTTAGGTTATGTAGCACCTGAAGTGTTAACTGGCAAAGGTCATGGTAAACCTTGTGATGTTTGGTCTCTTGGTGTTATCACATACACTTTATTATGTGGGTATTCGCCCTTTATTGCTGAAGATGTAGATGGATTCTTACAAGAATGTACAAGAAACGAAGAACCAGTTACTTTCCATTCTCCATATTGGAATAATATATCTGATGAGGCTAAAAAATTTATATTAAAGGCCTTAACTTTAGATCAAAACTTGAGACCTACAGCAACAGACTTGTTAAATGATCCATGGATCACATCACAAGGTATTAAACGTAATGATATCAATATCTTACCATCCGTTAAGAAAGGTTTCTCATTACGTAATAAGTTACATGATGCCATTGAGATTGTCATGATTAATAACAGAATTAGACAATTAAAGAATATGTATATGGTGGGTGATGGCGCCAGCGATAACGAAGAAGAGGATGCAGATATTGAAGAATGTTCTGTACCTTCTTTACAATCAGTGACACAAACTTTGAAGGATATTACTTTACAATCGCATAATAAAGTTGTTGAATTGACTCGTGATCAAATTAAATTGCAATCTGCTTTAAGACAGGATGCATTTGCACTTATTGTCAAAGCTGCTACAAAGAATAAGCATTTATTGGGTATGGATGCAACAGATTCTGAAAGCTCACAGGAAAAACTTTCAAAATAGTACCGTTTACAATAATTTAATAATGATTTAATGTCCGAATACTTCATTTAGAACCAACAAAGAAAAAAAAAGATTAAAATGCAAAGGAATCAAGAAATTTATGTATAAAATACTTATTGGAACATGTAAAATTGATTATATTTGATCAAAATAGACAATATCAAAATTGTAGTAGTATACTTATATAATGCTTAATTAATTTATGTACGAAATGATTTCCTACTTCTCTGTTTTCTGGTAGATGGCTTGGCATATTTAGCGCCATTTTTAGTGTAATTTTTCAAATCGTCTTTTACTTTTTGTTCCTCTTTTGTAATTGTATCATTTTCAATTTCATCCTCCTCTGATGGAATGTTATTGTGGTTATTATAATCACTATCGTTATTATTAGTATCTTTCAAAATATCGTCCACATTACCATCAGAAACTTCTTCTTCGTATTCCAAATAAGTTTTCTTCTTTTTAGGTTGATGCATTCTAATCTTTGTAGTGACACGGTTAGCATCACCATGCTCTTCAATAGTCTTCTCTAATTGTTCAAACATTTTTTGTATGTTGGATAAATATTGAGACAAACTAACTATATCATCTCTAGTTTGTGAATTTGCTTCATCGATTAGTAGCTGTTTAAACTCTGAAGTGATTTTACAATCAGGATCATCATCACCAACATCTAATGAATGTGTAATAGCATTCAATTTACCGATAAATTCTTTTAAACTGTAAGCATCATAGCAGATTTCAAACCAATAATTTTTCTCAATATAATTGGTAAACTCTTGATCACAGTAATCTTTCATCAATTGAGTTTTATCATGAAATAACAATTTAAATTTACTTGTAATGTTGAAATAAAATGATTCATACAATGATGTTAAGTCCACTTCTTCGTTGTTATATCTTTCAGAATTTTCCATAAGAGAAATTAAGTCAGTGAAAATTGATAACTGTTCAGTCACATCCGGATGATATAATTTCGGCAGATAAAAATCACCTATATTATGAATACGACCTATGAAAAATTCTTGTAATCTTAATTTATATAATTCATTCTTGTATGGATTTGCCAATGGATTATCTATAGTCCAATCATTGAAAAGGATAGAAAATTTATCGAAAAGTGATAATAATGTGTCCAGTTTGTCATCAGGAGATTTTAGTAATAGTAAAGTATCTTTAATATCTTCCACCGCGTCACAACTTTGTTTAAAATCATCTTTCATGGGCCTTTTCTTCTTAAGCATGTTTACACGTTTTCTATCAGTATGAAATTCTACTTGTTCACATAGATCTTCAAAAGTTTGTAAAGTTTCCTTTCTGCCCTTAATTAAATGTCTTGGGACTAAATATGAATCATTTGTAATATTAATATCTCTTCTATCGTGAAGACTAATATGTATCTTGTCGTGTAATTCATTACATTGTTGAAGGATATGTGTAATTAAAGACTCCAATAAAGTCAATCTATCCCATGGTTCTAATGCCAATAACCCAATTTTATCAATATTTGTAGAAAATAATGGATTAAATTCTCTATATTTCCAATATCGTGGAACCCCCCATTCTGGACAAGCTTTACGATACATCGGTATTAATCTTCTGAAAGGGCTATTTAATTTTTTGAAATGACTGAAGGTGGAATATTTCTTACCATCAATTAGTAATTTTAAGAATGAATACAAAAGATAATTTAATTTATCTTGACATATTTTGATTTGTGATACATCTTTGGTGCTTACATTTAAATCAAGACCATTTTCAAAATCATGGAAGGACAAAGTTAAGAAAAAGGGTTCAAAATTGTCTTGAAATTTAGTAATGAAGGACATTATCTTGATAATTAATCCAGCATACGGTAATGGATTCAGGAAATCTTGATTGAATTTTTTCCAATTTTCCACTAATTTCGATTCGTCAAACGTCATTGCCGGTAGGGGAGCAATGGATAACCAATTTCTAGTGTATAAATCTCTATCATTAAGTTTAGTTGATTTATTTTTCAGTCTCTTTAGATCTGTAGAGATTGTAGGTTTTTGAGGCTTCGCTTCAGTCTGCGGTGGTAGTGGTGGGTTCGAGGAAGTTTTCAACTCCTGGTCATCCTCCTTGGAGCTCGCTACTTTAATTTTCAGTTTCCTTGCCTTTGGTTTATTCAATATTCTAGCCGCATCCTTCTTATTCAGATTATATTTGATGATTAGGTTAAACTCAGTTTCTGTAACGTGTGTACCCACCACTTTCGCCCTAGATTTCCCGTTTGACTTCAAGGGCAGCTCTTCCTGAAGTGCCCAGTTGTCAATGGAGTCGTCTAGGTTCTCCCGTTTTGTGGTTCTAACCCTCCCAGATCTTCGCACCTCGATGACGTTCTTCGTGGGGGTCCTTTGGTCTTTGTGAACGCCAGAAGCCGCTTCCTTCAAGGTCGCATCCAACTCCGGGTCAATCGCCGTGTTTCCTGCCGTGTCAATGCCTGCCATCGCCAACTGTCACGCCTCTGCCAGCCAAATTGTCGATAAATTTACAGCTTTCTTCACTATTAATAAAACTGAAAAAAAAAATAAACTGAAAATTGAAAAATTAAAGACTTTCAATTTTCTTCTTCGAGGATTACAACAACAATCATTCGGTTTTGGTAGGGCAATTGAGAAGGTTTGGTAGGTGTATATATGTTCAGAGACAAGACAAACCTGTTTATCTCCTTTAGGAGAACCTTTCCACACACCGGAAACTTGAAAAGAACGACAGTAAACGAATTAGGGACGCCTTTACTACATAGTGATCTCTTGAATGACGAATATGACATGGAGATGGGTGAGTTCGGTTACTCGCATGAAGACCAATTTGATAGTGGTAAGTTGTTACCGCCACTGTTTATCGATATTGCTCATGATATTGATGGGTTCTTGTCTGAAATTGAATTACAAATGGAGCAATTAATGAAACTTTATAGAAAGAATGCATTGCCCGGGTTTGATGATAAGACTCATGATACTCAATTAATTGAAGACATTTCATTGAAAATTTTACAATTCTTCCAAAAAAGTTATAATATTGTGAAAAAGTTAGAGATCATATACGATGAACAATTCCTGGAAGGTAAAAGATTAAATAAATCTGAATTAATCATATTAAACAATTTAACCAAGAATTATGCTCAAAAGATTCAATATGAGAGTAATAAATTTAGAATGTTACAAAATAAATATCTCAAATTCTTGAATAAAGATGATTTGAAACCCATCTTACCTAAAAATAATTATGAATCTTCACAATTATTATTACAAGAAGAAGAGGAAATGGGCGGGAAAGATTTCTTGGAACAAGATTTAGAAGAATACAATAATAAAACTTTACAAAGACAAATTTCAAGAACTAAAAATCAATCTTTCTTAGAGACAAGAGATGAAGAAATTACACAATTAGCTCGTGGTGTGTATGAAGTCAGTACGATATTTAGAGAAATGCAATCATTAATCATTAATCAAGGTACCATTGTAGATAGAATTGACTACAATTTAGAAAATACAGTGATACATTTAAGAGAGGCAAATAAAGAATTGAAAGGTGCCGCTACAATACAAAAGAGAACTCAAAAATGTAAAATAATCTTACTACTTACATTATTGGTTCTACTGTTATTTTTTATCGTAATGTTGAAACCACGTACAAAGACTGTAACTAAATATGAAACTGTTGAGGTTCCAGTAGATACAGATGAGTCAAATGATAAATCTAATGACAAGGGAATCGATAAAGATATTGATACTTCTCATTCTGATTCTAACATTGAAAACCAAGGAAACTCGGATACTACCCCTCCCATAGGAGTGGATGAAGTAAAACAAGGGAAAAAATTATTAATCTAAGACTTCTTAATAGATGAGAAATGGAAATACCCCAAAGCAAATACCCACAAGATTAATAATACATTTTGATTAACTCATCATTTTATATAATATAATATAATATAATATATATTTGTATATTATAATTGATAAAATTCTTTTATACCAGTCGATTTTCTTCTTCTTCTCTTCTTCTTCTGTTTAGGGTAATTAAATTAAGAATAAATAAAACAAAGAACAAGCCACTAAAATAAGCAATCATCTATCCCAAAAACCTAACATCATCATCTCAAATTGAAATTATTAATTTGATTTTGCATATTATTTCTTGCGGCCATCTTTTTCTTGTATGCATTTTGGAAATGTACCGGACTTTGTTGAATAATACCAAAATTATCGCTAGCATTATTACCATTGATATTATTATTATTATTATATTTATTTTGGTAGTTGGTGCGTTGTTTATTATACTGTTGTGGTGGATATTGCATATTGGAAAACCCATTTTGTGGCTGTGTGACAATAGGGTAAGTATTATTACCATGGTATGTGTTTGGAAACGTTTGATTCAATTGACCCTGTGACTGCTGTATGGAATTGTTATTATTATTATTATTATAGTTCATATTTGGTAGTCCCATTAGATTGTTAGTATTACTATTATTATTATTATTATACGGAGCATACGATCTTGAAATACTTTGTGGTTGATTTCCTGATGGTAAGGGTATGCTATTACCATTTCGGGCCTGTGTATTATTGAACTGCATGTTATTTATTCGTGAATTCATATGATTGTTTTTATTTTGCAAACTCATGTTATGTTGTAATTGAGAATTAGTTCTTGAATGTGGATAGGGCAAAACACTTGGTTTATTTTTTTTATTGTTGTTGGAGGGTCTATTCGTGTTAAGATTATTACTCTTAAAGTTATAATTGTTAACACTTGGAATTTCATTATAATTAGGATTGACAGCTCTTTGTGAAATTGATGTGAAATTTGAACTGGTACTTATTTCATCACATGCATGTTCAACCTTTTTCATATGTGGTGGTTGGTCATTCAATATATCTTCTAAAATTTTATTTGCAGGTTGAGATATGTGATTTAAATCTTTAGTACTAGAATAATTTGATGAAGCAATAGATTCTAAATGGTCATAACCTAAATTATCACCGTTTGGGGATTGAATAATACCTTTATCATTATCGATAGCGGAAAATGCAGTAAATGATTGTCTATTATTAATCATTTCATGACCATCCCCATCAGCAGCAGCAGTCAAAGGATGAGTATTACTATCTTCAGTATCATCTTCAATATCACTGGAACTGGTATCACGATGGATATCATAAGTTGGGTTATACTTATCATCTTTCAATGAATTCAAGTTATTATTATACGATAAAGTAGATGCATTTTGTAAAGGTTGAGTGAGCACTTCAATATCACTTTTCTTTTCCAAGTGAGGATCAGTGCTATTATTGTCAATCTCTTTATTATTCTCCCTGTAGAATTGAGCATGATCGTCATCAAGAGATATAGAAAAATCATGTTCAGCATCCAGTAAATGATCATTTGTATGATTATAATCAATCCTATTGTCACTAGATAAATAACTCATACAGATAACTGGTAAATTGAATAATGGTAGGACAGCAGCTGGGATCAATAACCAAGAGCACCAAGTCATATGTGGGAAAAATAATAAAAATGTAACTATACATATGAGAGCAGCAGATAGAAACCCTACAATATCAAAGAAAAGATTAGTCATAAACAAAGAGACAGATAAGACACCATTATCACTAAGATTTATGATTATTGCACTTATTATCGAAGTTAAGAATGCCAGAAAATTAAGACCAGCAGCTATTGGAGTCACAATCAAAATCTTAGCCAATCTTTCTCTAACTGTACCATTCATGCTCCAATTATCGTTATTGTGGGATAAAGATGAGACATCATATGATACAGATGCCTTTGAACAACCTTCATCATTTGAACAATAACCGAAGACACCGTATGTGATGCTATTATTCTTAGATAACCCAATCTGTTTAAAGACAGGCGCTGTCACGGAACATATAATTAAGAAAGCCACCGTTATGAATTGAGAGAAAGCAATAAATGTCAACAAAATGGGTGATTTAGCCATGTCTGCTGATTTGATCTATTGTTGTGGTTTGAGATTAAAATTGAGTGTATCAAATTGTGATCTTAACTCAAAAATTGAAGTATCTTCTTTACTTCAAGAGGTCTCGCCTTTTGTTTTGGAAGCAATGTTTCTTATAGTGTAGAAGATGAGAGTTGACTCAGCTATGTTTCAAAAAGACAAAACTGCCGAAGTTAATATGCGCCAGGATTGTTTAGAAAGCCTCGAGGAAGAATTACCTATTCTGGAAAGTCAGATTGTGTCAATATCAAAAGACCCACTGTGAAGAGACAACTATGGAAATGTGAGTCAAAGAATATGCTATGCCTTAGTGAAGAACAAGAAAACCGTATACACAGAGTAATACCACAATTTCCATGTAGTACATGTTTATATATAGCAGGAACTCACGAACACAGCCGGTCCATCATTGCTAGTGCCACAGCCTGTGAAGTGGCTGTTCGCGGGGTGGTCTGGCGTGTTTCTGCTGTCAAAACCCGCAGGGAATTTCGTCACAGCACTCTGGGAGCGGTGTCCCAAAAGGGAAACTGCTGGATTTCGCGGTCTACAGGAAATGGAAACTTTAATTAAGGAAACCTTCCAGTTGATAGGGCTTGCAGTATGCATTAGGGCTGGTTATTTCTGATAACAGGGCTTATCCTAACGCTGTTCTCACTAAAATTTGGAGAAAAGGACTGCAAAAAAATCTCCCGGGGGCGAGTCGAACGCCCGATCTCAAGATTACTCTGAGTTTTATTACACATTACAGTCTTGCGCCTTAAACCAACTTGGCTACCGAGAGTTCAGTTGTTGGGTTTCATTTTGATGGTTGTTATTATAATATCATTTCGGTCATGCCTAATTTTACGTTTAATTCAATTCCAATTCCCAACAAGGTCCTTAGCAGTCCGTCTCTCACCAATTATGGTATGTGGTAAACCCTTATGAGCATTAACCGTTTATCTTATAAAAAATAAGGAATTAAGCAATCATAGAAAACTAGAGTTCTACAGTTCACGAAATTTTCTGGGAGTAAACAAAAGGGTGAGTAGTTTTTGCCCCAATGGTGTCTTTGCCCCACTGCTTTGTTTACCCCATAAAATTTCGTGAACTGTTTGAACTATATAGAGAACCCTACCTGAACAAAAACTGTAAAAATATTTATAAAAGTTACATCTAACAGGAAATATACCCCAAGAAAATCGCATTTCAGCTAGTTTGAAATTTTTCTCTGCATAAAAAGGGATTTAGAAACTGCAATGTCGATGAGCTGGAGGAAACGTCGATACGTCATTGGTGGAAAACCCTGTGATACAGCCCTTCCAGCCATTTCTTGATGATCTACCTTTTTTTTCATAAATATAAAAAAAACAAAGTTTTAAAATTATCATATTTTAAAGGTTAAAAGTGTTGATCATTTGTTCCAATAATCTGAACAATTGCTAAATTTAGTATAGGAAAAGATGAGTGATAGTAGTTTTGAGAAGAAGTTATCTAGTTTAACTCTTAGTCTCGAAAAGAGTAATGCAATGATAAAGAAATATAAAGATAGAGAAGCAAGTATGTGCAGCGATAGTACTTTATCGGCAGACCAATTAGTTGAAGAAACTGAAAATATTCATAGGTTGATTGATCTCTTTGAAAAGGATAAAGAGGTTATTGTGAGAAGTATTGCTCATATTAAGGAAAGATTATATGGTAAAGAACCACGTATTTCAGAAGAAAAAAATACAACAATAATTCCTGTGCTGGACAATAAAAACAGCATTAATGACAATAATAACAATTATAATAATAATAATAATAATGGAAATTTATTTGGTCACAGTAGCAGTGTCATTTCATTAACATCCAGTGATGACCAAGATGCGGAAGACACTGAAATCTTCTCTCAAGAAAATCAAGGTACTATTACAACACTCAAAGAGTTCGGAGAACAAATTAAAGAACACTCAAGTTCGGATTACGTGGAAGTAAATCCTCCACAATTTCCCCTTAAGGAACTTTTTAGTGGTAAGGTAGATCAAGAGCACGAAAAAGTAGATGAAGAAAAGAAGAAAGAGAAAGAGAAGAAAGAAGAGAAGAAAGAAAAGCAGAAAGTAAAGAAGAAAGAAGAGAAGAAGGAGAAGGAGAAAGAGAAAGAAGAGAAGAAGGAGAAGGAGAAGGAGAAAGAAAAAGTGAAGAAGGAAAAGAAGGAAAAGAAAGAGAAAGAAAATAAAGCGAAAGAAAAGAAGAAAGAGAAAGAAGAGACTGAAAACAATTTTGAGAAACCCTTGAAAGATTTTAAAGATTTCAATTTCCATGAGACTTTGCTTGTTCTACATGCTGATAAGATAGGTCGATACTATAAATTTAAAAACTTGAAAGGTAAAGAGATTAAATTCTATTTAGACCATGAACAAGCCTCTTTTGATGCGAAGTTGTCGCCCTTAGAATTCTATTCAATTTGGTTTATGAAGTTCAGATCCTTTTTACAAATATGGGATTTTGATGACATTACTGAGCTAGACAGAAATGCTCAAATTGATCCAATTGAAGATACACTTCTTAAAACGAAAATTAGAGCTACTCTTGACAAGGACATCCTTCCATTAGAGAAATTTGTCACTGCTGTTGAGCTTTTTAATATGATTAGAGATGAATACTGTGTAGCCTTTCCTAGAGAAGCTAGGGAGAAAGATTGGAGATCTATGTCTGTAAATGAAGCTACTTGTTTAAGTATTTATAGCGACAATATAATGAGATTGTATTATATGGAAGTCGCATCTTCAAGACCAACTGATGAAAACCCCATGACAAATAAGATTTTCAACAAGAAAGTTTATTTCACACTAAGTGATAACTTTCAAGCAAATGTTACAAATTTTAACAAGTTTGAAAATCTACAACTAGTTTTAGACTTACATCCATTGGAATATCTGTCAATTATTGTGGAACTAATTGAAGATATTAGAAAGATGATGCCTGCTAAGCCTGTTAATAAAGTTAGCTCAATAAATCATTTTTAAATTGAAATATTTTTAGTTCATTATTTATTTGCTTCTACGATTTACTATATAATTTATATGTTTCTATATAGCTGCATTTGAACAGATTTGTTGTCAACAAACCCATCCTGAACTTTTCAAATGGAAGCAATGTCTGTACATTTGCAAATGACTTACAGTCATGTATAAACAAAACCACTCGGATACCAAACCAGGTTAAAAATTCGGAATTTCTAGAAAATAAAAACATAAAAACGAAAAAGAATATGTAGTTGAGTACGTTTATCATGAATTCTAGTTTAGATGAGTGAATTTTCCTTTTGAAAGAAAATATTCAAATGTAGTTGTATAAATACATATATCTATACGAATGAGAAAAATGATTACAAAACCAAATCTTTAAGAAACGAATTTTGTAACCTCTAAAGAATAATTAAGAAGTTGAACAGTAATATTATTGAAAAATAACCATGGTAATAAATTTTCTGAAGATTTCAATGAAATATCACCAATTAAGGCATTAGTGAATCTAACATAACAGTCCATAATGGTATTAGCAGGTTCCTTAGCACTAGAAGCAAATTGTAACAGGGAGAAGATGACGTTATTTAGTGAATTTGGGCCTTCATCGTTTAAGAAAGTGGTTGTTTGATTTAGTATATGTGATTTTAAACATTTCATAATATCCTGATAAGCAGAATTTGTAGTTACTAAATCGAAAATATCATTTAAATTAACTATAGTTTTCCAATCTTTATTCATACCATCTTTAAATGATTCAGCACTTTTCAAAAAACTCATAATAAATTTTAAAAGAAGTAATAATTTCTTCAAAACCGTTGTGAAAGATTTAGATAGTTCAAGTTTTTCATTTGCTAATTTGGTTGGTAAACCTTTAGTGGCTACCAAGATTTGATCTGAGTAGTTGTTTATAAAATTTTCTAATTTAAAGAAAATTGAATCTGTTACACTGTTATGATTAATGACTAAATGTGATAAAAATTTGATAATTGCAATATGAGTTATTGTATCACATTTAAGAATCCATGGATATAGTTCCTCTGAAGTGAAAAGATCGTACATTTGTGGGGATATTGCATTTGATTCGAAAAGAGATAAATTCTTTGGAAGTTGATCAAATTTAAAATATTTGACATTTTCGAAAATTGTGTTACAATAAATCATATAAATGGATTCCAAAGATATTATAATATCTTTATCAAATTTAATGGAATCCATTGCTAGAATATTATCCACTGGTATCTTTGGTAAATCAAGTTTGTATGTGGTTAAGTTAATTTCACTATTATCAAATACTTTAACTAGAATATTATCTAAAAAGTAAAGTTTATTATCATCATTATTATTACTGTTATTATTGCCGGCTTCTTTGGGTACAAATTTTTCAATTGGTGACTTTGCTTTAGTATTGATGGTATTTCCATTACTGATACTACTTTCATCATTACTAGCAGTAGGTCTATCAAAATTTTCATCAATTATGGTATCACCTCTTTGTAATTTAATTTTTTTCAAAGTTTTATTTAGTTTCCCACTTTTAGCAATTTTCCCACCACTTATAATATTCATAGTACCGATATTACCAATATTATTTCCATTTAAGTTATTTTCATCGCTTGCAGTTTCTGTAGGTTCGATGTGGTTTATTTTATCGTTAATATTCTTTTCGTTGTTCAACTCTGAGGTATCTGAGGTATCGATTTCATTTGTTTCGATATTGGTAAGTACTGTTGTATCATTTTTATTATTTTTATTGTTTTTATTATTTTGATCAACTAAATGAATGTTAATTTTATCTAAATCACCCCCCTTATTAGTAGAAGTACTATCGCTATCATGATCATTAATTAATTTCAAACCACAATAATGATATTTTGATTGACCTCTCATACCTAATCTTCTTGTTGTTAAATCAGGGAAAACAGTTCTAATTAATTTACCTAATGAGGCTTGTGATAAAGGTTTCAATTTAAAATGAGCACAAATAGAAGCATATTGTGCAAAAATCCTACCTCGGGGGACATAAGAATCATGTTTAGATTCACAATTTTGCATAAGCCAAATTAACGCAAAAATTTGTCTTTCATGTTCCTTTTTCTGTTCAGCTGATTGAATAGTGGATTTAGAGAATGATTTATTATCCATAGACATTAATTTTAACTCGGAATCTTTGACAATCTTGGCATAATTATCTATTGGTTCATTAATATGTTTATTAGCTATTGTCTTGGCGATCATTTCTTGAGTATTTCTTCTTGATAAAATTGATTTTTTCAAATTGATGTCTTTCTTGGTATTTTCTAACTGTGAATATGATCTTTTAGCTAATAGTGTTGTTGTTTTAGTATTCAGTTTTTCATCATTATTATTATTGTTACTATTTCCAGTATCTGATTTCAACGTATTATTAGCTGATAAGGAGACGGCCATATTCACCATACCAGTATTAGTATTAGTATTTTCAGTACTAATCGTAGGATTATTATTATCATTATTTAAGGTTGGTAAAGCAGATTTTGATCTATTCAACAGAGGTAATTTATGTTTAAACTTATTACCATTAGTTATATTAATGAATTTGCTAGTAGCTGAAGTAGAAGTACTACTATTAGTAGTAGTTATAGAATTATTTCTTTCAAGATGTTTATCTTGAGATTTAATTACGTTATTGGAATCAGAAGTTGTTGTTGTTGATTCATTTAGTAAATTTAGGATAGGGCTACTGTTATTATATTTTCTTAAAAGATCGTTATTACTATTAGTTTGTTGTTGTAGTTGTTGTGAATGCAGTGGTAACTGTTGATGCTGTATTGCTATATGATTATGATGTTGTTGTTGTTGAGACGGTATTGTGCTGATATATTGAAAATGGTTGTTACTGTTATAATTTTGTTGTTGCAGTATGGCGTTATTACCATAATTTTGGAAATGGTTAAAATTTATGGTGTTGTTGAAAGTATTAGTTGGTTGATGTATATTTTCCGAGGTATTCATAGTATAATTTACATGAGAGCCGAGTTGATTAGTGTTATTTTGAACTGGGAGTGTAGGTGTAGGTGTTGCAGTAGGTGTACTCGTGAGAGATTTACTAATATTAATGTTCTTGCTAAAATGTGTAACATTTTTGGTTGTTGTAGTAGTTGAATGACTTCCTACTGTACTAGATGTGTGATTGATATTGTTGTTATCCGTACTGTTGTTGATGTTACTGTTACCTTCATTATTGTCAGCCAAACGAGAACCAGAAGCATTAGTAACAGCAGTATTAGCAGGGGTAGAGGTTGTACCGATCTCGTTCACATTCATAGTAACCTGACCGTCAATAATGTTGTTGTTGTTGCTATTTACAGTTGCGTTATCGTTATCATTAGTTTTGTATAATTGATCATTTTTCAAATTTTCAAATTGTAGATGCAAGTTGCTGGTGAAGTTAGGGCTGGCGGTGTGGAGTAAACCGTAGATGGTGGAAGCAGTAGGTGGTCTGGCCGGCGGTGTCGTTGTCTCTGGTTGGCGCTTCATGTGAAGATCTGTTGGAATTTGGTAGGAGTAGAGAAGTTTAGAATCAACACGTAAGAATCAGCAACCGAAAAGGGAAATTGATGGACACAAGAAATTTGTAATTTGTTTATCTAATGACAAAAACACTACTACAATTATTTGTTATATATTCGCTAATATGTCTGAGTTGTCTGGTAATATACAGACATTTCAATTAACTAACCACGAATTCGTTTCCCATAGCAACGCGTGGCTGCACGGTGAAAAATTCCACAAAGTGGGGGCCAGAAAAGCAATTCAAACGGCGTACAGGCAAGAAAAAGAAACAAAGGAATGTTTCGCTTCAATTTTCACTCTGTTCCTATAGTTCCCAATCGGAGGACATTTTTCTCCTACGGGTGTTACACTGTATCTCGGGTAAAAATCGCTGGCCCGGTGTTGTCACTTTGATAGCTTAACGGCTATTTTGGTCACCCCAGCAACAACAAGAACGTAGTTGCTACATCCACGAAACTTCTTGCTAAACCGAAATGGTAGATAGTGCAAATTTACATATCTGTCATATTTTCCAAGCTATATTCAATTTTTTGATGCATGATCGCCCATAGAAAAAGAATGATAGACAACATGGAGAATATTCTTCATAATACATTCTCGTAAAAAGATAATACTACATATTTCAAGTACATTATTGTAAAACATGTCTTTATTTAAGTCAATTTGCGATAAGCAATCTGTTCTATCTTTTTTTTGTTTGCTCTAATCCGATAAATTACAACGAGTTGTTGAAAATCAGACACACGAAATTAACGGGAAATGGAATGAAGATTAACTTTTTCACCTAACAACGAAAATTGAAAAACAAAATCATAAAGAAAAAAGCACGAAAATTTCTTGTTACCATGGAAATAATAAAAATTTTGTCGGAAATTTAAAAAAAACATATACGAACATTGAAGAGTTATATGCCGGAAATATCAATCTTTTCAATTAGGAAATCCTAATAAAAAAACTGTGGTTATTTTTCATATAACCATATGTTAGGAGGCTTATCTCATACTGTGACAAGAAGTTATTTGGCAAACGTTCTAATATTCTCCACCATTTAAGAGGAAAGTATCCCATCAAAAAATGAAAAGGAAAAAAAATCAGGGGAAGATGCAAGAAGTTTTGTATAATTTGATTTTTTCATCTTTGGTAGGGTTTTGCTTTATCATTTTAATGTTCGAGAGAAGACATTTTTGTGAGACAAAAAGTCATATAGAAATACCAGCGTTTGAACGACTTGTACGAGCCCTGTCATCTTGAATTGTATACCACATGAAACTAAGAAAGTTTCTCAACCATTATTTGTAATCAGAACAACTAATCTTGGCTCGATGTTTTGATTGGATGATAATTATAAGATGTTGAACTCAAAAACTCTATTCAAGGATAACACAGCTAGTCGAAGTAAAATTTTATCTGTAAAAGAATACGCTTATATGACTGAAAGTAACCATAATCGAAATAAGTAAGTCTTTGCATGACTTCGAAAAAAATAAGTAATGAGGCATTGTCATCATTTTTTGATAGATAAGTTCAAGAACATGTACATTGTATGTGTTGATAAATTTCTGATACTAATTTAAATATCAGGACGAAGAGATATATAAAAATATATTATCTAAGCTATACATTATTATAGGGAAATTATATATTATAATGTTTTATTATTATAATTTTATATTTTAAATTTTTTATAAATTGGTTCGAATAACCTGATTTAGGAATCACACAACGATATATATATATAATTACCGAACTATCTATCTATATATGTTAAGAGGCAGATAATATCTTTTCAGATCATGCGACGAGAGTAATGACAGCCGTTTTAAGCAGAACCGATACAGTATCTGAAAATGATAAGTTTACAAGTTTAACCTTGAGACTCACTTCGGTTAACTGATTTGTTTTGTTTGACCTTCGACACATGTAGTATTTTTTTTAGTTAGTATTGATAATATTACAGATCCTGAAAATTTAAGCAAGAATCATCTATCAGTAATTCAAATCGCACCCTATGATATTGGACTGATAAATGATGCGATTGTGACAACGAAACAATATGATACTGCATCGAATGTTATCATAACCAATCTATCTATAATAGTTACATGCCTGCTAGGTGAGCTGCGAAGAGGATTTAAGGTGGACTTTAACTTGAATTCAAACTAGCAAAGCTTCTTTCAAGATTGTTTAAGACTAACAAGTTGTGATATATTTGTCTATATATGATCGTTTGATATATCTTTCGCCGTACAATAAAACAAGTGAGAAAAGACCTCTTAGCGATGAAATTCAAAGTCGAAACAAAGTCACCAAAAAGGTCAAGATGAATAACAATATTAATCAGTTGACACCAAAAGTTAAACCGCCGTTCCCCGTATCATTACCGCACTCTACTTAGCAGACCACAGAAAGTGTGGTATGATTTTCTTACTCCTCATATTAGTAATCGCTGCACATCGTGGGCTTTGATTATCAAGCTTGCGTAAGAACTACCGGAATACTATTTCCCGTTTTGGTGAAAATGTTCCGTGGAGATGTTCCGTCTCCGTCTATATCGAAACTGAAATAATACCATTTTTGAAGCATCTTCGTACTTTGTGTTGATGTCTGACAAATCAATGGAAACATGAAGACGTTGCAACTTGGAATGTTGACGGTAAAGGATTTGATATATAATGCACTAATTGGAGGTATCTGTTAAGTTTTGGACTTTGTCAATTTCACTATAGTGACCAAATCAAATCAAATATTACAAATGCCATTCAATTCCAATTTCAAACCTGTCGCTCTTAAAGATACTGAATTATTTAAGCCAATCAAAGTTGGTAACATGAACTTGACTCATAGAGTCGCCATGGCACCATTAACAAGAATGAGGGCATTGTATCCTAACAATGTCCCAAATGCTGATTTGGCAGTTGAATATTATGACCAACGTTCAAAAGCTGAAAGTACTTTGATTATTACTGAAGCTTCCTTCATTTCTAAGCAAGCTGGTGGGTATGATAATGCGCCAGGTGTTTATTCAGCTGAACAAATGGAAAAATGGAAACAAATCTTTGCTAAGATTCATGACAATAAGTCATTTGTCTTTGTTCAATTGTGGAATTTAGGAAGACAAGCTTTTCCAGATTGTATGGCTAGAGATGGTCTACGTTACGATTCTGCATCTGATAATGTCTTCATGGATGATGAAAAGAAGGAAATCTGTGAAAAATTAGGTATCCAACAACATGGTATCACTAAAGATGAAATAAAAGAGTATATTAAGGAATACGTTTCTGCGGCCAAAAATTGTATTGAAGCTGGTGCTGATGGGGTGGAAATTCATAGTGCTAATTCGTACTTATTAAACCAATTCCTAGATGCCACTTCCAATAAAAGAACTGATGAATATGGTCCACAATCTTTTGAAAATAGAGCTCGTTTTACGTTCGAGGTTGTTGATGCGTTGATTGATGCAATTGGAGCTGAAAAAGTTGCTATTAGATTGTCACCATTCAATAAATATGGTTCAATGGCCGGTATTGATGACCCTGATTTATACCCATTATATTCGTATATTTTAGATGAATTAGAGAAAAGAGCTAAAGCTGGTAACCGTTTGGCATACGTTCATGTCATTGAATCCCGTGTTACTGATTCATTACAAGAGATTGATATTGCTGTTGATAATGAAAACTCTAACAATTTTGTTTACGATCATTGGAAGGGCCCAGTGATTAGAGCTGGTAATTTTGCTATCCATCCGGATCAAGTCAAAGAGGCTCTTAATGAAAGAACTTTGATTGCCTATGGTAGATTTTTTATTTCTAATCCAGATTTAGTTAAAAGGTTACACGATGGGTTACCCTTAAACACTTACGATAGATCAACATTTTATGCTGCTACTGGTGAAGGTTATACTGATTATCCAACTTATGAACAAGCGATTGAATTAGGTTGGAAATAGATACAATGTCAGAAATTGATTGATAAGATTATCAAATATTTCTAATTAATTATCTGTAGAATGTTTAATATATATTATGTGTTACTTATAAAAAATATATTAGTTGCTGGTCTTCCAAAGCCATTACTTCTAATATTACCGTTTCAGACGAGAAGAGGACTTAATTCAAATTCATGCACTCAAGATAATATTTTTTTATTGTATCTTTACATGAACTTGCGGTCTTATCACTTTAAATTAGGTGTGGTAACTCATCCTGTGAGTCTAGTTGAAGGTACTCTGCTCGAATAATGAAACGGCTGATAATCCTGACACAGGGTTAGGGTCTGCATTACCAAAAAGCCCTAATTCAAAGCTTATTGAAAACCCTTAACAAATGAAAACAGAAAAAGTTATACACACTCGAATTACCCGCACGTTCAAATTTTTTCTGCCGGATTTGGAAGCTGTAAAATCGTACACTGTGATAGACGTTTTTTTTTGTTTTTTTTGCAATAATTTCTCTTTTAGGAATTTGCGATGAGCTGAAAAAAATCATTTTCAACTTTGAAAAAAATGGAAAATTTGATATTTTCAGTATTCGTTTGTATTATTACTGTCTTTATAGTTAGATTAACTATTCATTACATCAAGACAACAGATCATAGTTTCAAAAATGTCATCTAAATTAAACTCCACACCAGAAATCCTTTTAAGGAAGAGAAGAAATGCTGATAGAATCAGATTAGAGAAACAGCAATTAGCTATTCAAAAGAAAGAGAAGCTAGCGAAACAAAAGCAACTTAATAAGAAAAAATTTATCAGAATGGAAAAAATTGCAGCAAATAGTTTAGCCACCAATAGAGAAAAGGAAAGAGTGAAAAGAATATCCAAATTAGAATTGAAAAAATTAAAGAATGAAACTGTTGGTTTAGCTAGTGATAAAGATTTTATCTTGAAAGTGACTGAAAAGACACCAGAACAAATTAAACAAGATTTAGAAGATGGTATTGAAATTGATGAAGATGATGAAAATTATAATTTAATCAAAGAAAAAATTGTTTATGATGGTAGAGATACTCTTTTATTTGTTATTAGGGTGAAAGGTCCTACAAATGTTAAGATTCCACATAAAATCTTCAAAATTTTAAGCACTTTGAGGTTAGAGACTATAAATACTGGTGTATTTATCAAATTAACCAAGAGTGTTTTCCCCCTATTAAAATTAATTTCACCATATATTGTTATTGGTAGACCATCATTATCATCGGTACGTTCGCTTTTACAGAAAAGAAGTAAAGTTATGTACAAGAGACCAGATGAATCGAATGAGACTGAAATTGTCTTAAATGATAATAATATCATCGAGGAAAAATTAGGTGAATTTGGTTTAATTTGTATGGAAGATTTGATTCATGAAATCTATTCTATGGGTGAATATTTCCAAAATGTGGTATTCTTCTTACAACCATTCAAATTGAATAGAGAATTATCTGGTTTCAATTCTTTGACAAAGTTGAAGAAGATCGAAGAGAGGGATATGGATAAGAAGACACGTACTTTAAACAATTCATCCGTGGCACCAATCATCCAACCAGATATCGATTCATTAATCCACAGATTGAATTAAAAAGCGCACGTGATACTTAAGTGCACGTGATATTGAGAGAGCACGTGATATTTTACAGAAAGCACAGAAACCACGTGCCCGCGATTTTTTAGCTGCAAAAGTCGGCCGGTTCAGGGTTTTTTCACCTTTAACGGTTATCTCGATTGCCAACCATAAAGGAACGACTCATCGAAGTGTAAAACGTATATATATCTGTGTATAAATACGTAAATGAGAAACATTGTATAGTACCATTCATTTTCGAAATACTTATAGATCACAGTACACAAAATGTCCACTACTAAAAATATTGTTGTCTTACCGGGTGACCATGTAGGTCAAGAAATCACTGAAGAAGCTATCAAAGTATTGCAAGCTATCGAATCAGTTCGTCCAAATATCAAATTCAATTTCCAACATCATTTGATTGGTGGTGCTGCCATTGACGCTACGGGTGTTCCTTTACCGGATGATGCCCTTGAGGCAGCTAAGAAATCTGATGCTGTCTTATTAGGTGCCGTAGGTGGTCCCAAATGGGGTACTGGTGCTGTCAGACCAGAACAAGGTTTATTGAAGATTCGTAAAGAATTGCAACTGTATGCTAATTTAAGACCTTGTAATTTTGTATCTGAATCACTTTTAGAGTTATCACCTTTAAAGGCCGAATTTGCTAGAGGTACTGATTTCACAGTAGTGAGAGAATTAGTAGGTGGTATCTATTTTGGTGAAAGGAAAGAGGATGAAGGTGATGGTGTTGCCTGGGATAGTGAAAAATATACCGTGGAAGAAGTGCAAAGAATTACTAGAATGGCTGGGTTTATGGCTCTACAGCATAATCCACCATTACCAATTTGGTCATTAGATAAGGCAAACGTCTTAGCTTCATCTAGATTATGGAGGAAAACAGTTACAGAGACAATTGCAAACGAATTCCCAACTTTAACTGTTCAACATCAATTGATTGATTCAGCTGCCATGATCTTGGTTAAGAATCCCACTCAATTGAATGGGTTAATCATTACTTCAAATATGTTTGGTGATATTATCTCTGATGAAGCTTCCGTTATACCAGGCTCATTAGGTTTATTACCATCTGCTTCTTTAGCTTCTTTACCAGATACCAATAAGGCTTTCGGTTTATACGAACCATGTCATGGTTCTGCACCAGATTTACCAAAGGGTAAGGTGAACCCAATTGCCACTATTTTATCTGCTGCCATGATGTGTAAATTATCATTAGATTTACTTGAAGAAGGTAAGGCAATTGAAGAAGCTGTTAAGAAAGTCATTGATGCTGGTATTAGAACTGCTGATTTACATGGTATTAATTCAACCACTGAAGTTGGTGATGCAGTTGCTGCTGCAGTGAAAGAAATCTTAGCCTAATAAAACTTTTCATGAGATCATTATTTTGTCTTTTGTTTTCTTTTCAACGCATTCTACAAAAAGAACTTTATTTTTTATCAATTGCAGTGCAATCTTACATATCCCATTTATATAATATTTAATGAACTTCAAAACTCTAATGTGATTTAACCTGTAGCTTTTCTGCTTCTCTTTTATGTTATTCTTGTATATGAGAAAACTTATACAACTGATTTGAATAGGCTTATATTTAATATATCTATATATATATATACATGATGGTGTTTTTAATGAAAATATAGAAACAAGAAGAAAACACTTCATCATTTAGTATGAAAAATAGTTCGTTATGAACTAACATGCAATCCTAAGGTTTTAATGGCCTGACCATTCAATTGAGTTTAGATCAATACCTTCTTGAACCATTTCCCATAAAGGTGATAATTCTCTTAAGAATTTCACTCTTTCACTAACTGCTTTGATAACGTAATCAATTTCCTCCTCAGTGGAAAATCTACCAACACCGAATCTAATTGAAGAATGTGCTAAAGCGTCGTCTTTACCTAATGCATGTAAAACATATGATGGTTCTAATGAAGCTGAAGTACAAGCAGAACCAGATGATAATGCAATATCTCTTAAAGCCATCAATAATGATTCACCTTCCACATATGCAAATGAAACATTGACACAACCTGGATATCTGTGATCATGTGAACCATTTAAAGTGGTATGATCCAATGATAACAATCCATTAATTAATTTATCTGATAATTTCTTAATATGTGCTTGGTCTGCATCGAATTCTTGGTTTATTAATCTTGCTGCTTCACCGAAACCAGCCACTAAAGGTGGAGCTAAAGTACCTGATCTTAAACCTCTTTCTTGTCCACCACCGGAAAGTAATGGTTCCAATCTTACTCTTGGTCTTCTTCTGACATATAAAGCACCAATACCTTTTGGACCATAAATTTTATGTGATGAAATTGACATTAAATCAATATTCAAATTTTTAACATCAATTGGTATCTTACCATAAGCTTGTGCAGCGTCAGTATGGAAATAAACTTTATTTGCTTTACAAATATCACCTATTTCTTTTATTTGTTGTTTAACACCGATTTCATTATTTACGGCCATAACAGAAACTAAACAAGTATCTGGTCTAATAGCTTTTTTCAATTCTTCTAGATTAATTAAACCGGTAGAATCTACACTTAAGAATGTAACATCGAAATCTTCATTTATCATAGCTCTTGCTGCCTCAAGGACACATTTATGTTCGGTTCTAGTGGTAATGAGATGTTTCTTATTTTTCTTGAAAAATCTTGGTACACCTTTAATAACCATATTATTTGATTCAGTGGCACCTGAAGTGAAAATGATTTCCTTTGGATCAGCATTGATCACACTAGCAATCTGTTTTCTAGCGTCCTCTATGGCAGTATTTGTTTCCCAACCGTATGCATGAGTATTAGAATGTGGGTTACCATAAAGACCGGTATAAAATTGAAGCATCTTGTCTAGGACACGTGGATCAGTGGGAGTGGTAGCTTGCATATCTAAATAGATTGGTCTTGTACCAAATCCACTTTGTGGTTGGTAAGCATAGCTTATAGCGTTATTAGCAGAAGTAGAGGCAGAATCGATGACGTTGTTAGCACTACGTTGATTAACTTGTTCCACGGTAGCACTCTGTACATCTGTGTGCACTTCTAGTGGGATATCATCAGGAATCTCTACAGTCTTCCTCTTTACTGCGGCAGCAGCGGAGTACCCCAGTATACTGGACTTGTTATATAGTCTTTGGGACACTGTTCTGAAAGTAGTACAGTTCAAAGCTGTACGAGCATTGGAGAGCAACATCATTCTTTGAATTAATTGATGCAATATGATGGTGGTTACAGTGGTGTGGGAAATGAGATGCAATGAGCTCCGATGGAATGACTATTTAATAAATGGAATTTATCACAGTTTGGAAAAGCGAATGGGGTGTGTCACGTGGCTCGGAGACGGAGACGGAACTCAAAAGCGGATGTGGATGCGGACGTGGATGCGGGTGCGGACGGGAATACGGATGCGGAAGGAGAAAGAAGGTGTGTGCCTCGGATGGAGTGGCTGTTGGATGGGGTGAGGTTCATCGTCAGTAGGCAGAACATGTCCTTGTAGGCGCTCCTTGTAGATGTAGGTTCCACTCAGTCACGCGATGTGACTAACACCACTGGTTTTCTATTATCACCCACAGCCCTACGTCTTCTGGCATACTTCATGATAAAACTGTCCAACTTGATACCTCTTGTGTTCAATTCAGCAATGAAGGGAGCAATATCATCCAGTTCCCAAGTGTTTTGTAACTTGAAAAGTGCCTTGAAACGTGATTTTGGCTCACTGGGTAAAATATTCTTCGATATAAACTGGATATGATTATCGATGGGTCTATAAAAATTGCCTCGAAGCATCTTAATATCGATATTACTGGGGAAAAATGGTGGGAATAATGATTTCCATTTAATTAAAAATTCATCAACGGGTACACTTTCCTTAGTGGCATATTTCGTTAATGCTTCTAATCCATACCATTCCACGATAGTCGGTATGTGTAATTTCCATGTGATTTCCGCACTAGCTTGTGAACTGATTTGTAAACCAAATTTATTCAACACAGTTTCAATCATCTTAATCTTGAAATTATGTGATGGCCCCATTTCCACATTCACTGCATTCATAGTATCTGACAAAGTTAGTTCATCTAATTCAAGTTTTGCATTCATAACACTTAATAATGTGATGTTCAACAATTTAGAGAGAAAGGGTTTTGCCAAGATACATAATTTACCATTAATGGAACACCCACCGACTTGATACCACTGTTTGAGACATTCAACTGGTGAACATGGTGATATTTCCACCAGTTCATTCAAATCATGGACAAAATCGGTCTTATCTTCCATGCCATCGTCATCATCCTCCAGTAATTCGTAATCATATTCATTATATACTGGAATTTGGTCTAAATTTAGCTGCCCCTCAATCAATTTAGTCTCATACTCAAAAGCACTTTTCGAATAACCTAACAAATGATCCTTTGGCGGCTCACTGATGCCAAACAACTGGTCTTCGGGTACTTCTATTATGGTGCCAGATGGTGGATCATAGCGGTTCATCAACATGACAGTATTGGAATGGTTCTTCTGTCTTAACAGCCACGTCTTGTCCTTCGAGCAAAGCACCACTTCACTTTTTGCATCATTCAACGACTTGAACGACAAACCAGTCTCTCGCAGATCGCCCTCCGGGGACTCCAACACCTCCAACAACTCCGGAGTCAGCTGTATCAACTTGAAGGAGTGGTCCAGTTGCAGCTGACTGCAAAGATTAAACGTCTGCATCTCGAACTCAGCGTGGTGGCTGTCTTGTTTACCTTTTTAGAGATGCTTTGTTTATATTTTTTCGATATTTTTTCCAGATGTAAACAAAGCAAGATAATCATCACATCAGTTGCCAGATACCAACGAACTTCCACAAGCTGCGGTATACTGCCTTCTGTGTACACTCTTTATTAGTGGTTATTACACATGTCTGCTAATTCCTCCGTGTACTCTCTTGATGAGACAGTATTCACTTATAAGCCAACAGAATTGGACTCATTAACGGTCCAGTTGGCAAATAACTTGATCCCTCAAGAAAATAGAAGCTTGCAAAGTCTCTTTGAAACTCTACCTGATATCAAGAAGTGGTTAGAGGACATATTTAAAGTTTGTGCCATTTATTATAATAACGATAAGTTACTATGGGGCCCATTCATCGTTATAATATCTAAGGATCTAGAGACAAATAATATATGTGCCATAATCTTAGATAAATTAGGTGTAACAGTATCTGCTGATATTGATATCACTAAGGATTCACAATTTTATCCAGCAATTGAAAATTTAAATAGTGCAGATCAACAGTCAAACGTTAAGAAATCAATCGCCGTGGCATTATTGAAGAAATTTTCTAGATTATCACCAAGTCATGTTAAATTATTACAAAACGCTAAGTATGATTATGACTACGATCATATCTATGCTGGGGAACTGGCATCCAATTGCCAAATTTTCCATTCGTTCTCGCCAGAGTTGTTAAAAGAACGAATTTTGGAAACGGGATTCTTCTCTAATAGGATGGTTAATTCATTATTATTAGATGTCGTCTATGAAAACAACGAAAAACATATCGACTCTAATAACAAATTAGTATTCCATTTGGGTGAACAACTGGAGCAATTATTCAATCCAATCTCTGAATATTCACCAGAACAAACAGAATATATTTATAAACCTCCTGAAAACGATACAGAAATATTAGAAGAGGATGAATTAATTAGAGCCATTATAAACGAACTCTTAAAATTTCAATCAAATTTTACCTTTGATTTAGTGGAATTTTTACAAAAAGTTTTAATCACTTTGAGAGTTCGTGTCTTAAATGATGAAATTGATAGATTATCTACCGTCAAATTGAATAGACTTTTCCCACCAACTATCGATGAGGTAACTAGAATCAATTGTATCTTTTTGGACTCTCTAAAATCCGCAGTACCATTCGGTTCACTAGAAGTTTTGAAAGCTTGTAGTTTAACTATACCTTATTTTTATAAAGCTTACACAAGGCATGAAGCTGCAACTAAGAATTTTAATAAAGATATCAAATTATTCTTGAGAAATTTTCAAGACATCTTACCTGAAAAGGATACTTACACAGAGTTTAAATTGGAAACAATCATGAAGGGACCTCAAGAAAAATTAATCAAGTTAAAATTGATTATCGATAGATTATGGAATAAGAAACAAGGTAAATGGCTAAGTTTAGAACAAGAAAATATTGCAAAGGCTGCATATAATAATATTATTGATGTAGTGGACTCATTTGGTAATTTAGACAGACCAATGAGCTCTTACAATACTAGAGTCTTTACACCTTCAGGTAAGATTTTAACAGAATTGGCTAAAGGTTGGCCAGTTGAGTTACAATATAAATGGTTAAAGAGACGTGTGGTAGGTGTTTTCGATATAATAGATTTGATGAAAAAGGATCAAAGATCAATTCTCGTAATCTTCAGTGACTATATCGTGTTTTTAAGTATTACCGATTCTGAAAAATATTATACATCCGAAATTCCAAATAAACCACTTATCTCTGACATTTTAATGAACTCATTGATAAATGAAATACCGCTGCCAACTAAGATTCCTAAATTGATAGTTGAAAACTACTGCTATGTGGATAAAGTTCTAGTTTCAGTATTTGATAATAACTCACTAAGATTTGATGCATTGAAAGGCGAAAAATCATTTTCAGTTTCTTGCAAATTAGCAACTTCTTCCGCACCATCCGTCGCATATGTGGCTGACCTTATTACAAAGGCTAAAATTTTGGAAAAGGATACTGCGTTCCATTTATTCAAAGCTCTTTATCCTGCTTCATCTGACACCACTGAGTTAACTTTATACTCCACAGCACATGAAAAGGATGCGTATGGTAACGAAAAGATCAAATCTCCTTTCGCATTATTTTTAAATATTAAACCTGATAAGAAGATCTTGTTAGAGAACAAATTACAAGTTGCCATCTTTGCCAAAATTATCAACGGAAATGGTTCTAACGAATTGATTCAATTTGATGTTGTTTCAGCAAACAAACGTCCAACTGTCATCAAACTTTCTTCAAATCTGATTGTAGAAAATATTATTAAGATTTTATCAGAACAGATAACTCGTCACTATTCTTCTATTTCTTCGCTATTTAATCATGATTTGATGAAATCAAACTTATATTTACTGAAAGAAATTCACAGAAATAATGGAGATGCTTTGAGGGGATACCAACCTACTACAGCAAAGCCAATCAGTGAACAAGTGAATGCTGTAAACAGACAATCTTACGGTACCATTACAACATTTAGAAGCCACGAAAGTGATTTGAAATCATCCACAGCTGATGTAGAACCTGAAGTTATAGAAGTGCCGGACAAGTCACCAATAAAACCAATTGCCAGGCTCTCGAAAGAAAATGAAACTAAAACAGACGTTAAAGTGAAAACTCCAAGGAAATCCAAAGCAATAAAAAAAGCTGAAAAGCAATCCCGCACTGCTCCTAAGACCAACAAAGGTAAGAAAAGTGGTTTTATCGAGACTTTGAAGAATATATTTAGTTCCAAGAACAAATCAGCCTCATCTAATACCACAACTCAGGAACAAACGCAAAAGACTGCTTCTAAAACTTCAACTACAAATATTTCTAAACCTATAACCAATAGGACATCCAGATCTCATAAAATTCTTGAAAATAATAGATTATCTAAAATAATACAGACCCCAATCAACGAAAAGGGGACCGCAAAGATCACAAAGAAGGATAAAATAAATGAGAAATCTCTTGGAACACCAACTGAGAAAACTGAATCAAAGCCAAATAATGATGATGACACTGATGAACAATTAAGAATATCCTCAGTTGTACACAACACTGCATACGGGACGCCTGCACTAAAAACAAAAGTGCAAAATGTCGAAAAGAAGAATGCTTCCAAAACAGCAAATGAAAAGAGTACGAAGACAACAGATTCAGCAGTGACTAAACTTCACACTGTACAGGACAACAAATTGAAAAATGATGCTAAGCAAAACGCTACTACTCTGGAAGTAATTAACAACGAAGATTCTTCATTTATTGAACAATCTGAAATGTCACACTCCACTATTGAAACCATGGATATTGTAAATAAGCGTTTGGCAAGGAAAATCAAAGCTTTGGGACAAGTGTTTGATAATGATTTATTTGGAGATTTTGTTGAATCCATACCGGATCCTAAAAAGAGGCATCATCGTAAAAGGTCCAAAATGACTCGTACCATTGATGATAAACAAACTTCAAGAAAAATCAACTCTACTACTGATTCATCTGTAGGAAATAAGCAGAATGAAATCATGGAAAAAAATATGAATGAAGCAGAAAATGCAGAGACTGTCACTGAGAAAACGGGTGAAGGTATGCAAAACAAAGAAAATGAGAAGCCAAAAGATACCATTGAGAAAGAAACTGAAGTTATTGATTTATCTGAGGAAAATTCAACTGACGAGAAGATCAGTATAGAATCCGAATCATCCTTAGTAGAAGATTCTACAATTAAACCAGTAATATTCCCTAAGATCCCTCCAATGAATCCAAGAAGACCTCGCGTGCAGTTTGAAAAATCACCTTCATTTATTCAGTTATTCCAAGGTATGCGAATTGTGCTTGATGAACATGATGCTCATTACAATTGGAGAAAATTACCAAGTACCACTTCTCTACGTGAAGATTCACTAATTGACCCACAAGAAGGTTCTAAGGAATTTGCATCAAATAACAAAAGTGAACCGATGGATCTAATCTTGGAAGAAAAAGAACATTCAAAAATTGATGATGATATGAATTCTTCCACTAAGAATGATGATTCAGCAATCATAGATCATACCGTACAGATCGATCCTCCGCATATTAATGTTCATGACTCTATGACTAGTGAAACTTCAAATGTAATTGAAAGTGAAGTAAATGAAGTTGTTCAATCGATGTTTCAAGATACACTGGAAGAAAGTTCTATTCCAGATCCTGGTAACAAAAGTTCTAGGAATAGTGGTAATTTTAAAATCATCAATACATCGCCCATCAAGTTCGTTGATAAATCATCATTTACCAACGATAACAGTGTACCTAGTAGTGCTGAGAAGACTACCAATAGAACTATTAATTTCGAATCACCAATTGCAAAAATACAACAAAGTAGTACAGTAGAAAATGTAGATTCTAATATGGTTTCAGATTATTCATTTTCATCACCAACAGCATTTTCCAAACCAGATAAGCGTTGGTTGGAATTATCTTTTGCAACTAATGATGCTACATCTCAATTAAATGTTAGTCCGATTAGGTCATCTGATAAGGAAGGGGGTGATGAAAAGAAATCTGATGATGATGATGATGATGCAAGTGAGGTTGCTGATTTTGAAGATCATAGAAATTTCTCCACGCCTTTGGAACACCCCAGTGAACAATTCCTGGTTAGTAATGAAATGAATGAAACAACCAGGGAAACCGAAGATGTGAATGGTACCGTCGGTGAGGAAGCGATACAAGAAAGAAGTCAAGGTACCATTGAAATTGATGGAAAAAGCAATGATATCAAAGAGCCCATTGTTGATCTGTCTGATTATACCCCAGAGTCACATAATGATACCACCATTCTTCATGATATTCGAAACCCAAAAAAGGATACCCAAAATATCAGTAATGATAACTCCAGAACCCTCAAGAGTGACAACAAGAATCAAGATCATAATGTTTCACTATTAGAAGACATTGATTTTAGTTCATTTAATATGACATTTGATATGGATCTACAAGATAATGATGATAGTAAGAATCGTGGTCCAGTGTTATCACAAATATTTGAAACACAAGAGAATAGTAATATCTGGAATGATAAACCAAATTTGACTCATTCTAAGAATCCACCACCTCCACTTTATAAATTATCTAATGATCTATCATCCAGTAAGAAAGAGACAAAGTCGACTAATAATGATGTTGATGATGAACCATTTTGGGTTTCACCTAGTAAATTAGAATTTGATGATACGAATAACAAATCAAGCCCACTTAAAGGTTCAGCAACGACAAAGAAGGCTCCAAATAATATGGATGATAGTCTTTTGAATATTGTACATGATGAGTTGAATAACATGAATGGTGTTGATAGTAATGAAGATGATGGTATACTTGGTGATACATCATTCACATTTTTGGCGAATATTGTGGACTCTGATAATGTAAATTATGACAACGATAAGCCAGAAAAGTTGAAATTTGTTTCATAAATGATGTTATGCAAGTGTAGTAAAGGAAAGACAATTGAGGGAAAAACAGTTTTATATTTTATATAGCTTGATATAAGAAAAAAAAATTAGATTAAGTTGACATGAAACTGTTATTGTATGAAGATTTCATATATATACTTATATAAAGCAAAAGAGGTAATCATAAAAAATTATATATTTCAAATCAGTTATATTAAAAAATTTTGACACTTTATGAACGAATTTTCCATTTATATTGTAAAGGTGCATGCCAACAATGATGTAAATGATATAAAGTAAAAAAACTGAAGCAAAAGTCTAAGTGAGTGGCGAAATAGGATAGAAAGAGAAAACACAAGATTATACTCAAAAGTAAGAGTTAATAAAAAAAGGAAATTACTATTCTCCTAAAATTTAGTTAGTGCGTTGGCCATATGATACGGATAATTCATTACCACCGTATTGATAATTATTTAATTTATTGATACAATTTTCTGCAGAGTTTAAACTTTCGAAATCTATTACGGCAATACCAGTTGGGATACCAGTTGAATCAAATTTTAATTCTGCTTTATTAACTCTACCAAAACTTTCGAAAAGGTCATATAAATCATTTATTGTGGTAGCAAATGGTAAGTTAGCACAATATACTAAAGTAGTTGGTTCACCACCACCGATAACGTTTTTGGTGAAAGTGGAGTAAACGATATTTTGAGGTTCAGTTTCATCATTTCCTACAAAAGATTCAGTATTAGTATTATTGTTTGCATCCATATCTTCATCTTCATTAGAATATTGCAAAGGTTCATCATCATCCTCGACATGATTAATTTGTAATGGTTCATCATCATGATTGTTACTGTTATTGAAAGTTTCGTTATTACTATTATTAATGTTATTATTACTATTATAACGAGATTTTCTATTTATATTTATATCATTACTATTATTATTATTATTATTATAGGTATTTCTATCGTCATAATTATTTAGATTTTCATCTTCTAATAAATAATTGAAACGACCTTCTCTTAATTCAATTTTTCTACCATCTAATTCGAACCCATTAAATCTATCAATTGCACGTAACATTGCATCTTTAGTGTAAAAAATAGCTGTCCCCATACCACGAGAATAACCTTTATAATTTAATTCGATATCAGTTCTCTTAATATCACCGATTTCTCTAAATAAATCTTTTAAATCCTGCCAAGTGGTAGAATAAGGTAAATTGATGATGAAAACCTCATAACCGTCAGGTTTCCTATCTCTTCTATTCCTTCTAGATTTATCAAATGATTTTCTTTCATCATCTCTGTTAAAAGTGTAACCACTATCGAACTCATCCTCTTCATCCATACCATTACTATTACTATTATAATTATTATTAAAATTATCAAATCTGTCCTCTAATCTACCACTACGTACTCTCTCACCAAATTTTGGTTTCACTGGTGGTGGATGATCTTGTTTAACGAAAATGTTACGACCTAAGAACTCTACACCATCAAATTTACTAATTGCCATATCTACATCATCCACATTAGTAAATTCCACGGTAGCCATCCCCTTAGGTCTACCGAACTTGGTCATGATATCCACAGAGACGATCTTCCCCACTGAGCCAAAAAGATCCCTTAAATCTTCTTCTGTTGTGTCAAAGGCCAAGTTACCTATGAATATAGAATTATCATAATCTCTTTCATACTGAGTATTATGGGTCTGAATGTTGCCGAACTTCCTTGGGGCTAAACGACGAGGCGGACGACGTTGTGAAAAGCGAGAAGATTCGTTGTGGTAGCTATTAGAGCGGACGGGTGAGCGAGAACGGGAGCGGTCCATTCTTGGTTTGTGTTTCTTTGAAATCAGTTAGCTTTTTGTTTGGTTTTTGCAGTTTTTTTCTTATTTTTTTTTAATTTCATTTTTTTAAAGAAATTTTTATTTTTCGGGTCGTGAAAAATTCGTGATTTCAGATCGGCCGACTTTGACAGAAAATTTCGATGAGCCGATGCCTCGGACGGCGCCGTGGCTGTGGTTTCAGATGAAGAGGTTGTGAGGTGGGTGAGCGGGTGGGTAGGTAGGTAGATACCTAGGCAGTCAGTTAGTGTCTCTTGGCCTCGTTGATAGGCATGGCAGAGACGGTCGGGTAGGGCAGCACTAGAGAACGGACCACAACGGTCTGCTTGTCCACTTCTTCTTCACCATCAAAACGTAAATAGACAAGTTCTTTGCCCCTCTTGTCGTATTTCGACACGATTGCTGGGTAGAACGTAGTGGTTTCCGGGTACTGTGCCAGGACTTTGGTACCAATTGGGTACTGTTTCAAATCTCTCAGTTTGATTTTGTTGATACTGGTGTTACCGTTATTGTTGCTGCTGTTTGTGGTGGTCACCAGGTTGTTCTTTCTTACTTGCGCCATGGGTAACGGTATAATATCTTTCCAACTGCAATTGTATATCTTACCGACATTACCCATCTCATCTGGTTCCGGATCTTGCACTTGGAATTGTAAACCGTCTTCACTTATGGACATAACTATACATTGGAACCATTCCACTTCATCCAATGCATCACTGGGTATACTAGTTACACTCTTTGTATTCCACTGTGCAAAATTATTCGTCACAGTGTCACTTATTGTAGTCGAGGCGCTAGGTTTAAACGCTACTTGATCACCGATATTGATATCAATGATAGGGTTAAATGTACTACACCAGTACTGTTTACCCACGGGTGGTATATTTTGTAAGATTAGATTAAGTTGTTCTTGTATAGATTGTATATTGATGGAAACTTGCGATAAATTATCCTTATGTTCTTGTAAAGCACTTATCGTTTGTGCATTTTCTTCCGGTAGGGCATCTAAAGTACATACGTCTTGTCTGTTCAGTATGGTCTGTAGATCTTCAATGATCGATTTCCACGACATTTCTATACAATCACTCACTGTATATACCTGGAGCTAAAAGTTGTGATTTTTCAAATTCAATTTATTTTTTCATGCATTAACAACAACGATAGGGTCAAAGACTCAATCAACCTAACGTTTTATAGAAGTAATATCTGTGTATATATATACAAGTTACATGGTGTATATAAGTAAGTTAAATACGAACTCTCATTAAAATCATTCTTTTCTTTTCTGCTTTTCTAAGTATGCACTTAGTTTTAACCAGGTGGTAATTGTGAAATATCCACAATATTATTGATCTTATCAGTACTATCTGAATCCTCCAATTCTTCTGTAGAGGTTTGTAATGGGGTTCTTGGTAATGCCATCATACCAGATCTAGCACATTCTAACACACCAAATGGTTCCACTAATCTTAAAAATGCAGATATACGTTCTGGTTTAGCTGATAATTCGACAATACATGATGTTTCAGAGATATCTACCACTTTACCACCAAAATTTTTGGCTAATTGTGTAATATCATTTAAATGTTCATGTTTCAATCTTAATATTTCACTTGTAGCTAAATTAGATGGATGGAATTGTTGATCTCTAATCTTATTAACTAATTCATTTGTCGTGGCATTAGAGTTTGCGTTATTATGATGATGTAATAACAAATCTTCAAAATATTCATTACCCAACAATGAAATTCTAGTCATCATTAATTCTCTCTTAACTAATTGTGATTCAGTATAATTTAAAACTGCATAAACAGGAACTAAATCTTCAATTTGTCTTCTGGCTTGTTCAATAACAGAATCTTGACCTTGTAAGACAATAGTCATACGTGATAGATCTTTCACTTCTGTATTACAAACGATCAATGAATCAATATTGAATCCACGAGCAGCTAAAGTACCAGAAATACGTGATAATACACCAGGTTCATTTTGCACCAAACAATTTAAAACGTGTTGTTTCTTAGGTTGCTTAGATGGTGCAGGAGTTTCATATAAGATTGATGATACTGCGGAATTAGCATCCCATGATGGTGTCTCTAGGGTTGGTAAAGGTGGACGTGATTGATTTCTATGTAGTTGCTTATACGCTAATGCAGAAGTGGATGAAGAACTGAAACGAACAGATCTTCTCACAGATCCACTGAGTAAAGTTCTGATCATATTCTTTTCTTTTACTATACTTTTGCCTCAGTATATAATACAAAAACGACAACTAAAGTGTAATAAAACTAGCTTTACAGTTGGAAATGAACCCACAAAACGATGGAAAATTCAATAATTTAAATAAAAAAAAAAAATTGAAAAATGAATCATCCCAAACCAGAAAGGAAAAAATGACAAAAAGGACAAAACGATAAGCCGTCGCCGGCAACGGAGCATCGATGGATTTTGAAACCCGATACGGATTTTGATATCCGCAGCCACGTGACAAGATAAAGTATTTTTGTGTCACGTGCTCTACAGAAATATTGCCAAGATAGGTAACAGCCACTTGCCATGGCAACGGCCCACACCAATGCAACCCGCGTTCTTGGCTGTAGTAGTACTAGTATTGGCATTTGGATCTGTTACCAAAGTAGTTGGTAAAGCACTAATGGAACTTGTTATGATCACTGTACATGTGATATCAATACTAGATGAGATTGTATTCTTTCTCATATTACTATCGGTATCACTCATTGAACTCTCTTTCATTGTACTACTGTAGTCTTTATCACTGGATGTGGCACTCACTGTTTTAACGTGGCTTATTTCACTATTGCTACTTCCATTACTCTTCGTATTATGCGTTGTACTAGTAGTAGTATTTAGCGTTTTATGTGAATGTGATTTGGACGTCGATTTTAATTGTAAAGATGTGGTGCTGCTGTGTTTCTCTTTGGTACTACTACTCTCTATTGTACTTGTATATGTATTTATTGCATGTGTAGATTTCGTTGAAGTAAACTTATCACTACTTGAAGAGCTGACTTTCGCAACACTACTAAACATAGTCGTCGATGAAGTTGTGTCTCTATGTGTTATAGTATTGCTTGATATAGTTTCAATATCAGAAAGTGTACTACTACTGGTAATGATTGTTGATGAGAGATGTTCAACACTACTTGTCTTTGAATCGTCATTAATACTCTTTGAAGAAGTTTGTTCTTTAATAGTACTAGAACTGCTAGTGCTAGTACTGACAATACTACTCTTACTTAAAATGGAAGAAGACTTAGCTTTTGAACTAACTGTAGAGCTTGAGAAAATTGTTTTAAAAGACTCGGATGATGTTGCTGCACTGACATCCTTTGCATTCTTAGCAGATAATGTAAAAATATTCCCACCTAATTCAACTCCTTCATCTGCGCTCCATATATTATAAAATCCATCAGTTTTCTTAGCAAATGGAACACTATTGTCAATATCTTTATATTGAGATTCACCACCGCCGGTATTTAACTGTGACAATGATATTTCATAGTCATCCAAATCGAACACAACGTACGCACTGGTGAAAAATGTATCTCCAAGAATCACAGTATCTGTATCTTGTCCTGTAATACCAAAGAGACATTGGCCCGCTATGGAAGATTCTAAGACCAACTGACTTAAAGTAATATCGATATGAAGTCCACCAAAATCAATCACAATTTTGGTATTAAAATCACTACCATGTTGACAATCAATCCCATAATTTTCACCATGATTTGTTATAGTAATACCATGGTTGCTTAAATTATCAATCAAAGCTTCAATAATTTTTGTGGGCATATAACTGATTGTTGATCCTGAATCAAGTAAAGCAGGTAATTTTGTTTGAGAAATTGTTATTTGTTCACCATCAGCTGTCACAATACCTATACCTTGCATTGTAATTTCAGATCTGATAGGATTAGCATAACCCCTACTTGTATAACGATTAACCATAGGAAATGTGAAAAAGTTATTATTATCAATTTTACTTGTATCAATGGCACCAAATAATATATCACCTTGTTGCTTATCCTTTTCCAAAAAGATTGAATAAGAGTTTTTACTAATTATACCATTTTTCTTCAATTGTAAAGGAAAATTATTATAACTGGTAGAGGAAACTTCTAAACCTTGAAGCCCAATGCCGAGAACACCTATCGAGTCTGTATTGGTAGCTAATCCAAATGTTAGAGCAATATCGATACCATTTAAATTGATATTATCATGAACCCAATCACCTCTGGAAAACGTACCATCCCCATATTTTAACGTAAATTGATCATTTAAATCTTGTAAAGATGTGGAAGAGTATTTATCAAACGTACCAAATGTGTGACAATTATTAGCCATTGAAGTTGAGCAATATGAATTTTCAGATGACACAACAACCATATCACTTGATCCTGTATCTAATAATAAAGTGACTTGCTGGAATGGTGAACCGATGCTTAGATTAATTGAATAAAAATTAGATTCTTTTGGTATTCCGACATCCAACATTTTCTCCGTTGTAGAACTTACCATATCTTGAGCTGTTGAAGTGTCATTATTACCCTCTACTTTGCTGTTTCGCTTAATCGGTAAGTGAACATATTTGGAATCTACTGAAATAATATTATTACACAACAGCCATACATAAATGAATATTTTAATGATAGTCATTGGTTGATTATGACTATATTACTCGATTATCACCTCTAAGTGAAATTTTCCCTCGAGAAGTGAAATTTCTGATTTACATTTACTATATTGCATATGCTTCTATAGATATGTATATAAATAGATTCAGATATCAAGCTATGTACGTAAAAAGGAAAAAGAGATCTTGAATCAGTCGTTTATTTCCCTGAATAGGCAAACACTTTTCCCTTTTAGGAAAAGTTATTACTTTTGCTTAATTAAGTGATTTTCTGGGGGTTTCAAACTTCGAGTAGGTCTTTGGTAGGACTTGAAAAAAGTGGCTTTCTGGTAAGCCTAACCTCTAATAAGATTAGCTGGCGATGTAAAGGGTATCTGAAAACAGGAGGTTTATATAAATACATCCAGCGGTACTGGAGAAAGTACAAAAAAAGGTATAAAAAGTACAAAATTAAATCACGGTTAGAACAATAAGTTAGTGCCAAATCAATCAATCAAAACAGCCATGTGAGAATGAACTTGAAAAAATTGTCTAATATTTGTCTCTCGGCAACTTTTTCATCCTCAGTATAAAGCTCAACATCCTCAAACGGTTTGTTTCTGTTTCCTTCTTTTGGAAGTTTTGTGGTAACAATTGGGGTATTGGTGTTATTTGTATTGTTAGCACGTCTAGTGGACAAACTAGTATACATGGTTTTGGGTCTAGTGGATATAGAAAATGTCCGTTCACTGTTGGAATTATTTCTATACATATTAGTGGTTGATAAGGTAGAGTTCAAGTATTTCAATTTAGATAAAGTCGTAGTAATAGATCTGCTGTTGGAAAAATCTGTATTGAAATTTGGCGGTAATGTGGAATTAAGGTATAATGTATTTGGTAAAGTTGAATTGGAGTATTTAATTTTGGACAATGTTGTTGTAATTGATCTTGCACTATAATTGTGTGTGATACTGGAAGATTCCATTGGTCTTAATGAAGCGTTCAGAATAACAGAAGTGGTGTAAATCGGATTATTTTCTATAGAAGTTGGGATATTTTCTTTATTCTTTGAATCGCTTGCCAGATTATTTGTATTCCTTGGTATAGAGTAACTACTTTCAATCTTTGGTCTGATATTGGATTTAGGTGTGCTAATATCCATATTGCTGTTTGAAACAGTAATTGCACCATCATTTGATAGTAGATTATACACATCGGGTAAAGAAGTTGCAGGTACCTGTATCACCGAGTTTGCATTGGTGATGGGTGAGACAGGTTTGATGGCCTTTGAAGAAAAGGACTCTCTAAGATCTGTGGAAGTCTTTCCGGTTGGAGAAGTCTTAGACTTGTTTGATTTTTTACTAATCATTGCAGTTGAAGGAAGTCTACTAGATGCGCTGTTTTCAGTTTCATTAAATGTTTTTGGTGAAGTGTGTGCCACTGTAGATATATCATTTGTGGATATAGCATTTACCGGTGTAGAATGAGAAGCCCTGGAGTTTCCCAAATTACTTGAATATTCAGCATCACTGATATGTCTTGTTGGAATAGTAGAATCTGTAGATGTTACCAGAACTGTTGTACCCATAGCGAACCCCGTTGTCTCAATTACCAGAGTGTTATATGGAATAGAAGACAAAGAAATTGAAATACCTGATAAATTCCTGTTAATAGATGCATCACTGATATATCCTGCTGAAGCGCTGTTTTCAGCTTCGTTGAATGTTGCTGGTTCAGTGTATCTAACTGTAGGTATATGCTTTGAGGAAACATCATTTACAGCAGTTGAAGGAGATGCTATGGGGTTTTCCAAATAACTTGAATATTCATCATCATTGATATGTTTTGTGGAAACTGTAGTTGTTACTCGAACAGTATTATCAACCGGTAACACCGTTGTCTCAATTACCAATGTTCGAGACGGAATAGAAGATGAAGAAATTGATGTAGCTGATATTTTCCTCTCAATATATGTATTCTCAGTTGAGGTGAATGTAATATTGGAAGCTGTCTGAGCACTACTTTGTTTTGTTTCTGAATCTATTGTTGCCAAAACAGAGGCAAGTGTTGAGACTACCATTCCTGATGATGTTGAAGATATTAATGGAACGGCTGGATTCGTAGTCATGGTGGAGCTTAAGAACCCAATAAAGTTTGTACTGATACTATGTTCTGGATGCATACTGAATAAGCTATAAGTTTCTGATTTTGTATAAGAATTAGGCTGTGATAGAGATAACATAGTAGCATTCAGATATCTTGCGCTAGATAGAACAGGACTAAATGAAATTTTTTCGGAGCTGCTAGATGATTTTAATGGAAGAGCGATAGAGGAGGTAACTGGTAATGTAGCTCTCGCAGCAGCGTTGTCATTGGTATTACAACTAGAAGTTTTTGGCTCAGATGAGCTTATAGTCAAATGTAGCAACGAGCATCTAAAACTATCGCTTCCGTTTAACGAACTTGCTAGTTGATCTTGAAGAAAAGATGAAGTTACTGTTATCTTTATCGATGTATCTGTACATTCGGTTGCATATGAAACAATACTTTGTTGCATCACTGTCGTTGTATCTGGTAAATGAAGGAAATTCGATGGAGAAGGTGTTGGTGTGCTTGAGAAGTAAAAAGAAGATAGGACAGTCGTGGATGTAGTGGGCGTTTTCACAGTGGTGTTTATTTTTGATTCAGAATGAACCAAACTTTCATTGTTCGAATTTAGTGCAATGGGGCTACTGGTACTACTTCTTAGAACGCTTTCAGTAACGCTAACCTTCGTAAGTTTGGAATTGAAAGAGGTATTGCTGGCAGCAGTTGCAATACCGCTAAAATCATAGGGAAAAGCATCCACTGATTCAGTACTGGAAATAGTATCTTCATTGAATCTGAAGCCACTGTTCTGGCTGCTAAAAGAAATATCGCTGGTGGTTGCAGTATTGAATGATTTAGAGATAATGTTGTCCACTGCTTCAGTGTTTGGAATATCATCATCATTGGACATGACACTAGTATTTTGGCTGCTAAACTCGTCAAGTTCAATAGTTTTTGAGGAAGTAAACGCACTCTGTCGGATAAGGTTAGGCATACTTGTTGTTCTTGTCGCAGAAATCGCAGCCACAGTAATTTGAAAGCTATTTTGAGCAGCAGAGAGGGAAAAGCTATCGCTTGCTTGGGTGCTTCTTATACTGCTGGTGAAAGAAGGTGTCTCGGTACTGAAAAGAGAGGTGCTGCCAGATTCATAGCTGTCATTGCTCGAAAATTCATTGTATGTCGAACTTACAGTATCTGTATTAGATGTACTAAAATTATTTGTAAATGATGTAACTGTACTGGTGGAAGAAAAAGAGGTTTGTGAAACCAGTAAGGTATCAGTGATTTTGCTGCTTGAAGAACTGCTATCACGATAATTTGAGGAACTTATCGTACTTGTAAATGGGACTATTTTACTATCTAAGATGCTGGAAGAGTACTTCTTTACAGCAGTTGGACTTGTACTAGAAATCAAATCACTAGTTACAGGCGAGCTGGTGAACCAACTTGATGATAAACTTCCACTTTTCTTTGAGCTTATTCTACTACTGGTTGATGTGAAAATGTCACCACCTAATTGAATAGAACTATCTGTTGTCCATGAATTGTGGTAACTTTCTGCCAGCTTAGCGATTGGAACAGTATTGACAATATCAAGAATCTTAGGTTCAGTGGCATTTTTGTTGATAGGTGAAAGTGATATTTCATAATTGTCAAGATTAAAAACAACATACGCACTAATAAAAAAAGTATCACCCAAAATTACTGTATTAGAATCTTGAGACTTGATCCCAAATGTACATTTATTTGGAGTTGACGTAGTTTCCACTAACTGATTCAGGGGGAGATCAATCTGGAAACCACCGAAGTCAATGACGATCAAAGTTTCTCTGTCATTGCTAAAGTAACAAGGAATGGCATATGAACCATCACCATTTCCACTTAGCGTAATACCTTTATTGCCTAAATTGGAAACAATGTTCTCTAAAATAATTACCGGCATGTAACTTAATGTTGAACCTGAATCTAGTAATGCAGGTAATTTTGTTGTAGAAATCGTGATTTGCTCACCGTCTTTTGCTTGAATACCAATACCTTGCATAGTAATTTCAGATCTTATTGGATTTGGTACACCATATTCTGCATAGCGGTTAACCATTGGATAAGTATAAAAATTATCAGGATCAATCAAGCTTGCATCAATTGCACCAAACAAAATATCACCTTCAGTCTTATCTGACTGTAAATAAATGGAGTAACTGTTTGTCTTTATTATACCTCTAGATTTAAGTTCCATTGGGAAATTGCTGTATTCCTTTGTTGCAACTTCCAAACCTTGTAGACCAATACCAAAAACACCAAGGGAATCTGTTTTATTAGCTAAACCAAAGGTCATGTTCAAAGTCAATCCAGCCAAACTGATAGTATCTTTAACCCATGCACCCTCAGACTTAGTACCATCACCATACGAAAGTGAATATTCATCATTCAAATCTTGTAGAGAAGTAGAAAGTGATCTGTTGAATGTACCGTACGTACTACAAAAGTACTGCATAGTACCGAAACAAGGTGAATTTTCACTTGCAACTACAATCATGTCACTTGAGCCTGAATCCAAAACTAAAGTAACTTTTTGACCAGGAGAACCAATTTCTAAATCAACAGAATAGAAGTTAGCATGCCATGGTGAATCTACATCTAGACTTCTTTTCACGAAACTAATTTCATTGTCAGTCGAATTTTTTGGATACGCTATAGCTGCTTTTTTCAAAGATTCAGCTCCTTTCTGTCTTTTTATTGGTATGCGTACGACATCTGAAGCGAGAACCCCAATTAGCAGGTTTAAGGTCCAAAGATACAAAAAGTATAGCAAAAGCTTCATATTTTCCGCTATTATTTTGTTCCTGTAAATAGAGCTTCCCTTCTATTGTAAGACAGAAAAGTAGCACTTTGAGCACCATAAATACAATTTTTTACATGAAGGCAAAGGATCATTTGTTTGTTTATTTTCGATATCTTGCAAGTCCTCCTCATCGTTAAATCTTGCATACTGTACTTCTTTCTGCTACCAAGAAGCATCTTCAAAGATTCCTTCTGCTTCTAATTTCCAAGAACAGAATAATTTTAACCGCGGTAACTGGTAAACAACACGAAAAGACGTAAAAAACGAAAATCAAAATGATGAAAACAAAAACAAAAACTGACTTACTTGCATTTGTGGATCTCAATTGTGCTCGTTACCAGCATGTGTAGTACTAACTGGACCCTAGCAACTTGCTACTGGGCATTAGGTAAGCAAAAACTCTTGTTTGTTTCAAAAAATATCTACTCAACAAGGTTGAGGTTTGTAGCTGTATACCCTACCTTATTAAAATAGGAAAGAAAAGCAGATAATTTTTGGTGAAGCAATAATCTTCTAGAAATGATAGCTAGAGGTAACATGCTATTTCAATCGTTCTGGATTATGACTTCAAGATATTAGACAATTTTTAGATTGCTCCTCTTTAGGAAGAGGAGAAACAGCTACATGTATGTCCCAAACAAAAGATAATGAAGATTTTTTTCATAACACATGAAGAACTGTTTCTCTCAGATCAGAAACTATTATGGTGAAGATATGGATGTTTACAAACCTTGGATTTATATATATGATTATGTCTATGAGTTTTGTAGGGACAAAGGATTCAAATAGCTACAATGCAAAACCAGAATCTGTTGCTCCAAACTTTCAACTCCGATACACTTTTTCCTCGTTCTGGAAATTATCTTCCATTTTACGAAATGAAAGATGACACTAAATAAAGAAAAGACACATGTGAAGAGATAACTTAAAGACTGAAAAACTAATCTTTTGTCATCTGACACCAAATAATGTAGTAATAAATTGTGAAACTAGTTGAGCTTTCTCTAGTGACAATGCATCTGTTGTCATGTTTATTGCAATGCGACAGGGATTAAAGGATTTTTTTGCTAATAGCAAAAAATGTGTAGGAAAGTTGAAGACACTCTGTAAATTACACTCTTCAATAGGACACTGTTCCTGTATAAATTTTCAATGTAATTGCTGGCACTTAAAAACATTGTACAATCTCATTATGAAAAAGGACTTTGACAGCACGTTACGGTAAATGCTCACAACACGATTGCAACAAAAATACAGGAAACTGAGTAAATTGTAGAGAGAAATCTTGTAATCTAACAAAAAAAGAAGATATTTTAAACTAAAAAACACTAAAGTTATATAGAAACACTAAAATAGTAACAAAATAAGATTATAAACTCACCAAATAAAGAACAGCAATTATAAAGCACAGAACCATCTATGATGCAATAGCGTTAATAATGATGTTTAAGATATCCATAACTTCACCACCAAGATCGAAAAGACCCCATTTTGCTTGAAGATGAGCAATAGCAGAGGAAGCTTCAGCAAGGGCAGTAGCATTAGCAATTTTTGTTGGAATTGGAGTTGCAATTATTGAATTACTAGCACTGTCTGCATCTTGAGATTTAACTACAGTCGCTAAGGTGGTTTGAACATTAGAAGTAGCAGAAGCTCTCATGTTCATTGTGAAAATATTACCACCTAATGGAACCTCATCATCAGTAGTCCATGGGTCGTCGTAGCTGTCACCCTTTTTAGCATATGGAACTGTACCGTTCTTTATATTTTGAATGTTAGATTCAGCACTATCTTGTAATGGAGAGATGGAAACTTCATAGTTATCTAAGTTAAAGGCAACGTACGCACTTGAAAAGAAGGAGTCACCTAAAGTAACGGTTTTATCATCATTTGGTGCAAAACCGAAAACACATGCATCGGTAGTTGTAGTATTTACAATTAATTGACCCAAAGGAATATCAATCTGGAAACCACCGAAATCAATAACCACTAGTGTTGTTTCATCAGATGCATATTCACAGTCAATTTCATAAACACCAGTGCTTTCACCAGAATTTTCACCAGAGCTTTCAGTGACATTGATACCTTCATGAGTTAAATGTTTGAGAATATTGTTGAAGATATTATTTGGTAAGTAACTTAAAGTGGAACCAGTATCTAATAAAGCTGGTAATTTGACTTGAGAAATGGTGATTTGTGAACCATCTTCAGTTTTTAAACCAATACCTTGCATAGTAACTTGGGTTCTAATTGGATTTGGAATATCATATTCGGCATAAACATTAATCATTGGTATAGTGTAGAAATTATCTTTATCAATCTTGTTGACATCGACGGCACCAAATAAAATATCACCATTCTTCTTATCGTATTCTAAATAGACAGAATAAGAGCTTGTGTCGATAAGACCTTGAGCTTTCAATTGTAGTGGAAAATTATTGTATTTGGTGTCAGCAAATTCCAAACCTTGTAAACCGATACCGAAAACACTAGTTGAAGAAGTTTCATTTGCCAAACCAAAGGTTAAATCAACATTAACACCGTTCAAATCAATGGAATCTTGAACCCAAGAACCTGAAGCAATGGTACCATCACCGTATTCAATTGTAAAATTAGTTCCAGCTATTTCTTTAAAAGTGGTTGAAGAATTTCTATTAAAAGTACCATCAGTTTTACAAGAGTCAGCTAAAAGGCCTAAACAACCTGGATTTTCACTAGCAATAACAATCATATCACTAGACCCAGTATCTAAGATCAAACTAACTTCTTCTTTGGAAGAACCGATACCGACATTAATGGAAAAGAAATCAGAAAGATATGGTAAATCGACGTTAATATCTCTTTTTGCAACACTCTCGGCATTATTTTGAGCTCCATCATGGTTAATTCTTCTGATTGGCAAATGAACAAAATCAGATTCTGAAACAACGGTTTGTAACGAGTAAGCTAAAGTATAAAGGACCCAAGGGGAAACAAACATGATGCAAAGTGCGGGGTATTGATTAAATGCTTTTGTTTGTGATTCTATAACAATTATGGGTGGTTTCTAATCAAGAAGTTGTCGGTCTTTTATATGTTTATTATCCATCCCAACGACTTCACATGTAGAGCGATAATAATGAATATGTAACCTTCAAAGAAGCTTGAATGGCATTCTGTTGTTTGAATGCGAAAGCATCAAAAGAATTTTTCCCTGTATTGTCACCATTCCAATCACTTAAAACACAACACGAATTGCATCGTAAACTACATCGCGTAAATCCTAAAACAAATAATTTTTGCATCTACTAAGCAAGTAAAGGAGAAGAAAATCAAATACTTTGAAGTAAACGGAGCATAAAACATATGTGAGATATTTCGCTCACATACAATTTCTCGTAATAAAAAGTTAAAAGTTAATTATACTAGTTATTTCATTTATGGATTTTCATGCAGCAGAGCAGTGATCAGCAGAAGCGTTGATAGATTCTTACAAATATGTAAGGTAAAAACTGATAAAACCCTGCTGATTTTCTTTTCTATTGGACTTCGTATTTTTTCTTTATACTAATCGTGTTTTTTCTTTATACTAATCGCGTTGTACTTCAAGATGTCAGTGGATCCTTGAGGCAACTCTTGTATAACAAAACAGTCATATACATCCAGCAATGCAAATTCCATTGGCGTTGAAATAAACCAACAGAGCTAAGGCATAACGATAAGTCCGATTTAGTAATTATTGAGGTGTGTTTGCTGCCTACCCTCGTGAAGAACATATTCTCCCCTCATTTCATTATCATGAATGCTACCATCCACTAGGACAAACAATTTCTAACAAGTTTGTTTTCAAACATATGAATTCAACTATGATGCAACATTCATATAGACTCTATCGAAAAATGCCTTCTAGTGTTGTTTCCATCCCTGAGCCGGGTGTGAAATCTATGCTAATTACAACATCAACATAGTGGAATGTAATTTTTGCAACAGCATCCGGCACATGTGATATAAGAGTGGTATATACAGTGTTAAAGTGGATTAGAATGTTTAAATCAAAACCCCCTACACAAATATTTGTTGAGAGAAACACCAAACGTTTCGATTTTAATTTAAAAGAAACGTCAGTTTAATTTGCATCACTACTATTCTTTGGTCCAGATTCCTTACTTCAATAAAAAGTATTACTTGAAAAGAATGAAGAATTGAGTCTTTAAACCATGTTAGAAGAATTTATGCTTACTTTCAAGCATTTGGTTATTATTCGAAGATGTAGATATATCTCTAATTATTGGCGTTTGATCATATTTTTATTTTGTGACGAAGAAACCGAAACGCGATGATTACAATACAATATTGCTGAATAGTTCTGTAAAAAGTTTAGTCGACACCGAAATAGTTAGCTAACGGGATTAGTTATTTGAAAGTGATGTGAAGACAAAATGGTGTCAAACCATATTTTTCAACTGCTAGACGTCCAATAAATGAAATAAAAAGTTTAAAAGTATTCAAAGAACTATATAAAAAAAACTAGAACTACATAGAACCTAAAGTCTGTTTATTCTTAAGAAATGAAAAGGGCTAAAGGTTTAATTGCTAGAAGGTTGGAGTTGCATCTATTCTCTTTTAGCGAAAATATATCTGAAGAAATCAACAATTTCACCTGGAATGTCAAGAACAGACCACTTACCATTCACATCAGTGTAAACAGTACCATTCTTTATATAATATGGAATTTTGGTTTTGGTGGCAATTGATTTTGGAGTTGCAATTAAAGGTGCTCCAGCTGCTTTGGTAGGAGCATGAGAAATGTTGGCAACAGAAGATTGCACTGGATTTGGAGCTGAAACCACAAATTGGAAGGCAAAGGCCATGACATAGACGATCCAGGATACTAAAAGCATTGTGTTGTTAATTGGGTATTATTGATAAAAAGATATTGTTTAGATACTTTAGTTTTGCAAGTAATGAAGTAAAGGAATAACAATATTTTTATTGAACTTTATATACGTTCAAAAATAATAAAAGCAAGATTGCATTCTGAATCATAAAACAATAGTAGGTTTTGGGTTATCTCTAGGATGTTATCTTAGAGATATGATTTTTTTTTTCTTGAAAAGTACCAAAAGAATGCCATCTATCTAGGAAGTAAACTCGTAAATATGTCTTGAGTAAACAATCGCAGGAAGATATTTTAACTTTTGAAAAAATACGATGATTTTAGTCGCAGGCTATTTGAAACAATTCCAGTGATTTTCATGCAGCCGGAAAAAAATGTTGAATGATTAGACATTTTGAATAGTTAACTAAGCAATGCAAAGTATTACAATATGCAACTAACTTTTTCTTGCTTTTTCTTTGTTATCTGCTTCAACTATGTTTATTTTGGTAGTCATATCAAACCATTTATACATATATGGGAACTAATATAATCCTAACCGGCATATACTCGAAGTGCATTAAGGGAAAAAATATTCAGGACACTTCAAAAGTGAAAATCCGATGCGCAATGCACCATAAACAAATCAATTCAATTGGTGTGTTACCAGTAAAGACAAACGATATATTTTCTGTCTTATGTAACATTGAGAAGATCCTAAATGGGTTTAAAACTCTACAGATCAGTTCTAAAAACTTTTGGGGATGAATATTCTCCCAGGTCACAAAGGTTGGTATTTAAACTTATAAAATCCCTGATTTTCAAGTATTTGTTTTCATGAACCAAAATGGTGGTAGCTTTCCTATTAAGGAGAATGACTGCAGTCAGTCTCAAAAAATTCAATGAACAAGACGCTGCTAATAAGTAAGAGTATTCTACAAGCAAAAGAATATTCTGTTCTGTTTTGAAGAGGTTGACACAACACTTTCTATATCAACTATGAAGGTTGTAAAGAAAATGAGTTGATGACGGATTTTTCAAAAGCTTGGTTTGAAAGAGAAACCAGCAAAACAGAGAAGCACTCTACATCAAAACAGCGCTTTTGTATTCCTACTATGTTCTTACTGGAGAATAATTGCCAATAATGTAATGCCTGTTACCGTACAAATCGCAGTCTACTTTTCTCTTGGTAAATTTTTCGCAACCTAGTTTATATGTATATATATAGGGGAGGAACTTTAGAGATATAACAGTTAGTAGAAAACTTTAACTATAAGATACAAGGAGGCTCAAGTTTTCTAAACTGAATAACTAACTATCTTGCTGAGATGCACTTATCAGTTCAGTACCTTTCATCCGCTTAGTAACTTTATCTCTTTATCTCTTGATAGCTAGAAAAAAGACTTTTTGGTTTGCATCGGAGTTTTTCAATATTTGGTACAACAAAGTTAATTGAGTAAACACAGTAGGAACTGCAGCCCTAGAAAATCCCGCACAAACTAAGGTTGACTAAAAGCATAATGAACTGGAAAGTAAAATAAAAACTGTCTTTAAAAGTACTAAAGATTATATGAGCATTTGCACTTAAACTATATGGATATAAATAAAATTGTAACAAAGTCAATTGTAAAGCTCAGAAAATAAAGATTTGCTTTAAATTTCAAAAAGAGAAGCAAACCAATGAAGAACAGGTTTTGGAATGTCGAAAAGGTTCAAAAGACCAAGTTTATGGCCGGTAGTACTGGCTTCTTTTCCTTGAAAGTGGGTTGAGTTGCCAGAAATATTAGCAGCAGTAACGTGAGTTTTCACTACTGTTGAAAATGTGGTTGGTAGAACTGATCCTTCAGTTGTTGAAGTAAAAGAAACTTGTTCATTTGTTGTTGTAGCAGCAGTTGTACTGACTACCATTTGACAGACAAAAGCCATAAAGAAAGCGATCCAAGGTAAAACGAGCATTGCTGATATTGGGTATTAAAACGAAAGTGTGTTTTTGAAAGCTCGTTTGTGATAGTTAGAGAGCGGTACTTCTTTGGGTATAAAAAGTCCAGTAGATATAAACTAACAGCTCTCTTTTATATGAATTATTTTTAACGGTTATCATGAAAGGCTGATGAAAAAATAAGCGGCATTCTAATAAGTCGAAACAAAGATGAAAATATTTTGTTTGGATGACAGGTTCTTAGCTATCAGACAAGAAACCTTTACTGAAAAGAATACGAGTTTCATAAAAGAAAGTTTGACGTTTCAGAAGCGGTAATGAAAGCTTTTATTCTCAATTTCACTTTCATGTACTAGCTTGATAGGTAATGGTAAATAATGTGAATTTTACATATCAACCTAATTGATATTTACATGTAAATACTAGTAAAAGTTAGTGGTAAGTGGGTTAAATAAGGTTGTTTTCGAAGATTGCATCCGTGCTGTCACAAAATATAGAATTTGAGTCTAAACGTTTATCTTTAAGGTCTCACGTTTACAGCTTTTGATGGCCTACTAAATTTTCCGCTGTTTATAAAAAAATAGAGAAAATGCCGTATTACTTCGGAAATCATTTTTGATCCCTCAAACTACTTAAACAATATCGTAGCAACATTTAGATGCATGTGTTCTTGATTCATTTTTTTATCTTTTTGTCGCCTTTGTTTTTCCATAATGGAATGCAAGCTGGTAGGTTTTCAAAAGCTCTGGATTGGATCTTTCTCAATTTGGGATTCTCAAGTGCAACTTGTAAAATGCACTACGCAAGTTTGAACAAAAAGAAGTCATAAATGACGTATTTGCCTTTTCAATTTTTCAGACCAATAAGTGTTTTTTAACCTATCTCTTTCGACTTTTTTTTTCTACCTAAGAAAATCACACAATTCCTCAACCCTATCGTTAATACAAAAGATTCATAGAAAATCCATATTTGATTTAGTTCCATTCACCAACAAGATCCCTAATAGTACCCCTCAAATGGACTTTCTTCATCAACTAAGCATTATACCTTAAACTTATGTTTTTGGGTAAGCCCTTGGACGTTAATCCCTTATTTTGTAAGAAACGAATTATTGCAGTGTCCCAACAACTTCAGCTTGCAATAGTGGCGTCGAGAAATATCGACTCAAAAATGAACAATTTAGATATTTATTTAATTGTGTCCAGATATCTAGGTGGTTAAAATCATAGCATTTATCAAATCGAAGGTTTTTTTCTATTCAAAAACGCTACAATCGTGAGTTCATAAAACCCTACTAATTTCGTAAAACTAAAATGATTCAAAAAGAATTACACCTAACATAATCTCAAGTTTCAAAACAAAGACTTTGGGTTACAAAAACTAAAGATAAAACGATAATTCCGACAAATTAAACATTACTGTATCCCCCACGACGGTGCAGATTATTCACATTATGCGCAGTTGGTGTAATAGTCTCAAAAATGCGTAAATCAATTCGGAGAAACTAAAAAAATAAAACAGTTAACATTTTTGAAAATGCTTCATTACATAGAGAATGCAAATCCTGTCAGAGAGAATCAAATAGTGTTTATAGAAGATCCCGGAAACAAATTAGGTACTTGAGGGTTTTCTTGAAGGATAGAGGTATCTCAAGCAGCACTATTATTTTCACAACTGATGACTGAAAAGAAGTAGCGACCACAACAAATTATAGGTTGTTCATGAACTACTATAAGTGAGCAAATGATTGTCATGGTAAAGGTGATTGTGAAAACTTACGAATAGTAAAACTTCTCATGATGGTTTTGTCGGTTAGCTATTGATAAAAAAAGATATTTAAGGAAGGGCAGTAATTGCATTTTGCGATGTTTCAATAGAAAATGGCATAGAGCGTTATAATGCTGAGTGATGCAAACTGTAGTGTTCCCTCCCTTATGAAACCAAGGCTGTAGTCTACCTGCTCTCCTTTAAAAATCAAGACGAGAATTCTGTGTTAGAGCATAATGATCACCGTACTCATGAAATCTTAACTAAATTCTTCTGTATTGTGTTTTTCTTGTGGAATAAACTCAGCTAGTAAATGCTAGCGCTAACTACTACATCGAATTCAGTTTATAGCAATTTTTGAAAGATCAATGAAAAAGAGGCAATTTAGCCATACAGTATTACTTTGTTATTTCTGTTTTTCAAATATGATCTTGACGTAATTTTCACGCTCGATTGAAAAAAAAATTATTTAGTATATAACTGAACAAGAATCTCTATTGTAGTTAAGATTTGTATTTCCCGAAAAGCTGTTGCTCTTACACTCTTTGATTTATTGCATTCATTCTATTATCAAGCTGCTGACTCTTTTTGTAGTGTACAACTGGCTACGAGATGTCACTACTCGGTTGATATTGAGAGAGCTTGAAATCAATGTTTGTTTAATTTTACTTTTTGTGAAGTTTCTTAAAAAACATTTTGGTAAAGATTTCGTAAACAAAAAAAATAATGCGATAGTTCTAGATGTTAAGAAGTGGACGACTTTTTGAATAGGCTAATCAAAAAATCCCTTCATAATCATAAGGGTAGTGGTTATGCTGTACATCTTTTATTTTTTTTTGTTTTATAAAACTTGTTCACAAGTTGTTTACGAACACAAGCATAGTATTCCATGATAAGAAATGTCATTCTTGATTTATTTTCTTTATTTTTGTCAGTTAGAAACACTTAATTTCTTAGTCTGAAGGTATTATGCTTACTATTTCAAGAGTATTAGTTCCACTTTTATAAAAACTGGCCGTACTGCTTTAACAATCTTTAGGTTTATGGTACATTTTTTGGTATTACTCATACGGTTGATTATATCTCCCTCGCTTTTTACAACACAAGGCATTTCAAAGACACTTAGTGTGGAATCCTGAAGTTGCTGTGAAATACCTTTTCAAATTAAAAGATAAAGTCCTACTTTAGTTCAATAGGACAACATTGAAATTTGTGAATAATAACTAAACGATATATACATCAGCAAATGCCCATAAAATGGAAACAAAACTTCAAATTAAGTAAATCTTTGATGAAAGGTTTGTTTATCTATTGAAAAGGAGTGGCTGTTAGTAAATTAATATATGGCAAAAACAACGCACAACCTTTTACTCTTGAAACAAAACAAGAAGTAATTCACAATTGGGTAGTTCGATGTTTAGTTTTGATAAAAAGTTATTTTCGATTTTCACTCTTTGATTGAAAACAATAAAAATAGCGAGGAGGAAAAATGGAAGTTATCACTAACCATTCCAATTTGATGTTTTCAAACTTATTGGAAAAAAAGAGGAGCTAGAAAATGTTTCTTTGCATTATTGATTAAATTAGGAGCCTGTAAACGTGTCACTTTTAAAAAAAGATTCTGACACAGTTGGTATCAGGTGTTTTTTTTGGAATATTTTGGAAACATTAAGATTTCAGTTCATACATCCCATGAAGTCACTTGTCGATCGAATACCCCTTTGGAAAATAGAAAACAATCCGAGTGACTTCCTTGATATTTCAATGTGTAAACAAAATATTCTTTTACCGTAAAGACAGTTAATCAATAAATGAGAGAATCCAAATTTTCAGTATAATCACTGAAAAATCTGGGCAAAAATAGAAAAATAAAGCTCATGTCTATAAAAAAGCAACGCGAGGAGTAGAAGAAAGATCTTTCAAGATGTCAGGAGGGTATAAAAATATAATTTTTAAAGCATAAAAGTATAATTGTAAAAAGTATAAAAGTATAATTGTTAAAAGTATAAAAAATATAATTGTTAAAAAGTATAAAAATGTTACAAAGGATGTAGAAAACTACCACAATTTGAAAAAGCTAAAGAATATTTCAAATACTAATCTCATTTAAAACCAAGAAATGACCCAATTGAAAATATCACAAGGAATTTCTATAATATCTTCAAGTAAATTCCTATGATGAGTGGTAGCAATAGTACTATGAGCAGTGCTGGTAGGTCTTGTAGAGGTAGTAGATGGACGGTATGAAAGATTAAGGGTATATGAATGAATTACAGGTGGGCCTTTTGTTGTGGTGTCAGGTTTTGATGTAATTAAACTTGATGGAGTTGAACTTGATGGGGTCAAAGTTGTTGTTTTATGAGGTCTGTTTGTCAAAGAAAATATGTTACCACCTAAAACTGGGTCTTCAGCTGCAGTCCATGTGTTAGAGTAGCTTGGACCTTGCTTAGCACCTGGAACACTGGAACCAATAGCTTCAAAGGATTCATTGCCATTACCATCTTGTAATGGAGAAAGAGATACTTCATAGGTATCTACGTTAAAAACAACATAAGCTGCAGCAAAGAATGCATCACCTAAGGTAACTGAGTTCTTATCTTTGGAAGCAAAACCAAATGCACATTCATCTGCGGAAGTGGTGTTCACAATTAATTGACTTAAAGGAATATCGACTTGGAATCCACCGAAATCAATTACAACTGCTGTGTCGTCATCAGATCTGTAAGAACAGTCAATTAAATATTGACCATTTTCCTTAGCTGTCAATGAAATACCTTTATTTTGTAAATTACTCTTGATACTATCAAAAATAGTTGTTGGTACGTAACTTAAGGTAGAACCAGTGTCTAACAAAGCAGCTAATTTTGTTTGGGAGATTGTGATTTGCTCACCATCTTTTGTTACAAGACCAATACCTTGCATGGTTATTTCAGTTCTAATTGGGTAAAGGTAACCTTGGTCAGCGAATGTATTGATCATTGGGTAGGTATAGAAATTGTTAGAATCAACTCTGTTTGAATCAATAGCACCGAATATAATTTGACCATCTTGTCTGTCATATTGTAAGTAAACAGAATAACTACTACTGTCAATGTAACCTTCAGATTTCAATAACAATGGGAAATTTTCATATTGTCTGTTTGTAAATTCTAAACCTTTTAGACCAATACCAAAAACATTAGTTGACTCAGTGTCAGTAGCTACACCAAAGGGCATATTAACAGTTACACCATTTAAGTTAATATTGTCTTCAACCCATGTACCACTGGCAGTGGTATCATCAGCATATTCAATGAAAAAACTACCTTCATCTAAATCCTTGACGGAAGTAGAAGAACTTTTGTCAAATGTACCGTCAGTTTTACAGACATCAGCTAAAGTATTAGCACAAGTTGGATTATCCTTAGAAATGACAATCATATCACTTGAACCAGTGTCTAAAATTAATGTAATTTGTTGGTTATTGGAACCGACACCAACCACAACGGAGAAATAATCAGAGACTAATGGTAAATCAACATCAAGTTCTCTCTTAAAAAAACTAGTGATGTTGCTACCAGTGTAAGTAGCATTCTTGATAACCATATTTTGAGTTGGATTATTAGTTCTCTTAATTGGCAAATTAAAGAAATTTGAGGCTGAAACAGCTGGTAGGGAGTACGCTAAAGTGTAAAGACACCAGGATGACAGACGCATTGTAATTGTGGTTGTTAGTGTTCTGCTTCTATTGAATAAGGGAAAAACTTTTTAATGTTTGAGATGAAGAATGGTGCTATATATAAGTTTTTTTCAAAGTTGAAACTATGACAGTGATAAACTTCCAGTATATTGGATTATCTCAATCATAGTAAGTGAGTACTGAATTTTGAAGATATCTGCAAATAGCAAAATGGGTCTTTTCCAATATGGTCGCGAAAAGAAAATCAAAGCAATTGATGTAAGCAAAAATACGAAAAGTCCAAGTGGGACTGCAAGATTTGATTTGAAAAAATGATGTGCATCGGCTAAAAAAACGAAATCGATGCAGACTCTCTTTATCTTTTTGGCTTATTGATGATCTGCATGCACCTTAATAATCAAGTTAAGGTTTGAGAAAAAAATCCTAACTGGGAAAAAATATGCTTGAGCTGATCCCATTTCGTTACGATCGTTGAAGGAGTTTACCGCTTTTAAGATATTTTTGAAGGATTGGACTAATCTAAGCTTGTATTGCATTGTAAAAGTTGACCTCCTTTCGTTTTTTGATATTGTACATATATTTCGCGACGAAAAAGTAAACAGTAAACCCCACTTAGTGATAATATAACATCTCTTTTTGTTTATATTGAAGTTTTGAGTAAATTCCGGTATAACTTTAAATAATCGAATGCATTTCTAGGGTAAAAAATCAGGGAAAGCTCATATGATAGTGCCATGCATATTCTTCCTTAAAGTCTATCACAGCTAAGTCGATGCTAGAAAATATTATTTTATAGCCGTAAATGCAATTACATGCTCCCATTGAACACTATTAATGAAGCCTCAAGGAACGAAGGAACGCTGGATTTTTGATTGTTTTCTGAAGATAAAGAAGTTCTTTTTAGGAATGTTGATGTTCTACTTACTTAAATGGTGGGCTATTCAGGTTTAAAAGTTTGAAGAAAGCATGAAGAAAAGAATGACATAACATATCTCCATACTTCAAACGCTGTAATACCTCAAAAGCAAAAATTTCAATTGCGTAGTCGTTCCCAAACGACTCGTAACCCAAAGGTTTTTTAACCGGATAATTAAAGACAGGCCCTCAAATAAAAGTAGTCATCCATCAAATAAAAGTAGTCATCCATTTGATGGTAATTTTGTTATTGTACTGCTGCACAAAAAGGAAAAAAAACGTAATGCTGCTCTTTAATGCCTACAATAAGGGGTCATACAACAAAATGGTGGTTTTTGCTTTAAGGCGATATTACAGAAACTCTTATTACCTTCATAAAAATCTAACCATTTCGTGATCACCGATTTTTCAACAACGGGAATCTTTGGTATACCTTTATAGCCATTCAGATTAATTCTTTGCATATTATTTGCTGGAGGTAATAATCTTCCAAAACAAAGAAAAGTATGGCCTACTATTGTTTGAAAATTTCTTTTCTATGATTTCCAAAATATAGGTACATCTTTCAAATGCCCTTTTCCATTTAAGCTACCTCTTGTTGTTATTCGAGAATAGAAACAGAAAATTGCCTCCAATCCGCATTCATTTTGCAAACTGCAAATTATCAATCCGATCAAAAAGGGCCTCCTTTAACAATAAACGGCAAATCTTAGGTTCATTTTGGATAGTTATGCATGAAATCTGTTGAAGATCGAAGCAAATAAGAAATCAATGCTTTTACCTATTTGGGAAAGAATGATTATCGTAGTTCTTATAAAGATGAAAATTGAACCATATGTGGATCTTATCTCCAAAAGAGTTGACAATTCCGTTAACATTACGTACACGGATCGAGATCCAAAAAGATGTCGCAAGTGGAGCACAACCGAGTAACTCGTTCACTGTTGAAAAGCATTCCGAAAATCCTAAACCTTGAAACGAATCTGAACTTTCCCAAAAGGGTAGCACTATGCATGCACCAACGAAGAAAGGATGAACACACTCCTAATTATGAATATGAAAACATTGCGAAAACAATCAAAATCAGCACACTATGTTCTCAATAAGAAACATTTGGCAACCACTGATCTCTATTCATCAAGAGTTTTTCTGAAAGAAGAAATTAACAAATTTCGAGTGAATCAAATGTTTCCTTAAAAGGTTGGTTTGCTTGAGAAAAATTTAATAAACATTCCCTTACGTATTTCTTTATAGTAAATCGTCTAAATCATTTATACTCAGACTGTTACCTAGAATAAACATAAAGGGTTGTCGACAAACAGTCGCCTCAAATTAGTATATGTTTTATTTATCTCCACTTATCACAACGCCGCACCTCTGGAAAAACAGAATAGATGACAGTTTATAGCACAAAGTACCACTTTTCCATTCAAAAGAACGTAAACAACTTATTAAAAAGACAAATATCTTATATATAGAGTATTAGAGAAAAATAGAAGATTCAATTGACGAAATGAATATCAAAATGAAGAATAATTTTTGAATATATTGGCGTTCACTGATCAAAAAAACCAACGAAGGAAGGGAAATAGATCAAAAATATCAAAACCGTTAAATGGGTCACTTTGATCGTCATGCTCCCATGGCAATGCGAAACAAGTGGTTGTACCAAATGAAGTTTGAAATATCAATTCACTTGTCACTCTTCTTGTCGATAATGTGGTATCTAATGTAGTGACACTTCTTGTTTGTTGAGTAATGATAGTACTGCTTTCAACTTGCGTTGGGGTATCTAAAGGCTTGGAAATTGTTGAAGTTTCGTACTGGCTAGAGGTAGAAGCAATAAAAGACAACGTAGTAATTGTAGATGCAATTGTTTGTTTTTTACTGCTACTTGTTGATGTTGTGACCGTACCTGAGCTTGGGGTGAGGGTTGTGGTTTTGATGGATGAAACTGAAGCTTTGGAAGTCATTGTGAAGATATTCCCACCTGTTTGAACACCTTCATCAGCAGACCATGTATTAGAATAACTATCTGCTTTTTTAGCATAAGGAACAGTGGTTTCGATGGTTTCAAATTGACCACTCTCAATGTCTTTTTTCAGTGGTGAAAGAGATATCTCGTAATCATCTAAATCAAATACGACGTAGGCACTACTAAAAAAAGTATCACCCAAAACTACGGTTGCTGTATCTTGTGGCGTGAAACCAAATTCACATTTTCCCGAAACAGTGTTATTTATAACTAAGTTACTTAGGGGAATATCAATTTGGAAACCACCAAAATCAACTACCACCAAAGTTTCACTATCACTTCTGTAACTACAGTCAATTCCATAGGCACCATTAACTGGATCTGTTAAAGAAATGCCACTGTTGGCTAAATTTTCATTCAAACTGTCGAAAATAGCGGTAGGTAAGAAACTTAATGTTGATCCTGAGTCTAACAAGGCAGGTAACTTTGTGGTAGAAAAAGTAATTTGATCACCATCTTTTGTCTGCATACCAATACCTTGCATAGTTATTTCAGTTCTAATAGGATTTGTAACACCCTGATCTGCATAACGATTGACCATTGGGAAAGTATAAAAATTATTTTTATCGATCATATTTGAATCGATTGCACCAAAAAGGATATCACCGTCACCTGAAGCATAATCTAGATAAATTGAATAAGTATTTTTCTTTGTGAGACCTTGTGTTTTCAATTGCATAGGATAATTGTTATATTTTTTTTCTCTGGTTTCTAAACCTTGAAGACCGATACCAAATACACCAATAGAATTTGTATCACTTGCAAGTCCGAAAATCATCACAACCGTCTTATCATCCACATTAATGGAATCTTGAACCCAATCACCGTTAGATGTGGTACCATCAGCGTATTTTAAACTATATTGTTCATTTAACTTTTGTAGAGTATTAGATGAGTCACTATCAAATGTACCAAATGTATCACAGTAGTAAGATAAATCATTAGAGCATGATGGATTTTCATCAGAGATTACAATCATGTCACTTGAACCAGTGTCCAAAATTAATGTCACTTCCTGATTTGTCGAACCGATACCCAAGGTGATCGTGTAAGCATTTGCTTGTAAGGGTAAATCAATGTTAAGCATTCTTTTTGAATATTTAGTACTATTACTGCTATTACTGGTCCGTATTTCTCTGGTGACATTTTGTCGTCTTATGGGTAGATGGAAAAATTCAGATGTTGAAGCAACATTATTAATTAGAAAAACCCAAAGAGACAGAAATAAAACCAAAGTAGACATGATATTTTTGTTTGGGTCTCAATTCAGTACTTTCAATTTCAATTTACTGTTGTGATTATAAATGTATGCGAATAACTTTGAAACCTGGTAATAATGTATATTTATATAAGAGTCTTTCATATATGTGTATATTCATGTTCATGTTTGAATAAGAAATTCAGTCTTGTTTATCTCAGATCGTGCCAAATGTGAATCACACAATAGATCTAGGTTGCATTCCATCTATTCAAAACCTCAAGCGGCACAGTTGCAAGTACAAAAATGACTAATGAAGTAATCGAGTTATCCTATTACAGTAGAATGATATTGCCTTTAGGACAAGAAAATCAAATACTTGAAAATTTGGAAAATAAAACATCGGTTAATATATAAACACGGTAATGACACAAAATATGTATACGAAAGTAGATGAGCATTTTAATGATCCACTCAGTGGTTTTGTATTTACATACCTATTTGGGTTTGAGATGTGTTGTTTGTAGAGTTACAATTCGCGAACTTTGCTTGAGGGTAAACAAAAAAGTGAGTAGATTCTGCACCAATGGTGTCTTTGCCCCACTGTGTTGTTTACCCACAGAAAATTTTGTGAACTGTATAACTCTACCGTAAATACGTTTCTTATTAGAACGGCTTTACGCTGGCTATGTATTAACCGAAGTTTCTAATAAAACTGATTCAATTGCGGAGTTTTTCAATTTCCGATTATATTCATACATAATACGTTTCTAACAGTAAGTGTTGATGAGGGGAACGCTGCAAAAGAAGCATTGATCCAGTTATTGCAAATGTTCATATAGTTCGCATGCAGTTGACAAAGAAGGAATTCAGTAAGATTAAACTACCCGATTTAGAAAATGGGTTGTGTTAGATAACTAGAATTCTACACAAACTGATATGTGATGCACATCAATGGTCGTAAAAATATAGTATGGTTTGGGTCACCAGATTGGGTGTGATATTACGCGTCCTGCTACCATTTATGTAAATATTTAATTATTTATGTAAGTATGCAATCATTTTAAGAAAAAACAAACTTTTGAATCGAAATTTTTAAACGTAATCTTAATGCCGATAAGCGTATGGCCCTAAACTATTTATGATTGGGAGTATAAGTTGTATAACGTATGGTCTGATGTCTATCTATAATTTTGCTCATCTGCACACCATTGTTCACTTTCTTCCTCATCAATACAAAATATACAGAAAAGGCAATAAAGATTAAGCAACAACATTGGAATGAAATATTTCGCCTACATACGCAAAAAAGTCATGAAGGCCAAAAGAAACCGTATCCAAGTACTATTTATGAAAGAAATACCTCAATATTTTCAAGAAAGCTGCGTTATTGACCGTAGTCCGATGAGCACTTTCAGAAGTACCCTTCCAATGCCTTACTTTTCTGTCACTAGGTCTTGACCAAGATGTCGAATTCGCTGTAGATTAATAAAATAACTTAGACCAGTACAATAAATGGTTCATGAGTCCTGTTACTTGTAGCAATGCATTCATGTACAAATATTGTTATCATAAGTAAAAAAAATTGTCCATTCATGACTTTTTGATTTAGCGATGGTCCTCTGCTCAGTTAGTATTATCTAAAAGTTTAAAATTTTTCTCTAGATGAAATTTGACAGTGAATTGTTCCCTCGCTAATTGTCTAGATTTCCTCACAAATGAATCTAGCGGAACCTTTTGATTATTTAACGAATCATTCAGTAAAAGTAACGTATCTGCAATTGATTTATCCCTTGCGGCTAATCGGTAGCATTGATTAAGACCTAATGTCTCAGTAATTTGAATATTTTCTAGTGAGTCTAATTTTATATCATCAATTTTTTTAAAATTTCTTGACCAACCATTTTGTAACTCATTCAATTTATCCATTTCCATATCAATCGATTTGGATTGTGAATTGATATTTTTATTTATTTCATCAAGTTGTTTCTTTTCATGTTCCAACAATTGATCAAATTGTTGAATACAGGTCTTAATTTTCATTAATTCTGATTTTTTAGTATTTTGAATGTTATCCTGTGTCATGTTATCTAAGGCTTGTAACTGTGATAATAATTTACTAATTGCAATCTGTTGTGAAGGATTAATTGAATGTATATATGAGTCATCATTCATTAGATCAATAAAATCAGGTTGAGCCAGCTGAACATTTTGGGAGTCAATTTTTGTATCAGAGCTTTCAGTTTGTTTTGATTCAGTGAGATGTGTTGCAGATCGCGGTGTGTTATAAGAGTTTGATTGAATTTGAGATTGTGATTTGGTAGTAGAATTCAAAATTGGTCTTTGTGGTATAGGCGGTGGTAAACTATTTTCTTTAGAATTATCATTATTACCATTCGTCAATTTATCATTTAGATGTTGAATGGGAGGTTGTACTGTTTGAAATGGTTTTGTACCTATCGTATTAGCATCTTCTGTATTTAAGGATATTGATGACATCGAGTGAGTTACATCATCAGCTTGTATACGTTTAGGTATTGGTGGAGGTGCTGATAAATCATTATTATTGGTAGTATTTTCTTGATTAATTCTCTGTTCTGGTAATTTATACAACAGAATTTTATTATTAATCAAAATTTGTAAGTCTTTAACAATGTTAATAATGTTACAATTTGGATCATTATGATTCCAACTTTCAAAATTTGGTAAATAAATTTGACCATTTGAGTCAATATTTTTCGATAAATTAATCATGAATTTGCTTACATTTGAGGTTGTGTCTCTTAATTTATCCAAGTCAATATAGATCAAAGGAATAGTGTGAGGATAATTATCTAGGATCCAAATCAAGATTGGTATCTCTGAAATTTTATTTTGTAAAATCATTTGATTATGCTCATTATTGAAGACGTTAGGGGAAATGTACATGGAGGAAGATGGATTAGCGATAGAGAAAGTACCATATAAACATAATAACAATTTAGAATTACCTTTAGGTTCCACAAATACTCTTGTTCTTGGTCTTAAGATGGATTTAAATTTTGTTAAGCACCATAAGATATCATTAAATAGTATTCTTCTGTCAGGTGTCTTGTAAATGTTATTTATGTTTGATTGCAACCAGGCAATAACTGAATTGGGCAAGCCAGTATTTTTATCACTCATTACTTTTCTATAATATCCTTTCTATAATATCCTTTCTATATTCTTTCAACAGTACTAAGCATAAATCTATATAACTTTGTGTTGTTAAGTTGTCAACACCAAGTGTCTGAGTTTGTTGTCTTACCTGTCCTACCTTCCCTTTATGATTCGAATGTTGTTAGGTAACAATGCCTAGTCTAAAAAAGGTAATATATTTTTCCAAAAAGTTTCTTTATAAGAAACGAAACTTTCAGCTATCGAGCCAAAGAACGTAACAGAAGGTTAAACATTGTGAAGATGAGTTTGTATGTAGCAAATTGAATGTTGGTGTGTTGGTGTGTTGAAGGTGTGAGAGTGTGTTTACTAACAACGTGTGTTTCTGTGGTGGTTGTTTATGTTAGGTTTTAGCTTGACAACTTCACTTTTGTCTGTGATCACCCTTGTCTCCATGTGTACTGTGGCTTATGCTAGAGTGCGTTTCCCGCAGTGCATACGCAAGACCATGAGACATGATGTGTGGATTGAGACAACGTTCTTAATTTTTTAAACAGGTGGACTGTGGTTAATGTTTTTTTGGTAGTCTGTGTTGCATCAGTGGCATTTTGGTATAAAGCACCCAAACAAAATCAAACGTATGTAAAAACAAGTTTTATTTCAAAGCTACTTTGTTGTTGTAGTCTTTTTATGTATGAATCCGTGGAATTTTACTAACATATTGTGTTTAATCGCACGTTATTTTGAAAATTAATTGTAGTGTTTGGAGAAGTACCGTTATATTAACGATGGCCATGATGTTTTTAATGTGGGCCATTACTTATCTTTGCCAGTTGCATCCGCTAGTGGCACCAAGACGTTCAGATCTAAGACCGGAGTAGTCAAAACAAAGCATTTACAATATTACACTTGAATGCAATATATAGTATATCTCTATGTATACACTTGTGTAACTGAATATATACAATAAGAATAAGTTTTATCTTTACATTTGGACAAGAAAAGACACAGAAAGAGAATGAAAGGATGTAGTAACATTGCAGGGACTAACAGTGTAGAGAACAGACACAGTCAGTACAAGGAAGCAACGAGACACGGTCCCGCAGGGCACACAATCGATGTATCAAATGACAGCGTGCCGCACGAGCTTGTTCTACTCCTAAATTAGAACCCAAAGGCGGTTGATATAATGCAGTTGGGGCAGAATCGGAGTGCTGCCTTTTTGGAAGAAAGAAATGAAAAATTGCAAAAAAAGTTTCTTATATACAAAAATGCAGTGTGCGGGTAACGGCAGAGTAGAAATTAGGGCTTTGTGTTGCTTTGTGGTTGGGGCTGCATTTGAGCTTTGGTCTTCACTCTGGGTTACCACCACTGCTATGCCACTACAGGCTTGACACTGGACTTAGATCACATCAATACTAAATGCTGTTGTATTTCGTAAAACTGTGTGCTCGCACGACGAGTTATTTGCTGCTCTCCATATACTTCACCATCTACAATTTCATAGTGAGACCATTGGCCATCATCTTCAATTCACTTAGAGACTTGGCGTACCTACCAGTAAATGTGATACTTTACACGTTTTGGAATACCACTTTACAAAAGATACTGTATGATTTTACCAATTTATCCGTGGACCGTCACTTATTATTAACCATTGTACAATTTTTCATTGCTTTGGTGGTATTGGGCATCGGGATTGGTATGTTGACAGGATTGGTTCTGGGCAAGTTGTATCACATCATTCAAGGTACACAATTCATTGTTGAAATTAATCTCAATTTCAACATAACCCACTATTTCATCGCATGGACTAAACCTGTGGTAAATTTGTTGCAAGTTTGTGAATCATTCATACACAGTTTATGGAATCTTATCACTAAATTAAACACCAATAGAGATAATGATACACCAGAAGAGAGAGAGAAATATTATAGTGCAAATGATACAAATGTATCTGATCAAAGTTACAACAGTGTATCCCTAAATCTAGTAGACCCAAGTTCCACCTCTCACAAGGATAATTTTTATAACGTTATTAATGAATTACCAAGTAATTTTTTCCAAGACTCGGATAATCTGGACTCCACTATACAAGATAATGTTTTGACACCTCCTTTATCGCCTTTACAAAAAGTGGTGTCCCCCAATTTAGACTCAAGTACCAAGATAATGAATACCAACACAAAATACAACAGTAGAAACAGGAATTCTACAAGAAAGACTAAGCAAAGGAAACTATCGATACACAGTATAGGAAGGGAGGACAACAATAGAAGTAATTCTGCTACTATTTGGGACCACTACAACAACGATGCAGAGTATGTAAGGCAACCAGTGGACAAAAATTCCCTGAAATTGAAAAACTTGAAACGTTCACTGTCCAAGTAGACACCGTCAAACCTTATTCCCAAGATTTAAGTGTCTTACATACTGAAACTTCATATTGTTTTAGTTTGATTTAGTCCCAAACTTCTTTAAATACCAAAAGTTTCAAGGTCCCAAATAAAAAAAATTAAAAATTGAAATGGAGCATCTTTTACTACAGGGACAAATAAATGTTTGTGGACACATTATATGACAAATTGTGTCAATTACTGCCTACAAGATTCTATATCGATAGTCTAGATGCCAATACCCATAGTAATGTGGATAACACCACTACTAAAACTCATAATCTTGGAGATGACCCCCCAATTCAAATATTAAAGAATCCGTCACATTTTTATAACATCTTGTTGAATGAGATAAGTTTGGCCAGAGATAAAATATTCCTCACTTCATTGTATATTGGCGAAAAGGAACTAGAATTGATCAATACCATAGATAAAAAATTGACGGAAGATGCAAACGTTAAAGTGTTTTTCTTACTGGATGGAATTAGAAATACAAGACATTTTGAATTTAATGCTCATAACAATAACGATATTAACGGTACCACTGTGAGTCTGAAGTCATCAGTGGATCATATTGGTCAATTAATTAGAAAATTCGGTGAAGATAGAGTCATTTGTAATTTATATATGACACCGAAATATACCAAATGGAAGAAATTTTGGTACCCTAAGAGATTTAATGAAATTATTGGGTTGCAACATATGAAATTTTATGGGTTTGATGATAAGAAGATTATAATGACTGGTGCAAATTTATCAAGAGATTATTTCACTAATAGACAAGATCGTTATTTTGTCGTTACTTCTCCCCAATTAAATAATTACTATTTCAAATTAATGAATCTGATAAGTAGCATTTCTTATAAATTGGATGTATCTAGTCATGGTACTAAGATCTCTTGGCCACAAGATAATCTTACAGTGGAACCCACAAAGGATAAATTTAAATTTATACATGATGTGTCGAACTGTTTAAATAAATTTATTAATGAGGAGAATGCAACTGCTAAAATGAAGAGTAAAGATAACACTTGGCAAACCGTTATTTTCCCCATTTCACAATTTACACCGTTATTTGACAAAGCAAATGAGAAATCAAATGAATTGAAAACAATCTTGACAATCCTGAACGAATTGAATGGTAACAATCTGAATCGTATGGGGAATGATACTGAATTGATTAATTGGATTTTCACAGCTGGTTATTTCAATATAATACCACCTATAAGTAAATTATTATTACAGGGGAAGAATAATATCCCAGGTAAAGAAAATATTATAATTACCGCGTCGCCAAAAGCAAATGGGTTTTATCAATCTAAGGGTATCTCCAAACATTTACCCAATGCATATCTCTATTTATCTAAAAAATTCTTGAAGAAGGCAGAAACTAGGAAAAATGTTAATAATATTCAATTGAGGGAATGGCAACGTGGTGTCGTGAATGAACCAAATGGTTGGTCATATCATGCAAAAGGCATATGGTTTAAATCTAATACTACTGGTATAAATTCCCATAAACCTATCCTTACTATAATTGGATCATCCAATTATACAAGTAGATCATATTCATTAGATCTCGAATCAAATATCTTGATCTTAACTAGGGATCCAATTTTGCAAGAGAATTTAAACTCAGAGATTGATAATTTGTTACAATACACAAAGGCAATCAATTTAACTGATTTCAAGGGAGATCGACATATTTCCAAAACCATCAAACTTATCACCAAGTTAGTGAGAAAGAAATTATAATATTACATGAATATATATGTATCTATGTCTGTATGTATGTATGTAAGTACATGTATATGCTTTTTACTTGCAATTAAAACTTGGAATATATTGTGGAAGCACTTAAACCTCTTAGAGATTTTCTCTTTAGGTATGGTTTATTATACAAGTACAAGTACTGTGATTGGAACAGTATGACCCCAAGGGAGCAGAATTCTATAATATTAACAAACTGTGTAGTTACATTGAACGGGTAATAGTACCATTGTTGATTATGGGATAACCAAAAGCAAACCAAGATCTTAACCAAAGTGGTCACCGTGGATATGACAATAAATCTGGAAGATACACCTCGACAGCATTGTCCCATCCAGTTAATCGATATCTGTGGCCACAGATATGTCATTCTGAAACACTGACTCACCAGCCACAGATAATTTATATGATCGAGCCAAAAGATACCCAGCAATCCAGAATCCTTCCCTCGATGCGTACCGAACCACCAGGCGAACCACCACGTAGTGGCCCCACCTAAGATGACAAACAACATGTTCACGAGGGTACAACCAAGTGACACACCTTGGTGTATGTGTATGGTGTCCCAATACGTGTACAGTTGTCTCAGTATACCACATACCCTATACCATTGTGCCAACTGTACGATAAACACCCCCCAAGAGATCGGAATGGAGTGTTTCTCATGATAGAAGAGCGGGTACCTGTTCTGCAACTGTCGTACCACGATCCAATTGGACTTATAGTTCCAAGCAGAGAGGATCTGGAGGGATAAGTGTGTGTGGATCAACCATTGTGTGTCGAAGGAGAGACCGAAGACGGATTTGTGGAGTCTGTTGTACTTGTACTGGTAGTTCCAAGCGGCCCACTGGGCGAGTTCCAGCAGGGGAAGCAGAACAGGGACCCACATAGCGGTGCAGTAGAAAGGATGGTACGTAGCAATCCTTTGTAAATCACTAATTTGCAATATCGAAATTTTCAATATTTATTATTTTATTTATTTTTTTCAGTCGTGTTAACAACACTCGAGGTTCTTGTTGATCATTGACAGTGTAACACGACCGGTACACCAGAACGAGACGAGCAGGTACAACATGGAGAAATTGCACGAGTTGACACGTTTCTATCAGTTCTATTTGGACAAAGTGACACCACATATCAAAGAACGTTGGATTGCGTTTGCCATCTTACAGGTAATTTTCTTCTTGAGGATTATTTGGGGACAAGGTTGGTATGCTGTCTGTTACACGTTCTACATTTTCTGGTTGAACCAGTTCTTAGCGTTTTTGACACCTAAGTTCGACGTAACTTTGCAACAGGACGAGGCAAATGAAACTCTAGAGGCTGGTGGTACACCCAATGAACAAAGTGAAGAGTTCCGTCCCTTTATTAGAAGGTTACCTGAGTTTAAATTTTGGTTCAATGTCATGAGAGGTTCTATTGTGGCTGTCTTGTTGACGTTGACACGTGTCACAGACTTACCTGTGTATTGGCCAATTTTGTTGATCTATTTCATCTTGTTGTTCTGTTTGACGATGAGAAGACAAATCCAACACATGATCAAGTACAGATACATCCCACTAGACATTGGCAAGAAGAAATATTTTAGTAATTAGCCCGAATTAATTGAAAGAAAATGAAATTTTTTGTATAGCTTATATATATATATAATATATATATATATTAAAGTAGTAATAAGAGATAGTTAGAAAAGATTAGTTTGAGAGGACTTTATGAATAAAGATTTTGATATAGTATATATATGTGTGTGTCTAGATTATATATAGATAGGTTCTTTCCGTTTTAGATCTATTGTGCATTACGATTATTTGCGTTTTCCTTTAGTGCGATCAATTGTCTTGATCTGAATCGTTCGTAATGTAAATACGAAGTGGTGTCGATCAAGTCCTGTAGATGAGTTCTGATTAAGAATTCTCTCAAATACACAAATTCACATTGATTGATATCTTCAATATTGATTATACCTGCACGACTACGACGACCACGTACAGTTTCACCATTTAATTCAAATTGGTCCTCCGCCCCGACGACAGCAAATGGTATAATGGATCTTATACTTTCATTCAATTGTAATTCTTCCTCAGTTAGTTCGTCCTGGTCGAATGGATAAATGTTTAAATCATTTTCTATGAATTGTCTCTTCACCAATTCTCTAAATTGAGTCCTCTCCGATTCTGTCAACGTATCACTCTTACCGATCACTGGTATGACATTGACAATATCCACCAACTTATGTAATGTCACTAAATCCAATTTAGACAACCCGAATTTGATATTGTTCGGATTCAAGAAATAAATCAAGGCATGCACCCTATTATCCTGAATATACCTTTCACGTTGCGCAGTCAACTCGCGTCTCAAATACTGTGAATGTTGCTCCTTGATATATTTCACAATCGGTTCCCAACATTTATCGTTATTGATAAAATCGTTAAACCCGGGCGTATCGATAACGTTCACAGTCAAATTGACACGGTCTTCTTGCAAGTGATGCTGCGTGACCGAGATCTCAGTGGTCTTACCCGGTTGGCGTGGCGTGGATAAGGCCATATCGTTTGTGCCGACATCGAAAAGATGTGTGGAGAATAGTGTATTGAGTAAGGTGGTCTTACCGAGACCTGATTCACCCACGGTCATTACGTTGAATTGGAACCCACGTTTCAATAGTCTGTGCTCGATTTGCTGTGTGATGGTGTCAAAACCGACGTACGAGACAGGCTGCTGGTTCATGGTGGCTTGATTGATGTTTTGTTTTGTTTTGTTTTGTTGTTGTTTTGTTTGTGATCTTTGTGAAAAAAAGCAGAAAATTTATGTCGAAACCGCAAAGGGAAATTTCTGCTTTGTTCGTTTCGAGGTTGATTTGCACTCGGTAGAGGACCAGGACGGCAGCAGCGGAAGGTTAAGGATGCTTGCAGTGCTGAAGAGGAGCAGTGTGGTGGCACGGTACTTGCAAGAGGCCGTGCTGCTGGCGGCACCGAAGAAGAAAGTGAGTTATGCGAAGAAGAGGGCCCGGATGTTTGGTCCCCATGCCATGAGGAAAGTGTCGTTGTTGATACAGACTGTAGAGAAATGTCCCAGTTGTGGCCATGCCAAACGGGCGAACACTGTGTGTATGTACTGTCTCGGGTCCGTGAGCCACATTTGGAAGCAGCAATTGACCAAGGAGAAGAACGACCACGGGATGGACGAAACAGATAAGAGAATTGTGTACCCGGGGAAGATCGACACAGAAGAAGTCAGACAGTTGAAGGACAAGGACAAGTACTTAAAGAAGAGGTTACGTACCTTGCCTTGGAAGTAGGTCTCATGAAATAATATCCCTTGAAACCAGGAAACCGTGTATATATATATATAAATAAATAGCCATACATAATATGACGAGTTATGATATGATATGATATGAAAAGATATAATTGGTGCTATCAAAACAAGTACGTAAGATTAAAGTTGGATACGTTTGAAGATATAAAGATTACATACATATAATTAAATTAGATCAAACCGATCAAGGTTCATTGAATTAGTTAAAATTAAATTAGTTTTTAAAAGGGGAATAAACAAAGATAAAACAATTAAATTGAATTGAATTGAATTGATATTCTTGGATGGATAGACAATAATAAAATACAAAGAAATGTTTTTTAAGTTTAAATTCTTTTGTGTTTATTTGAACTGTCTCTTTTTTTTTTTTTGGTGGTTGTTATTGTATTATGATTTATTTATTTCATTTCATTTTTCCCTCTCTGCATTTTGGGGAGGGGGGGGGGGGCGATTACATTAAAGTACAACAGTCCTTTAAACCAGGTTGAGAGCTTTTCTTTGGTTCCTCCTTCACTGGTTCAGCTTCCTTCTTTTCTACCTTCTTTTCAACTTTCTTAGATTTCTTAGCTGGTTTCTTTGCACCGTCCACACTTGGATAAAATTTCAATGCAGCTTTATAAAATGAACTACCTTGAATTTCAGCAATTCTCTTTTCTAAATCACTTGCTGCACGAGAACCATCCGCACCTGCCAATAAACCAGCCCCCCATGGTGAACCACCATGAACTTCATCGATATTTGCCAATTCGGCAAAACTTTCCTTATAACCTAATGGTACATAAATAATACCATGATGAACTAAATAGGAAAGACAATTCTTCACAGTGGCTTCTTGACCACCACCATACGAACTTGTGGAGATGAAGAACCCACCAACTTTACCTTGTAATGAACCTTGTGCCCATAATGAACCCGTCTTATCCCAAAATGCTGACCATTGTGCTGGTACAGTACCAAATCTAGTTGGTATACCAAATAAGTATGCGTCATACTCGACTAAAGTCTTTTCGTCAGCAATGGGGATACTAGAATCCTTTGGTGGTGCATTCATTTGTTCTAAGATATCATCTGATAACGTTTCTGGTACTCTTAAGATATCAGCTGTACCGCCGACTGATTCGATACCTGCCTTCACAGATTCAGCCAAAGTGTTGATATGACCATAAGTAGAATACGTAATAATAGCGATTTTTACCATTTTGTCCTTGTGTGTATATATATATGTAATTCTTTTTGCAGTTGTTAGTTCGCGTAAACTAAAACCAGTGAGTTATGAGTTGTGCAAGTAGAGTAAAATAGAAAATAGATACAGCAAAAGACGTCGAGAACAGAAAAACAGAAATTTCAACATAATTGATTGTAAAATATAAATGTATATATACACATACGTGTATGGAATGGAGTGTATATATACGGATGGATAAAGGGGCAACTTCAGGGATTAAAACTTTTCAGATTGCTGCTGAGATTTACTGCGGGGCCGTTTTTTCCACAAAGCGTTTTTCACGCGGGCAGAGAAAATGCGCAGGGCGTGGGGTGTCTAGCGGTGAAGGGGCAATTTAACACCGTTATTTCAATTGGTTGGTGGGTTGGAAGAGGTGACACGGACAGATTCGTATTATTCACCGGTTGGTAATGCGTGGATAGTTATCAAAGCGGGCGCCGGCTTCTGATTGGTGGGCGGGTCGTTTCCCATGTACGTTAGTAATGAAACAAGTTCGTCTATTTCTGCTTTCGTTGTTTTTCTCCAGCGTCAAAGATTTGTACAATGAAATTTTCTTAGTGTTTTTCGAGTGCCTTTTTCCATCTTCTTGCCTTTTTCTTATTATTCATTCTTCTTCATTCTTATTCATTCAGCCCTTGCCTTTTTTCATTTCTTGCTTTTTCTTATTGGTTCTTCTTCTTATAGTGCGTGTTTTCCTCCTGAAACCATTATCCTATTTAGTTCTTCTTTGTGACCAATTTGGTCCATTGTGCAGTGTTTAATGATTTGGGTCTTTCAATGGCCAAACCCATGGCACGGTCTTGAATTAATTGTGGCAATACACCAAAGGCACGGGACACACCGAACAACACCGTGTAGAATGATGCTTCAGTTAAACCATAGTACTGTAATAAGGCACCCGAGTGCGAATCCACATTGGGCCATGGATTCTTGGTCTTACCATGCTTAGTAAGAACTTTTGGTGCTACTTCATAAATAGTACTCACTAATTGGAATAATTCATAATCAGGGAAATGCTTTTGGGCAAATTCTCTTTGTGCAATATAACGTGGATCTGTCTTTCTTAGCACAGCATGACCATAACCGGGAATAACACGTCCTTGATTCAAAGTATCCCAAAGATATTTTTCAATTCTTTCTGGTGAATAATCACCATTCACTGAATCTCTTAAATTAAATAACCATTCTAATACTTCTTGATTGGCACGACCATGTAAGGGACCAGCTAACCCATTTAACCCTGCGGCAAATGATAAATATGGTGAAGAAAGTGCACTACCAACTAAATGTGTAGTATGTGCAGAAACATTACCACCTTCATGATCACTATGAATAGTTAAATAAAGCCTCATTAATTCAATAAATTCAGGATTCTTGAAACCTAACAATCTGGATAAATTCGTAGAATAATCAGCATTTAAATCAACTTTACTTAATTTACCATCTTTAAAGATGTTACGATAAATCTTGGCGGCAATGGTGGGTAACTTACCTAAAAGATCCAAGGAATCTTCAAAAGTATAATTCCAGTACTCGCTCTTATTAACACCCTGAGCATAAGCTCTTGCAAATTTACTTTCACTCTCTAAAGCATTAACAGCAATAGAGAATTGTGCCATTGGATGCAAATTTTTTGGTAAAGTATCCAATATTTCAAGAACATGTTCAGGTAATTCGGATCTAGTGGCTAAATCAGCAGAAAGCTGTTTAACTTGTTGCTCGTTAGGTATTTCACCGGTCAACAATAACCAAAATAAACCTTCTGGTAATGGCTCCTCAGGAGTAACTACTTTAGTATCATTAGTTGCATTCAAAGCAGTAGCCTTTGGTAACTTTTCCCTTATTTGTGAAATAGTCAAACCTCTAAATTTGATACCTTCTTCTGGATCTAAGACAGAACCTTCCCAAACCATGGATTTTATACCACGCATACCACCATAAACTTGCTTTAAACTAACTTGGTCCACAATAGTGTCACCGTAATTTTTCTTTAAATTTTTAATTTCATTCAACTTGCTTGGTATTTGTGCTGCAAAAGTTTCTTTTAAAGTAGTTGGTGTGGAATAAGCTCTTTTCAAAAGCTGAATTCCTCTCAAACTGCTACTTTGATTTTGTTTTATTAATATACGTGAGGATAACATTTCTAGTTGATAACGAATTAGATTAACTTCTGTTATTATAGAGCAATGTCGATTTCTTCTTGGATTTTTTGTGGAAAAGAGAATAAAGTGTTAAAACTTCAATTCAAATCAGGTCAGTGATAAAAATATTTAATTGTAAAAAAGGATGCCCTTAACGAAAATAAGAGATGCTAACCTTATTCCTATAAAGTAAATATATTGCTTTCCGAATGTAAAAGGCGGTCGATGATACTCAATGATCAAAGTTTTTTTGAGTTTAATATTTACAAATAAGTATGACTTATTCCATATGTACTGTGTTTTTTTTATATATATATTACTTCTCTAAATTGCAACTATTGATTGTTCGTTGATTGATTGGTTCTCTGAAGTCACGCGTTTTGGATTTCGGATCTCGGAATTTCTGCGTTCGCCATTGCGGAAATTCCTCCTTTTTCGAGGGAAGGAAAATTTAAAGGTTCGAGAGGCACGTGACCAAAACATACTGAAGAAATAAAAATAAAAATATAGTGGGGTGAGCCGGGAATCGAACCCGGGACCTCCCGCACCCCGAGCGGAAATCATACCACTAGACCACACACCCACACGTGTTTGTGGTTGGCGGTGGCCATAAATATATTGTAGTAATATATTTATGTTTCAATTTATATTAAGCGATTTAATATCGTAAATGAATTAACGTTTTATGTATAAACAACTGATAGTAATGTGTATCACAGGCAGTCGGTTATTATCAATATATGCGATGTTCTAAAGCCAATATATTAATAGGGTATAATACGTTAATTAATAACTGATTATAATATATGTTAAATATAAATATGAAAGTCTGGTTCTATAAAAAGAGTAAATAATATACATAAGAAAGTAATATAAATATACGACAAATAATTTCGTGATAATCTAATATTCGTCGTCGACTATCGTACAGAATTACATGTCATGTAATCAATATAGTCACGTGGACAAATATCTTAGATTACGTAATAAAATGTGATTACGTAAAAACTTTGGGATTCGGGCGAAGTCCGAAATACCACATGTTGGATTGGACTAAAGTAGTAATTTATATTGTAAGATATCAGTTAGCTGCCACAACCATTTTAATGTGTACCCTTTGCCCCAAAGCAATAGTACCCTGCTTGTGACTGCCATTATTGGTTAAGCATTGTCTTTGTTTAAACTTTCTCCACTTTTTCTAGGTATAACTACAGATTATCATAAAAAAAACAGTAAAAAACTACCTTGCTACATAGCATCAAGTAATTAATTTTCACTGGAAATATGCTAAATTGTATGGTGTCTATTATGTATAAAACGTGAACTACAGTCTGTTATGCTTTGAAGCCATAGGTTTAGTTTTTCAGTATAGTGGAAAGTAAGACTAGAAAAGTGACACTTGGATTGTGCAAAATATACTCTCAAAGAATTTTTAGTAAATATTTCTAATAAAATTTGACAGAACTAATTTCCACAGGCAAAAATAATAAATTTACATATTGCCCTATTTGTAAAAAGATGGATTAGAAATGAAAAGAAAAGTTTTTTTATCTATTAATTATTAAACAAAGCATAAAATTCTTTATTGTTAAGCTTTTCTAAGTATTCAATCCAATGCTTACATGTAAAGCAACAATTAGACTCCTTATTAAATTAACAACACTCCTTATTAAATTAACAACACTCCTGAAATAAGAAGCTTCAGGTTTATCAAAAAGAATTTCAATAAATATACTTTTGAGTACGAGAATCCAATAATGAATCAATTCAATATTTTATTCAACCTTGATTTGTTCTAACACTAATTTCAACTGCTATTATTGCCTCATCAACATTGGCTAAACATAAATATAAGACAAAGTTCTAATTTGACAGTGATGGAAATGTAGGTTGAGGGATTTTTGTATAAGATAAACAACATGTCCTTAGACTTCCCATTAGATTATAGTACTGTGAATGTGTGTCAGTACTATTATTAGAAAAACATTTTGTGACCTTCACATTTCCAGATAGTTGTCCAGCAAGCAAGTTTCCATTTTGGTAACTTGGCTTAGTCTGAACTGTTTCCAGAACATTGTATCAGGTCACACATTTTGATATAAATAGACAAGACAGAAACTATTGTTTCTCAATACTTGTTTGGATATTTACTTTATATATTTTTATGTCTTTTAAAACATTAAGAACAAATTTTAAAAAAAGTGACACATATATTTTCTTCAATGTTTACCCATAACATAGTAATGAATTCCAATACTAATATCAATTCCAAACAAGGTTCATATACGGCAGCTTCTGCTAAGACAGATTACATATAATTAAAATTAACAAATAGGATTGAAGGGAAGCACGCGTTCAAATCAAGAGGTACTAGTTTATTTACTTTATTTTACTTAGTTCATGTATAATACTAATAACACCAATAAAAAAGGGACCCCTACTTGCTAAAATTGAAACCTGACAACTAAACATAGTGGTAAGAAGGAACAAAAAGAGTATTTAGTCTGGATTATTCTTTCCAAGACTTCATAAAAGTTCTTATGTAAGTTAGGAAAAATGTTCAATTATTAGTTGCAATGTACACTATATCAAGCAAGCAGGTGACCACATCAGCAAAATTGCTAGAATTATTAAGATGATTCTTACAACTTTCAACATTTTCTTTTTCTATAACAAGACACGTGCTCATTAATTTTCTAATTCCTCATATAGTATATAATTGTATTTTTTATATATCTTCTTATATCAAAGGACCAGTTTTATGCTTCAAATGAATCCGTGACTAAAGACCTGATGACGGAAATACAGTTTGAGGCATTTTTTTGATGTGATAGTATACAAATCAGGTAATATTTGTAGATAGCAAGTAAGGAGATATGATATTATATGTGTGTCGGTACTATTATTAGAAACACATTTGATAGTAATCATATTTCTAGAAATTTCGTTTGGTGACCAGGTTTCCATATTTGGTAACTTGGATCAAGATGACCTCCATTTAAAATATTCTATTCAACTGATTCTTTTAATATTAATTGATGGAAATATATTTCCGTCATGTTAAGAAAAATTAACTAGGAAATATAAATCTACAACATTAGAATATTTTGTTATGTGCACAAGCATAATTAGAATACAGTAAATTCTAGAACAATTTCAACCATGTTCGAGATAAACTTACCACATCTGGTAAGTTATAATGAACATCTATTGTTTGAGGCGAAAATTTTTCACTTCAACAATAACTTTAATTACTAATGACAGTAAAAATTTTATCTTTTACTGTTTATGGACACAAGAACATTTCTTTTTTGTGCACCAAAAAATCTATTTACACTTTTATATAAATACGACATCAAACAGAGCTATTGCTTCTGATTGTTCGTTACTCTTTATTTTACTTTATATAATTTACTTAATTTATAAGACCAGAAACAAATATATTTAAAAGCAGTATATTATATTTTCTTTCATACGCCAAACAAATGAGTAACGTAACAAGTTCTGAACCTACGCCAACTGTTAATTAATAGACAAGACAGAAACGTTGTTTCTGAATACTTGTTTGAATTTCTCTTATATGTATTAAGTATAATATATAGATAAGGACAAAAAATCAAAAATTATAATACTAATACTATTTTCTCTAAAACACTTACCCATATAAAAGAAATAAATTCTAGAAAAGTATGAAACTCAAACAAGATCCAGAAATAACATCTGATCTTAACCTGAACTTCCCACAGCATATGAATATAATTACAGCACAGCCGTTTTTGTAGAGTACCAAAATTGGAACTAGTGGAAGCTACCAGTTTACTGGTATATTTTACTCATATAGAATTATGAATGGAACTTCTTGATCTATCAAAAGTATATAAATGAATATATATTTTAAAATGAAAATATTTTTCATTTTTCAAAGTCATCGCAGATTTTTCACAAAATCCGGTAAATTGGAACAATATCTCTTCATAACAAATAACTTCAAATATATGATTGATACTTGATCGTATCAATTTGTTGGCGATCGGTTATATTCTTCATAATCTTAGCTTGTAAAGACATTATTTAAATATTGATTCTTTGATTGTTTAATTTAAAACTGGTTATATGAAAGTATATATAATTTACAATACATTTTTATTTTTCATTTTCATTTCTCAACACGTATCAGATAATACATATTTCCAAATTATGAAAAACAATAATTTACATAGTAATTAGCAGCAGCTAATTTCCAACACAATTTACTCATATATTCCAATAGGGAGGATTAGTTTTTAGTAATTTTTAGTACCCAATTTTTTCTTTTCAAAAAACCAATAATGTCCTAGTAAAGATTGGATTTTGAAGGGCTAGGAAACTTAACATTGACAAGAGGGAAAATTTTCTAAAGCGATATTGGATCAAAATTAATCTTTTTTTTCTCTTTATAATTGCAAAGCTAAAACTGTACAAAACAAGTTGACTCCATGGCCAAGTTGGTTAAGGCGTGCGACTGTTAATCGCAAGATCGTGAGTTCAATCCTCACTGGGGTCGTTTATTTTTAGATTTTTTTTGGTCTTTTTTTTCTACCTCATATTGACACTGCCCTTCTGTAAGTACAATATACAAACAGGTTTCACATATGTTGGCCATTTTCTGTATCAGTATTCAATATTTCAATATCTGGCTCCATCCAATTTTATGATATATAATATACTGATACCTTCATTTTCTAATGGTGACAACTTTCGAATCATATTTTTCTGGGTCTTTAATTCCAAGGAAAATATTTTCTGTTGAATTCTATTTTCAGATATCAATCTTGCAGTTTCGTTTTCCATATGTTGTTGTTACGAAGCAGAGGATAAAAATATGATCAAGACCTTCAAAGACATTGGAGCCATTGCTGTGTTATTGGAAAAAATCTTGGAATTATTAGATGAAAGGCTATCTTAAAGTACTGCTATGAAGATATATGAAAGAGGACAAATAAAAAGTAGAGATCAATCCTTATATATATGCTTGCTTGTTTATTTCTTAATTATTATCGATATATATAAATACATCAATTTCAATATAAAAAAAAAAAAAAAAGAATTATTGTAATTTCTTATGGAAAGTTATGATTGAGTGAGTAGATTAGAAAAGGAAAGAAACGGCCAAAATTGTTCTGTTCCTTGATATTTGCATTTTATATATCTTGTTCAACAGCTGCAAGTTGAATTAGCGGTAGCATTTGCAGAATTAGCTAAATCGATTCTTTGGTTTTCTGGTATATTTAAACCGTTAGTACTGGTAGTACCATTATTTGAATCATTTTTCAAAGGTATACTTTCACCAATTTTCAAGAAAACGTCATTTACGTTTAAACCTGTTTTGGCACTTGTTTCAAAAAATAATAAACCTTCTTCTTGTGCCAATTTTTCACCTTCCTCGATAGCAACTTTCCTTTCATTTTCGTCATTCTCTACAATATCTAATTTATTTCCTATCAATGCTATAATAATATCTTTATTTGCTTGTTCATGTAGTTCTTTCACCCAGTAACGTGCCTTAATAAATGATTGTGGCTTAGTGACATCATACACGACCAAAGCGGCTTGAGCATTTCTATAGTACATTGGTGCCAAAGAAGCAAATCTTTCTTGACCTGCAGTATCCCAAATTTCAAACTTGATAGTGTTATCGTTAATATTAACTCTCTGTGTTAAGAATGCTGCACCAATGGTGGGTTCCTTATTTTCAGCAAAGTCATTTGATACAAATCTTAAAACGATGGATGATTTCCCCACGGCGGCCTCACCCAGAAGCACAAGTTTCACACTGACGACGGCGTTGTTATTCATGGTCTACGTGGCTAATATGTGTGTGTGTGCGTGTATTTAATTACGGTGTAAGTTGTTCGTTCGTTTCACTGCGAAATTTGTCAGAAATTCAAATTTGCAGGTGTCACGTGGCGTGTCACAAACCGCGATGAGGGTTCCACACTTAGGGTTTGCTATGTTAGGGTTCTCCTATACTGTGCAGGAGACCTACAGTTTGGGTCTCACTGGGGTGGTGGCCTGTTCGTTGACGGTCAAGACAGGACCCTCTTTGGCTGGTGCATCCTCGAAAAACACTACTGTGACAGTGAGGTCATCTCTGTACTTTCTACTGGTAGGGGATGGGATGGAGACTAAAGACGACACAAATTCATTTCTTCCACCTGCACTCAGTGCGTTTCTGATGATATGAGTTGCCAAATTGGCGTCTTCCATCAGCACGGTAGGCTTTTTCGGTTTACTGGATTGATAACGGAACGCATCTCTTGGAGAATTGTGTTTCTTTGTGTAGTCCTTGATGTTGCTTGGTTTACTCAAATCTCCTGGTTTTTTGTTCTTTTGATTATACCATTTGATGACAATGTCTGCAATTTCCTCATTAGTCAACAGTTCATATAGTCCATCAGATCCCATCACCATAAATTTAACATTTTCATTAATTTCATTTGTGGTGATCTCGGGACAAGCAGTAACATACGGCGGAGTTAACAAATTCTTAGGTTTATTCCTTAGATACAATTTCAAGTAATCGGGCAAACTTTCTAGTGATTGACCATCCACTGAATCTAACTTGTATCGATAATCACCAAACGCACGAGTTGGTTGTAATCCGCCAAGAATTCTGCCACGTGAAATAACGTTGGGTTCCTTTGGGTGTTCATCTTGGATTCGTTTCACCTCATCTGGATTATCACCTGTTTGATCAATAGAACAGGATTTAACAAACCAGTTTGTTTGGTCCTTATCATACCCTACTATTAGACTACGTGAATCACCAGCCACTGCCACTTTCAATTTCTTAGTATTTGAATCATAAATTGATAATAGCGCGCATGAACCAGATATGGCTGGCATTATATTTTGAATATTACTTTTATTATTCGGATCTTTAAACAAATTTTGGAATGGTTTAATGACAATCTCATTATCCAATTGCACAAAGGCATCCTTTATGGTATTATCTAACATGTCCGCATCACCTTTCAGGGCCAATTGACGCGCTACTGCAGAGATTAAAGACTCTGAAAGTTTACTAGAAGTATAATAACCGCCATGTCCATCATATATACCAAAATAAAACATACAATCGTCATTTGCACTACCGGGATTGACAATGATTTGCTCAGAATGATTATCTTCAATTGGATTATTAGAAGGTAATTGTGATATATCGTAACGTATGATACCCTTACCATTATTAACAAACAAACTTTGTTCATGGGAGCGTAATCTGCGAGTTACCTCCTTACTATTCAGAAGAGTCACTGGGGTGGCATTTTCAAGGGCAATAGTATTATAAAATTGGTTATATGCGATACTTGAACCCAAGATTGACACTGTTAAGACCCCCATAGGCCACCATTTTCTAGCCTGTGTTCTTGGAACACCCCTTGTGTAGCTCAATGAACGTACCACCACTCTACGGGACACGTCTCTGATCATTTCGAACTGAGTGTAGCCAAATAACCAAAAACGATAAAATTTTTCAAATTGCGATGAGTTTTTTTTCATTGGAGTTTCGAAGAACAAGAAGAAACAAATCTCAACAAGAACAAACGCGACACAATGCCACCAAAGGGGAAGAACAAGCAAGCTAAACCAGCTGCCAAGAAGAAGGACAATGTCGATAAGACATTTGGTATGAAAAATAAGAATAGGTCCACTAAAGTGCAAAAATATATCAGACAAGTGCAAGATCAAAGTGATCCAAAGAAAGAGGAATTACAAAGACAAAAGTTGGAAGCTAAGAAGCTTAGGGAGGCTGCTGAAGCTGAGAGGAAGGCTCTTTTTAATCCTATTGTGGACCAAAGGGTTCGTGCTGGTGTGGATCCCAAGACTGTGGTTTGTGCACTTTTCAAAATGGGTAATTGTAATAAAGGTGCTAAATGTAAATTTTCTCACGATCTTTCCGTCGGTAGAAGAGTGGAAAAGAAGGATTTGTATCAAGATGTTAGAAGTGAAAAGGAGCAGGATACTATGGATTCTTGGGATGAAGAGAAATTGAGAAAAGTTATTTTATCTAAACATGGTAATCCAAAGACCACCACTGATAAAGTTTGTAAATTTTTCATCGATGCTGTCGAAAATGGTAAATACGGTTGGTTCTGGATTTGTCCGAATAATGGTGATAAATGTATGTACAGACATTCTTTACCTGAAGGGTTTGTCTTAAAGACAAAAGAGCAGAAAAGATTGGAGAGGGAAAATGCTGAAAATCAACCAAAGATTACCTTAGAGGAATTTATAGAAACTGAGAGAGAGAAATTAGATAAAAAGAACTTAACACCAATTACAATTGAAAATTTTGCTGAATGGAAAACCAAGCATGTTATTGATAGAATTAATGCTGAAAATAAACTAAAATTACAACAAAATGGTGGTAAAAGGAAACTTTGTGGACGTGAATACATTCAAAATATGTTGAAGGATAAATATAACAATTTAGAACTTATGGATTCTAATGTCGGGGAGGATGATGATGAAGATCACGGTTCCGCCTGGGATTTAACAGAATTCACTGACGCATTAAAGAAATCGGAACATATGGATGACAGTGGTATAAAAGATTATGGTGATGGTTCTAATCCAATTTTTGGTGTGAAAGCTAACTAAACCACTGAAACTGATGCTATATTTGTTCTGAAAGATAGATTTATCATTTAAGATACTAGCATCGACAATTTCGAAGCCTAATGTCCAAACAAGTAACATTCATGAGAGGATCAATTGAAAGCAAAAACCCAATACCGTGAAATCATCCATGTACCATTCCATTATATAAATTATAAATAAGATAAGATAACCGTATAAATTTACATTCAATTTGCCATGATGTGATCTTAGACATCAATCGTTGTAACGAGATCAACGCTTAGACACTGCAGAAATACCGCATACCCGGTGGAGACCCTCACGGTATGACTGTTGGTACAGCCCAGTATTAATCTGCCACTAAACGGAATTATCAGAAGATGACTGAAAAATTGATCAGATTGAAAGTTAATCCACTGGAATCCGATTTAACCAAATATGACCTATGTTGGATCAAAACTGGATCCCTATCAATCTACTACATTTGGTACATCGCTTTCGTTGAAGGTTGATGGTGGTTTCAACTCTGTAACTATAAATCCTAGCGGTAGAGATGTAGTATTAGCGGGCAGGAAAGGTTTATATTTGATTGACTTAGATGATCCATTCCAGCCACCACGTTGGTTACACCACATCACACCATGGGAAGTGGCAGACGTACAATGGTATCCACACCCTGCTAAACCGTATTGGGTGGTTTCAACATCTAATCAGAAGGCAATCATTTGGAATTTAACCAAATCATCAACAAATGGTATCGAATACGCATTACATGGTCACCATCGTGCCATCACTGACATCAATTTTAATCCAGAACATCCTGATATCTTAGCAACTTGTTCAATTGACACATATGTTCATGCTTGGGATTTGAGAAGCCCCACAAGACCATATTATTCGACTAGCCCTTGGAAATCTGCCGCATCGCAAGTTAAATGGAATTTTGAAGACCCAAACGTACTTGCATCCTCACATGGTAATGATATTTATATCTGGGATTTAAGGAATGGGTTAACACCGCTTTATGTACTCTCGGGACATGAAAGTAGCGTAAATAGTATAGATTTTAAGAGATTAAAGAGAAATGAGATTATGTCTAGTTCTAATGATGGTACTGTTAAATTTTGGGATATAACAAGTACCAACAAATGTACAAGAACAATAAGAACAGATTTTCCAATATGGCGTGGTAGATATTTACCATTTGGTAATGGGTATTGTGTGATGCCCATGATAGGTGGTAACAATTCTGTTTACATGATGAATTTAGAGGATAATTTGAATGATAATGGTACAACTCAAGATGTAGTGAAAAAATTTCAACCGGTGAAAACTTTCAAAGGTCATAATGGGAGGGTTATTGATTTTCTTTGGAGACAAAGATATCCTCATGACACTGAAATTGATAATCGTGAATTTCAATTGGTGACTTGGTCCAAAGATTCCAATTTGAAATTGTGGCCCATAACTGATGAGATTTATGATAAAGTCAATTTTGAAAGAGGTAAAAGACTACAAGAAAAATTACCAAATTATGAATATGTTTCTTTCAACAAATTTACTGAAAAATCAAGTGTCACTGACCTAAATGACAAAAATTGCGATAATAATACAAATATAAATGACACTACTAACAGATATAATGTTAATAAAGACGCTTATAGAAGAAAAGAGACTTTTGTAACTACTTCAGCCTTAATCACTAACAATGATGTAAATCATCTAAATTGGTTATCTGGTGTCAGAATGAACCATGACGACTCTACGGAAGATCTTTTCGAAGATACCAAATTACAAAATCTTGGTGAAGAAGTCAGTTCAATTGGTCACAAATTTCCAAAAGTTATATTTGAAAAGATTTCAGTTTCAACCGGTGAATTAACTTTAACTCTAAATGGTCCCTGGTCTGATGCTAATCCAGAAGAATATATATTTTTAAGAATTGAAGTCATATTCCCCAGAATGTATCCACAAAAAGATGAAATACCCCAGTTTACCATTGAAGAAAACAAAAACTTACAGAAGGAAAAGAAAGAAGAAATCTTAAAGATGTTAGAAACAATTAGTAAAACGTACACCGATGCGAATCAATATTGTTTAGAGCCTTGCTTAAGGTATTTACTAGGTGAAAAAATTGATTTGGATGAAGTCAACAACATAAATAATGAACCACTACTGAATCTTGATTTTGTGGATAATATTGAATTTGACAACTTTTCTTCAATATCTGATGCAGAACCCAACGATGATATGGATATCACAACAGATAGTGATTCTGAGTCTGCTTTGTTAAAGGAGCAATACGATGATCAATCTGATTCTAAAAATACTTTTGGCAGAAACCTGGCATTTGATAGTACACCAGTACCGAACGAATGTGGTGCTATGTGGACACCAAGTGGTCAATTAGTTTGCTTTTTTGCTTCTGAAAATAAAAGTGATAAGATAAACTATAACAATTTGAAGCTAACACAAAAAGCATTACAAAAGAAGCATTCGAATGGCAGCTATGAGCCTCAAGAACTTTTTGACGAGATGAAGAGTAGTAGAAGCACATCTTTGAGACCAAAACGTTACGTTGATACTTTTTCTAATCATGGTAATAATAGTAGCGATGAAAGTGAAATTTTGTCGCAGAGTGATAATTTCTCTGATAGTAGTTATGATAGCTTTGCAGATGATTGGAAGGACATTATCGGTAACGATATTGTTGTTAGAACTAAACTACCTGCTGTTTATGATAAGTTTACTAAAGGATTTGGTTCAATCCCCAGTGAGAGTGTCAAGACAGATCCGATCAGAAGAAAGAAAAATATTATATTAAGTAAAGATTTTAGCGCGTTGATACCGGAAAGGAAGTTTCTAGCTTTGGAATATCAAATTATGGAGGATGTAGCCGCTAAAATGGCAAGAAACAACGCATTAGTTGCAGAGAAATACGGTTTGGATGATATCAGCCATTGTTGGCAAATTTTATCCGATTTACTATTTGGGGAGAAGGATGATGAACCTTATAGTTCCATATGGGAAATTCAATCCAGGGGCTTAGAATGGTTTGTGAAGGAGTCTTTAAAATACTTTATTAAACAAAATAATTCACAAATGTTAGCAATGATTTGTTGTGTGTTGGCCCAAAAAGTAAATATTTTTGAAGGATTCGATCAAGACTTTGACGAGAATTTGAGATTTATTGAAAGTGTGGTGACATTCCATAATAATGCGTCCAATAATAATAACTACGATGGTGATATCAGTAGTAATCATCTTGATTTGCATTCTAATGATTCTTCTTCTAGATCTAGCAACTATCAAACACGTTTACTATCCAAAGAACCAACGATAGAACCTAACCTTAGAAACAAATTATCAAATCCGGATGCTATATCAGAAAAGGCCACCAGTTTTTTCAACTTACCATCACAATTGAGTAATCCTAGGGCTAACAAGAGAATGCCACGAAATAATTTATTAAATAATACTTTCAATGCAAATACTACTACGAATTTATCTACTAACATCAATTCCCAATTAAGAGTACCATTGGTAAGCCACAATGTTAGCAATTCAAATATACCTAAGATAAAAGTTGCTTTATTTGAAGACGAATTGACTTCGACATCTTTAAACTGCGGGAATCGTCTTTTTGATAGAAAAGAAATGCAATATATTAGAAGGTATGTTTATCAATATGCCAAACTGTTATTAATGTGGGGTCTGCCCATTGAAAGAGCCAAGGTATTGAAAGTTGATTTAAGTGAAATTGCGCAAGATCCTGGAAGTTTAGTGGACAGATATTCTCAAGAAGACGAGCTATGCAACGCAGGTATCGCCACATGTTGGTTAGACAATCCAGACAACGACATAACCTTCTACAATTGCAATTACTGTCAATTGAGAGTGCAACGCGACGCTTTCATATGTGGTAACTGCCAACACGTGCTGCACATGCAATGTGCTGGTGAATGGTGGGAAGAAAGTGATGAATGTCCCAGCGGTTGTGGCTGTCACTGTCCGGACATGTTCGATATCGAGTAGTTTTACTGCAACTACGACTGTTATGGTAGTGGAAGTTTATTATTCTCGCATTTTTCAGTCTTGAAAATGAAAAATTACAGATCGTAAAACACTCAGAAATGCATTGAACAATGGCAGAAGAGAAAGTTGCCCTAATACTGGGTGCAAATAGGTATGGAAGGTGTTCTTGTTCTAAGGGTATGCAGGCTTTATTGTACTAACCAGTGAATGTTTTATTTTTGTTTCAGTAATTTAGGATTTAATATTGCACAAAGGTTGATGGAAAATGAAGATCCAAATATTTCCATGACGTTTATCTTATCATCTAGAACCAAAGAAAGAGCCACAGATGCTGTAAGAACTGTGAGTAAACAGTTGGTAGGTTTGAAGAATATTGGTAAAGTCAAATTCGATATCTTAACAGTAGATTTAACATCTATGGAGAGCACTAAACGAGCAATTGAAGAATTACAAGAAAGATATGAATACATAAATTATTTCTTTGTTAATGCTGCCTTAGGATTATGTGATGGAATTAACTGGTTTCGTGCTGTTTATGAAGTTTTAACTAATCCCATCAAAGCAATGACTGACCCAGATTATAGAATTCAGAAAACAGGTCTAGTATCCAATGATGGCATGGGTTATATCTTTCAAGCTAATGTTTTTGGTACATATTATATGATCCAAAGCTTAATATCAGTATTATCTAAGGGTAAATGTGTCATAGTTTGGATTTCTAGTCTTTGCTCCACACGGAAATACTTGTCGTTAGATGATATTGAATTAATTGAATCCAAACGTCCCTACGATGGTTCCAAAAGAGTTGTAGATTTGTTACATCTAGCCACATATAAGAATTTAAGAGCAAAAGATATCTACCAATACGTGGCCCAACCTGGTATCTTTATAAGTCAATCATTTGCAACCAAATTAAATTTCTTTACATTTTATGCAATGTTATTATTTTTCAAAATTGTACGTAGGTGGGGGTCATTTTGGCATACCATTGATGGGTATAGAGCAGCAAATGCACCATGTCATGTAGTTACTTTCAAAAGAAAAGATTTCGAACGTCAAGATATCAAATATGGTTCTGCAACATATAGTGATGGTGTAGAATACATAAAGACAGAAGAAATTGATCCATTTGGTAAAGATGAAGTTTATTCATATATTGAAGGTAAAAAAATGGAATGGGATGATAAGTTAAACGATAATTCAAATTAAAGAAAGGAACTTTCGATTTTTTCCATATATAATGATATTTTTTGTACTGATAAGAACAAACCTACATATGAAAATCCATATAAAAGCAAAGTATATTACAATTCTGAAGAGAGTAAATGAATATATTTAAATACGTGTATGCAAAATGATACTACTATTATTACAAAGTCTCATGGTATTTGAGAGGACTGATTATTATTTTCCAATCAGTTCTTTTCTTGTTTTATCTTATCTATTTTTGTCTCTAACTCATCCTGTCTTTCTAAAATCTTATCCAATTTTTCATTTTGTTCCTTCTGCTGCAACAAAATCTCTTCTACTAGCTTTATAAGATTTGTCGTTTCACCTGAACCATTTATATTCAAAGTACTAGCAGAAGGAATATCAAATCTAACATTTTTTTTCAATACGGGAGCATTATCAAAGACATCCTCCTTCTTCACTAGTGTATTCGATGGGGATGTTCCTAATTTATCAATCATATTGATCTCTTGCTTCAATTTAGTCAAGATATTTTTGCCTTTTATAGGTGAATCATCTATTACATTATTTGCTCTTCTCTTTACTCTATTAGGACTGCCATAACTGTTGTTCTGCGCTCCTGAACCCAAAGTATCAACTACAGTGGGGGTTCCAGGTCGCAATGGAGAAGTATATGCCATGTTTATGTTCTTGGCGTTGACCAATTTGGAGATATATTTGGGAGATTCTATTCTTTTGGTTGGTATTCTATGTGTATCATGCCTTATCACAGTAGAATTTCTTTGAGGCGACAACCGCATGGGTGGTTTCCTCAATCCCTTCCCATGGGTGGGTGACAGCCGTTTGAAAACATCTTGTTCGCTCATCGCAAAGTCGCTGTTTCTCAGCAGAAAGTCTTAGTGAAGTGTTTGTATTTTCGAAATACTGCAGTGCATTCTGTAGCTCCCTTTGAGTTCCAGACAGGAAAAAGAATCTCCAGGCAGAGAGACACATTAAGTTAGGCGGAGCTCTCTTACCTCCCCCCGACTGAACCTTTGTAACAATGTGTACAGGGCACCTAGAATAGAGGGTGGAACCGGAAGTAATGCTCTGAATGAGTTAAACTGAACTCGTTTTGTGCCACATCTCGAGGAACAACAACATAGAAGGCCTTTGGGAGAAGCTAGAGTAAAATTTATATATCAGATAAGATCTTACATTGTACGGGCTAATCATGAAATGTAGAAGAATAAGATTTTATCGGTGATTCTTCTTCTTTGCTGTTTTCTTGATGATTCTCTATTGTGTCATTCTTTGGCTGGAAATACAATTTTGAAGTGTATATACTCAGGTTATATCTTATATTAGAGTTGTTATGATTTTTAAAACACCAATATGGTAATGTTAAATGTTTTATATAAATAGCAGGTTTTGCAAACTTTCTTGGCAAATTATTCTTCTTTATGCTTCCACTACAACTAACATAAAATTATACTAAGCCAGTTCATGAAACAAGTGACAGTAAATGAATTTGAAAGTTACCGCTCACAGGTTAAAGTTTCAAATAGTAACAAGACATGAAGTAAATGAATGTAATATTTGTGTTCACCAGATCGTAATGAAAGTTGGACAAAAATTTCTCTATATGCTTTTTCCAGCAACAAAACAAAAAAGATGGACTCGTTTTAGTAAATGCTCAAAAAATAATTACTATAGAACATATTAATTATACAATAGTTGTTTGTTTAAAATAGTAAGTATGCAGTAGTCTTATTACTGTGCTGAAGGCTAGAAAAAAATTATATGTTTTAAAACCTCTCATAACTTTTTGTATTCATATACTGTACTTTCGTCAGTCTCGAATTCGAATAGTATTTATCCAGAAGGGTTAAGCTGAGTTATAGTCATGTAGTCAAGATCAAAAATTTGAATACATTTATTTTATTTTTTCCTATAAAGGCTTTCAACTTGAAAAAAAAAGCTCAGAAGCATACTTAGAATAATTTATCGCCTCTTCTTTGCCTGTAGTTCCACCTATACACATGCCCGGCACAATGACATCAACCAATGATGTTATATCTGCTTAGTCCATCCAATTATATTCATGCTAAATAATGAATTTGAGAATTAGCAATTTTATATTATATTACAATGCTAATCGAATAAGGACTCATAATCGACGACTTCATAGACTTGATTACTCTTATAACCTTGATGATGGAATAATGGTATATTACCGCGTTGATGGCCTTCAAAACTTTCAATAACTGTCGGCAAATCATTGAATATTAAATATTTCAATCTAGGAAATTTGTTATTGAAGTAATCGAATGATTTCTTTAATGAATGAATGTACATATGATAAACGGCAACAACATCACCTTCTGTTATACCAGGGTTATCCAGTAGAAAATTAACATTCTCTGCATGCTCAGTGATAGGTTTGGAATACCAACCGATAGAAGGATATTTATCAAAATAATGAGCATACGGTACGATGGGGTATAATTTGAACATTTGTAAAACAAAATTATGAGATTCTACATCTTTAAATTCTTTTATCAGAAAAGATTCTGCGTTTGGAAAATATTTCTTATGAATTACATCGAATAATGTCTGTTCGCAATTTCCGCATTGGCAGGTTAAACTTATCTGAAAAGTGGATTCTTCATCTTGATCAATATAGATTAATGGAGTATTCAATTCTTCAAATTTAACATCCAGATACTCTAAAGTCCTAGAACATGGTGCAATACCCATCATATCAGTGACAGATTTACCCAATGGGATATCAAACATAAAATCAACCTTTAGCCTTTTCAAATGGTTGAAGTTCATTATGCAATCCTTGATAAATGCATCGTTAGCAAACAACGATAAAATGGACAAGTTTTCAATTTGATGGAAATGCAAAAAATGACGAAGACTCCACATGGTATATATATCTAGATCAATATCAGAGGTGTTATACCATGATAGAATTTCAAGTGATTTCAAAGCATTTACATCAAAAATATCGTAATAGTTGATGGACTGCAAATTATCATCACGATATGTATCCGGCCTCAAATTTAATACTAAACTCTTGATTTTTAGTGGTTCATTTAGCTCTTTGAAAAAAGTTAAGGCATTGACATGAATATCTAAGTGCTGAATCAGTTGAAAATTATAGTTAGGTAATAGTAACCTAACTTGCTGGAAATACTCAATTGGCGCAGTACCATCTAATGGCAGTAAACTTGGTGGAGTGATCGTTAAAGTGTTGAGTGTTTTTGCATGTTTCACTAATTCATATGTAATTTCCTTTCTTATGAAGTTTTCGAAACAAGTTAAGTTATTAGCGTAGGAATTAATCAACTGAATGAAATGATACATAAGAGATTCATCTAGATGCCAAGTACAGTGAACATTTTTTATCAACGGACATAACTTGTGTGGATTTTCATCCAAAGATCTCACCAAAAGACTAAATTTGTATCTTGCCAACCTCTTTTGAATGGTATCAGAGTCATTAGCTGCTATCATTTTAGGGACTTTAGTGTGATAATCAAAATATAATACAGACCAAAAATGGGTTCCTAATGAATTGTCATAGTCACTCGGGAAGTAATACCTTTCATTTAGATATAAATTTGCATAAATAAATGGTAATATCGAAATATAGATTTTGGTGGATACATAACATAAGTTTATCTTGTCTTCCTGTGAGAGATAATACGTTATAGTCCGAAATATTTCAGTAGGAAGCTCATCTAACAGCATCCTGGATGACAGAAAAGAATTTAATCTTATTCCAATATATACTTTTTTTCACTAGTTTTGTTTTTCTTTGAAGTATTTGACTAATGAATAAACCACAATTTATGAAGACTTGAATCTTAGTTCTGTATATGTGACTTCGTTAAACTTTCTTTCCAGAAGATATCTTTCAATGTTACCTTAAGGTATTCTTAGAATTACATATAGCTTTAACCACGTTAAAAATCTATATAAATACACATGATCCAAAATTCTCTTATATCTATCATTAAAGAAATTCAATGGAGTTGCAAAATTGTCTAAAATCACGGAAGGAGTCCAATTTCACCCCCATTAAAACTAAATTATTATTCTCATCCAGAGCCATTTTCCAAATTGACTTTTTCAAATACAGTAATTTACCCGTTGTATAGATTGGTTGTGTTTTAGTCATATTTCTAACATCCAAGACGTTTTCCATACCATCATCAAAGAAATCCGTCATATTCCCTGAATACCTTTCATTATGGACAAATAAGTCGCATAACGAAAGACATACAGGTATTAAAATATGATCCACTTGTTTTTTATCATTAGCCAAATCTGGTATCGTATATCTATAATCAATCAACTCTATGTTTTGCTTTTTCAATATGTACGCGAATGTGTTTATAAATGATTTCATCGTGGAACCTACAATGTCCAAATAGATTGATCTGGTTAATTTATTGAAGATTAAGACGCATTCATTTGTGTTGATTTGGAAACATAATTCTCTATTTATTTCATCTAGATATGGTCTTTTGTAGTGTACAAATCTCCATAGTTTTGTAGTTAATCTACCATTTATTATATTACTTGAATCGGTTGCAGTATTTACTATATTATTAGTACTGTTTCCCCTGTTTCCTTGTGCTGCAGATTGTGAATTGGTTGAACCAGTATCATTTGATAATTTCGGTCTTTTAGTGGTAATACCACTGAAATCTATATAATCATCTTTTAAAAGATTTAATAAATTATCATTTCCTGGAGTCGCACCTGGCATTATAAGTGACTCATTTGTAACATCATTATTAAAATAAGCTGGAGAAGAGACTGTCAACATTTGACAAATGTGATTGATGAATGGTTTATTTAGCATTTCACCAGATAGTTCATTCACATCAGGAATAGTTAGTTGTCGTTTAACAATATATTTTAATTCCACTATGATTTCATCATTTTCAGTCAATGGATTATAGTTTAGACGCACTGGTACTAGCCTCTGTTCCAAATTTAAGAATCTATAAAACTTACATTCTTTGATTAAAGAATCTCTCAAGGCATCTGTTAGATCTAGAGTTGCACCAGTTAATAAAGCCAGTAACATATCAAAATATTGTGGTGAACGACCGATAAATGCATAAGAGTGAGGTGGTGGTCGCAATAATCTTTTGGCAATCATTAAGTTTTCAATATCTATGTATAGAGTATCAAATGTGATTTGGAAATAGTTGAACTGATCGCCATCTCTACTAAATAAATCTTTAGCGATCTTATATGATTTATCAGCAATTCTAGTGTAGTAGTATTCACTTTTTTTCAACAACATCTTTAAACGTGGTAAATTATAGTAAACAGAATCTGCCACTAACATAGTGTACTCTACTTCATTCTTAATATCAATAAAATAACCTTGTAAGTGCTTATAAATCAATTCAAAGATATCAGGAGACCTATCAATAAATAGTATATCTTTATTTTTATGAGCAAATCCGCGAGAACTACTATTGTAGGATACGATGGAAGCTGGGGAGCCTTGACTACTTAAATTATTAGTAGTCAATTCGCCAGATGAATCAAAAGCCGTTGTATTGTTTACGTTAATATTCGATATATTGCTGGTATTATTACTTGTGTTATTATTAGCAGAATTGGATATAATGTTATTGAGTCCCGTGGAGCCACTAATGGTATTAACGGAGTTATTTCTGGCGGGACTGTTCAGGCTTAGATTATTAGGATTATTTTGAATCATGGCACCAGTTGAAGAAGTATTAGTGGAACCCGTTGAAGAAGACAAGTGTTGCTCCATTTCCATTTCTTTCTTTATGAAATAGTTTGTAAAATAACTGGGTCCATCACTAGATAATGATGCACCGCTAATCTTGAACAATTTTGTACCAATTTGAATATTGTACATTCTATCGTGTGGTAGAATCTGTGGAATATTTGGATCGTAATGACCTTCTAGGATTCCAACGGTTGTTGCCACAGAGTTTGGTAACTTCATCATTAGAAAGACTTAGAGTGATATGATTGTGATGGCTGTCAAAAAACAAAAAAGGGTTTCACAGTGCTATATTTAAGTTTTTATTCTACTTTAATTACTAAAGTAAAAAATTTAATCTTCTTTTTTCAAATTTCAATACCCAAAAACTTCCATTTCCATTTTTTTTTCGTTTCTTTTTCAGATCTGAATGTGTCAAAACATTGCTTTTTAATAAGAAGCTTTTATCGCTCTCGAGAACAGAGATTTGGGTTAAGAATTTTAACAGCCGTTTAGGTTAGGGGTTGCTAATAAAGGGTGGCACTGATATAAATAAGATAAGAACAGCTTTGAATGATTTAAGTATAATAGTGTTATAATTTTTTATATATTTGTATTGCCTTTATATACATACAGCTCTTCTGCGAAATTACCTGTAATTAGTCCAGATTTATGAGGATATTAATAATATTGTTATAAGTAAAAGTTGGTTCATTAATTAGAAAAAGTTAAACTATCAAATAAGTTTAACTGATTATAATAATAAAGCAGCGGCACCGGCTAATAAGGCACCAGCAGCTGGAACGATTTGAGCGGCAGCACCAGTGTAAGAAGAGATCTTAACGGTAGAAGTAGTAGTAGCTTGCTTGGTAGCTTGAGTAGTAGTGGTCTTTTCTTCCTTCTTGGTAGATGGAGCAGTAGTAGTCTTTTCTTCCTTCTTGGTAGTTGGAGCGGTGGTGGTTGTCTTTTCTTCCTTCTTAGTGGTTGGAGCAGTGGTAGTGGTCTTTTCTTCCTCCTTGGTGCTTGGAGCAGTGGTCTTAGCAGTGGTAGTGGCGTTCTTAACAGTGCTAGATTCAGTGGAGATTGGACACCAAGTAGTGTATTTGGTGATGATGTCGTTTTCAGTGACAGTTGCAGTAGAGACTAAAGCTGGAGAAACGGTTTCTTGACAGATGTGTTCTTCACAAGAAGTGATAGTAACTAAAGTGGTTTCAGCAACAGTAGCGGTAGCAGTGGTAGTAGAGTTGAATTGAGCGGAGGCAACAGCGGCGATAGCGGCAACAGAAGCGACAGTAGAGAATTGCATTTTTATTATTATTGGGTTAGTTTAGAGTGTTAACGAATGGATGAATTTGTTAGTGAGGTATTATGAAAGAGAGTATTAATCGAAATCAAATTCTAAATGAAAGAGTATCCATTTATATATTTTTCCAATTTGTTGTTCACCAGCAAATTAAGCACCAGTCAAGTAAATAAAAGTATTAAAGTGACTTAATGAGTCCACCCTTTCTCACCAAAAGAGAAAGTGGTACACAACACGAAGATCCAAAAGGGAAGTTCTCGAAAACAAGAACTCCCTAGTTTCCTATTTTAGAAGCACGTTTTCCGCATTAGTCTGGAGATCATCCCTGTATTTCCCATTTGGGAACCAGCACTAAACAAACAAGATACTTCCCGAAAGGGAAATTATCAAACACCCCATCCAAACCTAGTTACCTTATCGGGTAATCTGCTGGCCTGAGCGTAGATCATTCACGATTTTAACGCGGTAATTGCGATTGTGGGCCCATTCTCGACTTTTAGGAGACAAATTTCCGTAGCAGCCATTGCTAAAATCGTTTTATTCAGGGCTTCTTCACTAATGAAACTCGAGAAATTTCTTCACGGTAGCGAAATTTTTTCACTGTAGCAAATTTTTTTCAAATATTCTTTCCTTCTGGCTTCTGGCACCATCGCGATTTCGATTCCTTTTCACCTTGGGAAAATGAAAATGTTTTTGTTATCTCATGCAAGTATATGGCCAAATTCGTTATGAACGTTGCTTATCAAATCTGTATCGTTTTACTTGGTTGTTCGTCGTGCCAGTACCAGCTTTGTTTTGTGAAATTTATTCGCAGGCTGTGAATCTGGGCCCAGCAATTCTGATTAAACCTAGTATAAATTGATAAATCACTCTTAATTGTAAAAGATTGTTTATTTTTACTATATTCGTGTAAGATTTACATATATTATTATATGCAGCGAAGGGTTTGTAACAATTTTGACTTGTTTCGAACTTGCACTATGCAGTATACATTTGTAAGTTTGCATAATTTGGATATTTGATGTCTGTATCCTCAATTTGATTCGATCCCTTTAATATCTATTTACTGTTCCTCTAATAAACCAGCTTCTTGACAAAGGGAGTAAAATAAAGATTCTTTGTTAGTCAACAATTTACTTGGTGAATCAAATTCGGCAATTTCACCTTGATTTAGTACAATGATCTTATCATTATCCATAATGGTATTTATTCTATGCGCAATTGTTAAAATTGTTCTATCATTAAATGCAGTACGAATTGTCTCCTGAATAACTTGATCAGTTTCAACGTCAACGGCAGCTGTGGCTTCATCTAGTACTAAAACCTTAGATGGAACTAATAATGCACGCGTTAGACACATCAATTGTCTTTGACCAACTGACAGGTTACTACCGCTTTCGTTCACTTCATTTTCTAGTCCTAATGGACCCATTGAATTGACATGATCCTTCAAATGTGATAATTCTAAAGCTCTCCAAATTTGTTCATCTGTGTATTGACCAATTGGGTCAACATTCTCACGGATTGTACCTTGGAAAACCTGTGAATCTTGAGGAATAATTGATAATTTATGTCTTAAATCATACAAACCTATTTGGCTAATATCGACATCATCAATACATATCTTACCTTCACTAGCTTCAATTATTCTAAAAAGTGCCAACGTTAACGAGGATTTACCTGCACCTGTCCTACCAACAATACCAACTTTTTCACGTGGATTGATGGTGATATTGATATTTTTCAATACTAAGTCTAATTCTGGTCTATAACGGGTACTATAGTTAGAAAATTCAATCTTACCTGCCTGTGGCCAGTCTTCATCAACTTGTTTGTCATCCATAACGTATGGAGCTTCACTCTTTAATTCAGCATATTCTTTGATTCTTTCAACTGATACAATATTTGTTTCAACTTCAACTGTCATTCTAACAATCCAGTTTAATGTTTGTGTAATCTGTAAAGCATAACTTAGTGATAAACCAATCATACCAGCAGTTAAAGTACCTTGACCTAATCTAAAGATTGATAATGTGGCAGCACCAAGAATAATGATTGAACCAATTGTTTCTAATCTAAAGGCCAACCAACGATTAGCATTAATCGATGGATAAAATGCACTCATATTATTGTCAATACGACATTTATTGATATGTTCAAATCTGGCTTCTTGACCATAACCTCTGATAGTATTGATACCACCCAATGTTTCTTGGAAATGTGAATATATAGGTGAACGAGTGATAGAATCTAAACGACGTAATTCTCTTGATGTCTTCAAATAGTATTGTTGGTAGTAAATGTAAAGGATACTCAATGGTCCAATAATAAATAAGAACTGCCATGTTGTCCAACATATAACAATCATTGTAAAAATAACTTTGATACCGTTGACCAAAAATTGCGAAAATGACCTTCCTAACATAACATCAACCTTATAGATATCATTTGAGAACCTATTTAAGATACGACCAATTGGTGTTGTCTCAAAGAATGACATTGGTGCCCTCATGATAGCATTGGTCATAAGACTGTGTAAATAACGCGAACCTTGAATAGTACAGAAAACCCAAAGGATGACAGTTTGGGTTAAACTAGACATAGCGGAACCTACACCAAGAGCGAAGTAAATGGATAAGTAATAAACATAGTGTGGATTATCATTATATCTAGTGTTCACTTCAGACCAGTGCTTTAACCAGACATTACTCATAACTGAAAGAAACATGGAGATGATGATGAAACCAATCAAAATGACAACATTACGTGGATTACAAGCCTTGAAATATTCAAAATAGATATCCCATTTGACCTTGCCTTGTTCACGATGTTCTCTTCTAGCGATATTTTCGTCATCACCAAAATCAATGGAACGTAAAGTAGCATCACTTGCTCTTCTCAGAGATCCTGTTTCATTAATAGCCAAATCCATATCTTCCAATTTCTTCAATTGTTGTAGTTCTTGATCTAATGGGACACTTTCTTCGTGCTTATCTACCATAGATACTGCGCTGGAATTAATTTGAGAGTCAGCACCATTATCCTTTCTACCATACTCAGAAATTAGTTTGCTTAGTGGTGATCCAGAATCTGAGGTTACTTCATCATACGAACCCTTTTGAACAATTTCACCGTTTTCTAAAAGAACAATGTGGTGAGCAATGGATAGGACGGAAATTTTATTAGTGGCCAAAACTTTAGTCTTAGAATGTAATAAACCATTTGGACCTAAAACATGCTCAATTAAATGCTTAGCAACATGTTCATCTACAGCTGCTAAAGGATCATCTAATAAGTAAGTATCAGCTCTAGCGTAAACAGCTCTGGCTAAGGATAAACGAGCCTTCTGACCACCAGATAATGAAATACCTTTTTCACCAACTAAAGTTTGATCGCCATTCATCAATACAGCTAAATCAATCGTTAATGCACATGCTTTGATTGTCTTCTCATAGAATTCTTTGTCGTATTTATGGCCGAACAAAATATTATCCCTAACAGTACCGTTCATAATCCATGGAACTTGTGAAACATAAGCTACGGAACCATGAACTGTTGCAAAACCTTTCACTCTAAATAGATCACCTAGTAAACTTTGAACCAATGCACTCTTACCAGATCCCACTTTACCTACAATACAATTTAATTGCGCTTTCTTTGCTTGAAATTCTATGTTCTTCAAAGCGACCTTATATTCTGGTTTACGTTTCCACAAAAATGTTGCATTGTCACCAACATTAATAGCGACATCACCATCGTTCAAAACTTTTGGTAATGATTGAATTGAATCCTTTTGTAATTCTTCATTAGTCAAGAAATTAAATAATCTTCCGATAGAGACAGAAGCTTCAATGAAAGTAGTAATGACGTTTGGTACAACGAATAGTGGGAAAGATAATAAATTGAATAAAGTTAATGCTGGGAAAACAAGATCAATTGTTAAAGGTCTATTTTCAGTTAGCACAAAGACTGCAAATGTACAACAGGACACTAAAAATGGGACAACATTGTATTGGAAAGTCATAAGTGCCATAAAGACACCTAATCTAGTTAAATTAGATAACTCCTTGTCATTTCTCACATGTTCTAATTTTTGTCTATAAGGCGTTTCCCAAGCATATAATTTCAACGATTTGATATTATTCAATATTTCACTAATGACACTGGTTCTTTCATCTTTAAAAGTCATTTGTTGTCTTTGTAATTTTTTCTGATATCTTACTAGTACGGAATTCAATGGTATCATGAAGACTAAGATCACAACACCAATCCACATTGATGGACCTAATAATTTGTTCAAAGATACCAAACAAATTATGATTTGAAATGGACCAGACCAAATAATATGGAAGAAGTTACATAAATCTTGTAATTTTTGAACATCAACACTCATTAAATTAACAATATCACCAGTAGTGGCTTTACCAGAAGCTTCATTTGATAAAACTAATGCCTTTTCATAAATTAAAGAAGTTAGAGCACTCTTTAAATTCATACCAGTGTTGTAGACGTTCAGGAAATATTGGTGTAAAACACATGTTTGAATAAATCCTACGAAAAACATACCCATGGCAATCATAAAACCGCGAATTAAGGGTAATTTTGTTACACTTTCGATGATAAAGTTGTTACGTCCATTTTGTTCATTATAATCACTGACAAATCTAATTAAGATTTTCAATAACTGTGGTTGAGTGAAGGCTAAAATATCATGTAAAACCTTGAAGAAAGCTGCTAAAAGCATTCCATAAAAATAAGTTCTTACTAATGCCCAAGATAAAGATGGTTTGCTATTGTTCTTAATTTGTGATTTCCAGTTCTTCTTCAATCTTTCAGCCACAACATTTGTATCGAAATTTTCTGGTAATTTGTATAAATCTTCTTCCGTTAAGTATTGTTGGAAACCTGATCTCATTAAAGAAGTCATCCAAGTAAAAGATATTCTAGAGAAAATGTTTGCAGAGTCATAAGGATTTGGTTTCCTACGTGATAAATGTTGTTGAATTTCTTGATATGGCTTCAATGGTTTTGTTGGTAAAGCTTCTAAAAGCAAAATAGAGACAGAAGTGATTGATTGAAATAATGTTAAGACATATATCATTTTATCAAAGGGATAAACACTTTCATAATGATGTCTGATGGAGAAATTGAGAAATTTCAAAATGTTACCGATGGATTCAAACAGCCAATAAAACAATACGATTGTATTTGCTACATTTGACTTATGATATTCCACCCAATGTAATGCTGTGACAACAAAAAGGGACAACAAGGTTAAGCTATATTGGGTAATAATAGTCAAATCTTTATCAGTACCTCTTGGTAAATGCAAGGGAGACCAAGCAGTGAAACCAATTTGGAATATACACAAAATAATACGTAGCACTATAATATAATTTCTTCTAAATTTTATTGTACTTTGATTTTTGGACTTAGACAATCTCACTATGTCTTTCAAACCACAACAGATCATAAACAAAGCGGTTAAGTTCAACCAAACACCATCGAGGAAGCATTGTGTGAAATCACCATAAAAACTTATGGGACCAAAACCTTCTGCTGAGTGACACATGTGGCACTTCCAGTCAGTAAGTGTGGAGTTCATACTTATCTTCAAACAGTAAGTTGTACTAGTCTATTCTTGGATACGATGGTTACAGCTATAGTACAAGTTCAACTTTAAAATCAGTGGCGAAATTTTTTAAATGGTGCATTACAAATCAAAACCCTGCTTACTAACTAGAGGTGTGTAATGAGTAAGCAGGTAACTAAGCCTCGTAAGCACATGTAATAAGCATCTTATTAAGCATATAGCGTAATATGCACATGATTAGTAAGCAAAGATTTCTTATACCATTGTGTGAATCCCCCATTTGGCATGTTGCATTCGTTCTGAAAACTTGAACTCTTGAACTAGCCAACCTTCGTTTTGCTTACACTCACATACCTTTTTTACTATCCTTGTGAGTTTTCATTGCAATATTTGCGTATTTTATATCTTCGAAGCTACAAACTAAATATTTCAGTATCTTTCTAAAAGCAGAATTTAAAACTTATAGGTCTGAAATTGCCCAATCAAGCTTTTAGGATTCAGTGAAGTGGTATACTAAGCTTTACCACATTTATATCATGCATACACATAGGCTAGACTCATATCTTATAGCGCCGAATGTTAAATTAGAGATTGTGCATGAGAATAATCCATTTTTTACTGGTGAATGTATATCACTGGCTATAAGATTGAAACATCTGGGTTCTTTACAAGAGTTTGATTCTTTGAATCATAATATCTTTACTTTGAATAGACAAATTAATGAAAGATTGAATAAAGATGATGAAAGAAAACGTAACGATGGCGATGATGATGTGGATGAAAATGCTAACGGTATCGATTCTGCCGCTAGTCATACTAATACCACCATGGATAAACCAATTGCTGAATCTACTATTGCTGGTGCTTGGTCCATGAAATCGCTATGGAATAATGTCTTTAAAAAAGGGAATGAAGATCAAGATAGTATGAATAATGATAATAATAACTTTAATGAACCTGCTGCAACGGAAGATGATCAGATCCAACTAAACGAATGGAAGAAACAATTACAATTTCATAATCCAGTTAATCTAATGGCAGGGTTCATTCAAATCGTGGGTGTTTGTCAATATAATTCTGAGTTAATTAATGAGTCTGCTCTAACCATAAAGGGTAAAAAGATAGTTGGTATGATAAATCATCGTAGTATTCATAATAAACAAGATATAACCAACTCTGATATGGACGAATTTGGTCTTTTAACATCTAAATATTTGGATTCGAATTTTGAATCAGTAATGAATTTAAATAAACAATTGAATATTGCACCCAATAGTAATTTGAATAATAGTAATTTGAAACAAATTATTGGTGATAATGACGAAAATTATAACGAAGTGCCCATTTGTGTGATACCACAAAGTTTATTATTTTCTGAGATACAATTGAGACCAGGTGAAATGAAAGTTTATCAATTTAAATCTGATTGCTTACCAAAAGATCTTTGCCCGAGTTACTCCATTGTATCAAAAAACATTAATATTCAATATTTATTAGAATTTGGTACTAATATTACTAATGGTACCGGTATTTTACCATATAAGCTAAAGGTCCCAATCACTGTTGCACCATTTATTAATAGTAATAGTGAACAAGTTTTAGTTAATCTTGACAAGGAATCATATATATCAAATCCTGCTACCATCAAGGATATTTCTGTTCACTCAAGAAGGTTAGAATCAAGTATTTCCATGCAATTGAGGAAGAAATCAGTATCATCAATTAATTCAGCTCAACAAAAATTGGATAATGAAAGACATAGTAGTCTGAAGAAATCATTCAAAAAAATTTTAATTGAAAATTTGAAGGAAGATACGAAGAATAAGGATAATCACAACGTTGACAATAATACTAGTGAAAATTTTGACATAGACTATTTAGTCGAGTATCAGTTATCTAAACAATTTGATGAATCTATAGATTTGAACACTGTGAATAACAATCGTGATACTTTTGCGAATGATGATCTACCGATTGATGTTTCAACAAGAAGCCTTAAATCTCAAAAATCTGTTAAAGATGTAATAAATGATTTAAGAACTTTTGTGCCGACAGATACGGTATCCAGTACGAATGAAACTAAAGAACGCGAGGAACGTATGAATGATGATACTACTGAATCGAACAATGATAAGGATACTCATTCAGAAAATAGCAAGCAAGTGGAAGTTGGAACAAGTGCAGAAAATCCATTAATTCAACAATTGACAACAAATATAAGACAAGACTATGTCATCAATCGTAATGGTCAACTGTTAGCCAAAGTGAAGTTTTCCCAACTATTTTATACTACTTTAGACAACATTGACATGGTGATATACGCACAAGAAAGCAATGACTACATAATATCCGGTATAAAAGTTTCACTACAACGTGCAGAATTATTCAATAAGAAGTATTTGATAGATCATGCAACGGCAAGGCCATATTATTGGACGATATGCCATGCAGAATGCACTACTTTCGACATAGCACAAGCTGTCCCATTGAAATTAGTAACACCTAAGTCGCCAATGAACCAGATACCAAGCCAATTCAAAAGTGATATCTTTGAGTTGAAATGGATATTACATTTTCAATTCATCTTGGTAAAGAGAAGTAAGAACACGTCTGATAATGACTTACCGGATGGAAATCAGAGCTTTATTATGAGTAAACATTACGAGGACAAGACTGGTTCTATTTACAACTCGAAGAGAACTTTGGAAGGTGAAGAGTTTGCATTTAGGATGCCCATCGCCATTTTACCGCCAGATTTGGATCTTGGTGGCTGGTAGAAGAGAGAAACTATTTACACATGGCTTTTCCACCACGTTCTGCAACAAAACATGGTATATACACTAAGTAACAACTCCTAATTCTTCGCCCAATCTGCCGCCAAGATACTTTCAAGATGGCTTCTTTAGTAGTGAGACGAAAGTTTAATGTTTATTTTTTATATAGTAGAAATTTCACATTCAAATTTAAAAGAAGTAGATGAACAATGAACCGTTGTAGCACGTTACTGCAGGAGTGCTCTGAATTTGTGCACTTACAATTGGACACGATAGCGAGTCAGTTAGATTTCGATGTCCTGGAGGCTGCTTTATCGAAGTCACAGATCAATGATGCGCTGCTAAAGCTGGACTGGGAACCATTGACTAGATCAACCTTTGCTGATACGAATAAGGATTTGTTGGTAGATTTGACATGGAAAAAGTGTATACTTGATTTACTATCCAGCGATTCAGATGATTCAGTTATACATGGCCCAGCTAGATTGATGGCTAACCTTAAAAAATGTTCAATCATCTTAGATAGTTGCTTTCATTCTAGAGGTATGAGAACTAACAGAACTGATTGGTCTAATACATTTTTTGATTTGTTTTTGTTGGTCACTAACTTACTGTCTTGGCCCGATGAAATTCTTTCCTTTTGGGGTTATGCAGAAACACGATTAAATTGGTTTAAATTGAATAAATTCTGTGAGGATGGAGATTTAGTCAAATTTGATGCTAACTCTAACTTAATTAGTTATAGAGTACCATTTTCGGATAAGCTGCGTCATTGGAATGAATTTTTGAAAATTGTAGAGTATAATTCATCTCTCAATACACCGATTCATTATAAGATGAAATATAAATTAGAGAAATTTTTAACTGAGTTACTGCCTACAAATGAAGAATCTAATTATAATAGGTCTGCCACTATTGTCAAGAAACAACAATCAGGTAACCCATGGAACAATATCGAAATGAAGACAAGACCATCCACCCCGGAAGAAATTTTTCATGATGATTACAATTATATTGTCAATAAACTTATTCGTTCACCAGTTGAATTTGCCTTCAACACTTTAAGTTTCAAAATTGATTTCGATAGAGTATGTACAGTTATATTAGATGCGATTTTTGCAGACGAAGACCGTTATTACAAGGAAATAAAGTCCATCAAGAAGAAGGCATTGACACAGGATACTTCGATAAATGGAACTATAGCATATGATCTAGACATGCCTGATAATGGAGTAGCCAATTATATGCGGAAATCTAAAGTTTTTGAACAGAAGAAAAATGAAGTTTGGAATGATTTCATTAAATTGAATAGAAATTCTGAACTGTTGGTTAGATCCACCGTTTTAGACATTTCCACTTTAAATCCAGATTCATTATATAGCCAAATGACTACAATAGAAAATGATCATTTCAGGAAGCAATTTGTGTTGCAGTTAGTGTTTACGATCAAATTTATTAACAGTTTGGTCACAAACGACAACGTTCGATCATTTTATAAGAACTGTTACATGAAGGATGATATGCTGAAAAATATTAATTTTGATGATATGGATGATAAGAATAAACAGAAAACAATAAATTTTACCAATTATGTGTTGGAGACAAGGATTAAGACATTTTATTCCACTAGAGATTCGTGTTTCCATGATTTAATTGGTGAATTGATTTCCAGTGATGTAGAATTTCTAAATGCTAAGATGGATAATTTCAAAAATTTTCAAAACATAATTGTACCTGCTGGAAGTGTGGAAGATGATGCCCAAGTTGATTATTCATTCAAAAAATTCGGGTTCATCAAATTTGGTAACAAACAAATAAGTAATGCTTGGAAGATACCCACTGGTTTGCAATCTATTAAACAATATAAGATTGATCCCAGTGAAGTCTATAACGAACTTAAGGATACCTTGCAAAACACCGAAGATAAAATGGATATTGATACGGAAAAGAAGGATGAAATTGTGAAACAGTGGCAAACCCTACGTTCACTAAGGTCTCAATATGTGTTTGAATTTAACAAATTTGGTGAAACGGTCGGCTTAGAAGGACTGTTTAATGATTCACCTGTACAAAAAAACGGAAGTGAATTCCAAGATCTAATGAGGGAAACACTCCTCAAATCTCATAGGACTAAACTGCTGGAAGCAAGAGAATATGCTGAGAATCATTCGACTCTTAAGAGAAAACTGCCCACATCTGAATTGAATAAGAAGATCACCGAAACGACCCCGAAAGTGGAAGATAAAAATGAAGTTGCTTCTGAGAACGACACTACAACAGATTCAAAACCGAAATCTGATGAGCAAGCAAGCTGAGAGTTTAGTTAGCAGTCTACTAACTGAAATCATGTTTACACAACAATTGCAGCAATCTCAAAAGAAATTGCATCACAAGAAGAGATACCATTGTTTTAAAGAAAAAGAGACGACTTGGTCTGCTACCATCACACACAGTCCAACTGACTGAAAATATCAAGTGTAAACTAATTACGTTGTTGTAACATACTTCTTATATACTTTATATAGTCTCGACATTACTAGCAACCACCTCTCAAGGTTAGCACTAAGTGCAACTGCATGCCCTCTTCTAGCCCGGCAGACTCAATGGTCTCGTTATCGTCACTAGATCCTTGTTAGTAAGATGGCTCAACGGTACGAACCCACTCACATAGATGGAGTGGAGTGGAGTGTAGTGGAGTGGAATAGAGTCCTCACAATACATACATTTGTTTTCCCTGGTAAATCAACCTCTGTTGGGACGGTGGGATCCCTTCCTTCTCTTCAAGAAGGCCCTTGATACGGGACACCTTGTCGCTCCCGTCTACGGCCAAGGCGATCTCCCTCCCAGTAAGCGTTCTCACTTTAATGTTCATGGCCAGTCTCTTTAGTATACAAAGTTTTCCAAGAATTGAAATATTTATCATTGTTCCAAATAAATGGCATGCTACCAACACCGTACGTGAAATGCGACTTCCACAAGGTCTACGAGCCCGCAGAGGACTCCTTCCTTCTACTGGACTCGCTAGAGGCAGATCTGTCCTTTCTCAAGGACAGATTTCGTAGTAAACTGGCACTTGTATGTGAAATTGGGCCCGGTTCTGGTGTCATCACCACATTCATGGTACAAAACTGCATCCCAAACGAAAATAGCTCTATCTATACTGCATTGGATGTTAATCCGTGGGCGTTGGATGCAACTCTCGAGACGCTGGAGTTGAACAAGTGTGGTAAGGGCATAGTAGAGTTGATTCAATCCGACTTGACAAAATGTATGAAACCTAACCAAATTGATCTGTTAGTGTTCAATCCGCCATATGTGCCCGCGGAGGAACTACCCGAAGTACCAAGTAACTTGGAGGATACCGAGCAGTGGCTAGATTTGGCACTTTTGGGTGGTGAAGACGGTATGGTCATTACTCAGAAAGTTTTAGATCAACTGGATAACGTCTTATCTTCCAACGGTGTAGCATACATCTTATTTTGTGGCAGGAATCAACCTGAAAAGGTCGTTCAGAGCTTGTCAGATAAATGGGACATTAAGCTAGTGGAACACAGAAAGGCAGGCTGGGAAGTCCTATCAGTATACAGGTTTATTAGACGGTGATCTCGAGAATAACATACATATACATACACAATATAGATATAGATATAGATATAGATAAGTAATTATCAAAAACAACATTATATTAGCGGAAAATATCTTTCAATACGTCCTTCTCGCAAGCTTCAATATCTATGGGCTTCAAAGAGTAAACATTTTCATACTGCATGTAACTTAAATGAGTGAAATATTTTCTTAATTGTGTGTATTCTGTAATCTCATGAACGCCCAGTAAGAACGGCAACCTCTTATCATCCTCTACTGTCAAAGAAATATCATCTAATTTCTCCGTCTTAAATTCTTTAAATTCTGCAACTTTATCGATAAGTGCCACAAATGAATAGTTTCTATAGACACTATTAATAGTATCAATTATAAACAACCATTCATTAGTAGAAGTGAAACCTTCAAAATTCAATAACAGCAAGAGATCCAAAGTTTTACAAAGTTGCAAAGTCAAATTGTTATCGACATCCTTTTGTAATTGCAACGATTCATAAAATGATTGAATATTTATTTGTAAGCAGTACGTTATAATCCCCCAATATTGGTTGAAATGTGGTGGATCAAATTTTAGAAGCATGGTTCTCAAAAGGATCAAAGAGCCTGATTTTAATTTCACATCTTTCTCCACCAGATAATCACAGATGCATTCCATTAAGGGTTGGAAATCTAACAGAAATTCATCCTGTGGTGATACCTTTATTAAATATGCAGTTCTTTTCAAATTTTGCAATTTAATGGTAGATTCTGAATCATTCCAAGACGCAAAAGGTATTAACCCGGGTGAAGTATTTTTATTCTTAGAATTACTCATCAATAATAACTCATTTAAGAGCCTTTTATTTTCTGGATATTGCGACCATTCGAAAACAATCTCATCCCAAATTGGATCTTGCCCAAAATTATCAAATCTTTTCTCATCTCTGAAATAGTCATTAAGAAAATCTTTCCAAGCTTTAACTTTACTTCCCATCTTAGTAATAGATAACGCTAATGATAAACAACGCTTGGGAATAGGTTTTTCAGAATTTTTTATCTTGAAACGTGGAATCAAACACTGAGTCACTACAATTGTAAGAACATTATTAAACCTATCACTGCCAGGCTTCTCGCTGACAACGTATTCAGTCTTGCTAACCAAATCTTCAATAATGGTCAGAGCCTCTTCTTCATCATATGCTCCTGCCTTGGGAAAATAGATAACTGCGTTCGGTAAATACTTAATGAAAACATCAGAAATTTCCTTCCTGAATTTTTTATGATCAATGAAATGAGCTTTCCTCATTTTTTTGGAAATAATACCGATAAATGAAATTATCTTGAAAGTTATACTCTTGTATAAACTATAGTTCAAAGCAATATCTTTGAAAAATTCAACAAAATCATCATAAAACTCTTCTACAGCAGAATTCTCTAATGAATCAGAATATAAGATCAAGAAATCCATTAATTGTTCCCCCGGCAATTTATGCAAAAGTGTTGAGTCTGGTTTCGTATTTCTACCAGAGCCCTTTTGAATTGAGAATTTGGCAACAGAGGCTTTATTATACCTTTGAATAAGACCATAAAAGAAATATGGGATAGTCATGGTTGGTTTATTACCATCTAAAACATGAATCAGTGTAACAATTTCTTCTGGTGAATCCAACATAATTAAAGTTTCCAATATTTCTAATGGTTCCAGCAAAAACATTATTTCAAGAAGATTTTTAGCTCTAAATTTGAATTTATACGCGTTGTAGTTACAATTCTCAATGGTACCGTTTAGTTCTTTTACTTTATTAGCTTCTTTGTAACCCCAACTCCAAATGTTAAATACACAACTTATACTCTGCTTGAAAGCTTGTAAAACTACATCACGCTCACCTTGTACTTTAACATTTTTATCCGCAGTATCGGAATAAAATACATTAGAAACGACAGATTGCAAAAATTCGCCTCTGTTACTTGGGAAGTAACCTTCATTTTCTTGAGATGTTAAGTATTCATGAGACACTTTAATCAATTCTTCAACAATACCAAGAAACAAAGATATCGTTTGATAAAGACCACCTCTCCTTTTCTCTTCTTCAAATAATTGATTAATTCTCTGAATCAAAGTTGTGACCAATGGTAACAATACACCGAAAATACCTGTATCAAAATATGTTAAAGTTTCTGATAGCAATTTCACATAGGATGATACTACCAATGGAGCTTGAATCTTATTGATGCTGGTTACCATGAAATCAATAAATTTCAGGTGTTCAGAGTTATTATCAAAAATATCTAATTTGATAGAATGTTTGTGAGATAGGCGTAAGATTTTGGAAATAATATCTAAAATGGAAACAGAAATCAATTCTGAATCAATACCATGGCTGCCATTGTGTTTATTAAATAATTCAAATAAAAATGTAACATAATCTTTAAATTTTTCCTCTGTACCATCTAATAAAATATCTAATAAAACCAGAGAGCTTCTTATACTTTTCGGATGCAAGTTGTGATCAATAGCTAAAAATTCGAAAATAATAAATAGGATCAAATTTTTGTACGTTGAAACATCATTATTTTTCCATCTTTCTAAATCGTTCACAGCAGTTAATTCGATAGTAAAATCCTTTGTCATAATGGTTTGGTCAATTTTCAAAACATTGCATAAAGTTTGGATCTTGTACGTTATCATGTCTAAATCATCAAATTCATTTATTTCATTCTTCTGTAGAAAATCGAACTGTAAAATATCATTTGTCATAATTTGATATAACCTATTCGATGATCCTGAGTTAACCAGTGACAAGATCCATTTAGAAAGGGCAAGATAAGAAGGATTTTGCTCACTGAAAAGTTCGTCTAGCATAAGTTCTAGAGGTTTTTGCACTATGTTTGTATGATCCTCCATTTGATTCCATAGTAGATCTAGCAGAGTTAGCCTTTTAGTAACATCTTGTTCTTTTACAAAAACTGATGTCAAGCAATTTTCCACATATTGTTTAGAGACGTTTCTATCCATCAATTTTATACATTTCACAGCGATTGATTGTTTATTTGAATCTAACATATAGTCCCATAATGTATTCATAATTAAATGAATCAACTTCATAGATTCTTCTAAGGACATCTTGACAGAAAGGTAATTACTGTATATGGATACAATATCCATGATTGAAATTTGAGTATTTGCAGTCTTGGTGTTATTTAATGCGAGGAAAACTTTCTCAATCAATAGAGAGTTGTCCCAGTCATCAGCATCTTTTCCATGCTTGTCATCATGATCTGGTATTTTATCAAACAGTATAGTGAATATTTTCCCAGATTTACCAATATCTCTTGCGTTAGTCAAATCATCAATTAGCATTTGGTATGTGCTATAAACAAGTAAAAATGCAATATCACTAGTTTCAAACGGTGGGACAATACTGCTTGGTTGTTCCTTGGATGTAGAGTTTCCGGTCTCTGTGATTAGATAAGAAGAGTAATACTTTCTTATCGACTCTACTACTGCAGCTAGATCAATATCACTCTGTTGAGTCAACTTAGAGTTAATGATAGGCAAGAAACCACGTTCTGGGATTAGTTGTAGTATCTCTAAAATTAGCTGTTGATATTCCACCCTCGATAGATCAGCAACGGTAGCGTCTTCTTCAACCTGATAAAATGATAGAATAGCTAACAATATTAAAGGTAAATGTCTAACTATTATTTCTTCATCGTTAGCGATATGAAAATTCGATAGTATGAAGTTCAAGAAGCCTAGAGACTTCTGATCAATGACACAGTGGAATACGTTGCCCCATATTATATTTGTCTCGACTGCATCAAAAAATGTATTAGCAGATTTCATAATGAGTTTGTTATCTCTGAACAATTCAGCAGCATGCATTAGTGGAATGAACATCCTTGGTGTGATCTGAGTACCAATTTCCCATTTGTCCATGAATATCAAACATAATTTGAAAACATCAACCACATTTTTCTCCTCCTTTAATAAGTCTTTCAAACCAGCAAATAATGATTTAAACCCAAACTTAAAAAAGAAATCGCTTTGATTCTTGGTCTTCGATTTATCTAGAACAACTTCAGTAGGATTATTAGAAGCAGTTGAACCCAGAAACCAATTCCAAACTCTTCTATTTAATGACATATCCTTAGAAAAAGTAGTCTTACAACATGCGGTCAACAGCAAATGTCTATCATTATCGTTTATTAATTTCTGAATCACTGGTGAATTCAGCTGTAATCTCTGCAATAATAAATCTAAGGACCCCCTTTTAACTAACAAATCATTAGAATTATCCAAACATGCAACTAACGCTCTAATAAGTAATCCTGGATCCGGTTGTACTAAATTTCTTGCAGCTGGTAAAAGAACAGCAAGAGTATAATCGATATGTCTTTTCTGTTCATTCTTATTATCCAACTTTGCATTTACGTCCATGTCAGTAGTTGATGAGTTTTTTTTATCCAACTCCTTGACTAAATGTGGTACAGCATTCAAAGAGGGAAATTTTCTGGTAAACCATACTAACCCACCAAGACGACGATCTTTATTTGTTATCATAATCAAGAAACATGTTTGCCAAAAAAGTGAATCATCAGCTAAATTTTCTTGTAATGTCTCAATTAACTTAATGGTTAATGGTAAAAACTCACTGCTTTCGTCGTCAATACCTGGGAATAAAGAATTTAGCAAAGGTTTAATGATGATTTTCAATGTTGTGCTGGGCAATTGAACCAAATACTTGTCATAGAGGTCAATTAATGTAGACCTTACCGACATAGACGCATACGTCATTAGCGGTAGGATACCCGGTATCCAAATGTTACACTCTTGTGCCAAAGCATCCAGACCGATATTTTCAAATATATACTTAAAAACTTCCAAAGTCTTTTGATGTACACCTGCGGGCAGATATGGCGATAAAGACGATGTCAATCTTCTACTTACTTCATAGGGGTATGGAACATAATACTTAACGTTCGAAAATTTGGGTGACCAGCCTTGCAAAGCCTTTAGCAAAGTCCCTAAAGAAGCAATGTAGTCAGCCCATTCGCCCACCAAGTCAAACTTCGTAAGCGCTTTGCTAATGTTCTCCACGTACTTCCGCTCCTTAGAGTCCAGCTGCTTCAGAGGGACAGGGGGAAGCGAAAACGGTTTCAATGGCTGTGACATGGTGTGTTGATCTTAGTGTTAATAAGAACCAAATCAACTGAAAAAAATAAAATAATGCAAAGTGGAAATTTCTTGTTGTGGCAGTATTGTGTCACTAACTGGACCAGATCATCACATTGCCGTCCCAGCCTGTAGTGGCCACTATGCCGGGACGGCCCCAAAGACTCCAGTCGCCTCCAAACACAAACTCTGTGTGTCTTTGGAACCTCTTGTGGCAGCCACGTCTCGTGGTGTCATTCATGTTCGTCTTCCCTGTAATCCTCTTGCCGTCAAATGAAAGATCATCCCAGATGGCTGCTGTCATATCGTAAGACGTCGATAGAAGATGGTGGCTGCTGTGTGGCGACCATTTCACTTGTCTGACTGCAAGCTGGTGACTCTCCACAATCTCGTTAACGCAGATCATGGAGTCTCCAAAGCTGTTTGACAGTTTAAGCGCGCCTGTTCTGAGCATCCTCAAATCCCAAATCTTGATCTTGTTGTCCACACCACCCGTGGAAATAATATGCGGTCTGTACTTGTTGAAATCACAACACAAGGTCTCAGTACCGTTATGAGCCACGAAACTGTGCTGTGGATGTACGTTGGGTATTCTCAAATCAAATATGGATACAGAAGAATCGCCACTAACTGATATTATCACATTATCATCATGCGGTGAAAACTGTGCCTGGTATATGCATTGGTTCTTATCATTATTGCTTGTTGGGTTATTTGCAACATCCATACCTGCAGTGGTACCTGTCTCCTTCTGAGGACTGCTAGGATCAGCATGTTGTATCAGTGGTCTAGGATGTCTGGAGATTGGTACACTAGGCGAGTTGTTATCGACTTTACTAGCATAGCTTGAATGAGTTGGTTTTAAAGTGATAAAACTTCCCTGCAGTCTTGTTGGCGACCAAAGCTTAACAGTACCATCCCATGAACTACTCACAAACTTATCCTTACTAAGCAGACTCCAGTTAACTGATAACACTTCTTTAGTGTGTTCTCTGAAGATATGAACTGGGTATTGCTGTAAAGTCATATCGAATAGTCTCACTGTGCCATCCCCTTGTGCCACCACCATTTGATTCTGATGTAACTCATTCCAAGCAACATCAAACAGACAGTCTTGTGTTAGGAATGAATTCGATACTTGCATTTGGCCATTGGGTAAAATATCCAGTATAAATAACTTACCGTTACCCACTAATCCGAAATTGGCACCACTGGCTACAGCTATCTTATTATCGAAAAAAGGTGAGTACTGAACCGAGTACCCACTAAAGCCCTGCATGTGATACTGCAACATGATGTGTATCTTCTTAGGGTATGGTAATCTTTAGCGTAAATTGCAAGTTATGTAGAACGTTCGCACTTTTCGTACTAATTTTTACTGAATTCTTTGATCTGTTCTCAAGAAATCATACCAGGTACATAGAACGAAAGGTACTGGTCTCTGACTTAAATAGTTAAATAGAATACTGCACAGTCCGATCTAGAATGATCATCCTATGGAAAAGGTAAAAATGCTAAGGTTTCTTTCAGAAGTACTTACTACCTTAAATACTATGTAATAGATGACTGAATTCTTAATATTTTCTTATACACGAAACGACAATATATAGATGCTTATATGCCCAAGAAAAAAATGCATACCTCAATATATATATATATATATACATATGTATATGTACAGAAAAATAAATAATGATAATCGTAGTTGAATTAAAAGAAAATATCAAGATTTATAGGCGCTTCTATAAGAATAATGAAAGGATGAAACCTAGGAAAAAGTTCTTTGAAGTTGGCATAACCAAATTGGCAATATTTTGCTTATTTTCGCCTTTTGTTGTGGTGGATTGACTTTTAGTATTAGAGAAATTAGTGGTTTTAGTGGCACTAGAACCAGATTTTGTAGTGTTACTAGTCGACACCCCACCAGCTGAATCTTTCACAGTGAAAATATCACCACCAGAAGTGATGGACGCAATACCATTAGTGTAAACGTTGCTATAGGATGCAGCTTTAACGGCATTTGGTACGTTATTTGTAATATCTTCAATGGTAGAATCACTACTCTTACCATTGAAATTTGCTTGTGCCATGGAAATTTCTAAATTCTCTAAGTCATAAACGACATATGCATTTTGCAAAAAAACGTCACCTAAGATAATCTTACCGTATGAGCTGGTACCGATGGTTAAAGCACATTGATTAGCTGATACTTGACTTAAGAAATTTGAAATTGGAGAAGTGATATGGAACCCACCAAAATCGAAGACGAATTTGGATGAAGCATCGTCAATGCAATTCATTGTATAGTAACCTAATGATGAATCATAGTCTGCACCCATAGAACCAGCTACTAATTGCAATAAATCTTCTGGGAAGTATGCTAAAGTAGTACCAGAATCTAATAAAGCTGGCATTTTTGTAGTGGCAATAGTTAAGTTATCATTACCTTGTGATAAACCCATACCATAGAGAGTAACGTCAAATTCGATAGGTTGACTAACACCTTCATCTCTGTAAACGTTCACTAATGGTACAGTATACAAAGTACCAGAATATTTAGAGTGATCCACACCACCGAAAAGAATGGACCCTTTCTTTGCCTCAGCATCATCCAAGAAAAGTGAATATGAAACACGATCAATGATACCATCTTGCTTTAGGGCCACAGGAAAATTACTATATTGGTAACTCTTACTATAAGGTGATGATTGACCGGTGTAAGTGGTCTCTAAACCTGTAAGACCAATACCCATTACACCAATGGTAGAGTTAGTGAAATTAGCTACAGCCACTGAGACTCCAGTGATATTTACATCACCTAGTTGAACAACATCAGTCCCCCAAGTCCCACTAGCATATGAATCATCACCATAAGTAATAGCAAAATCAGTATTATTATTATGCCAAGTACTTGACGCACTCTTGCTGAAAGTACCGTAAGTTGAACAATCCATCGATTGACCACTTCCAAAAGAGCCAAGATTATCGGGTATAGAGAAAGGATTACCACCAGAACTGGAACCAGAACCACCATTTGATGTTTCAATCGGACCTAACATGGATAATAGGGCAGATCCTAGCCCGCCCATTTGTCCGACATTATTGAGACAATTTGAGTTTATTTTACCATCAGCACCCGCCGAACATGTCACTTCAATAACGGTATCCTTCTTTGTTAAAGTTACGCCTTCCTTCTTCACTTTATCAGGGAAAATCTTTACAAAATTGTTATCAAGACTGTTTTGCTTCTTGTTATTGGAACATAATGAGTTATCGGACCCCATGATCCAAGTATCAGAAGAACCCGTATCGATCAACAAAGTAATATCTTGAGCTGGAGTACCTATTTTGAAATCCACAGAGTAGAAACTTTGTTCATTACCTAAAGTTACAGCAAAATTACCATCTCTTTTCACTAATCTTTTATGTTGTTGGAAAGGTAGTTTAACATAAGCGTCTGCAAATTCTGAGGCAAGCAATAGGGCATATAAGGTAGCTAGTTTCATTTTTTGTTCGCCCCCCTCTTAGAAGAATAGAAGGTTTAGCAGTATTGTTTAGTGAACTGTTTCAGTTAATTGTTTCGAGTCGTTTTTCTTTTTTGATTTAAATATTTTTTTTCTTTTTTCATCAAACATTTTCGAGAGGCTCATCGCGAATTAATTCTTTATGTTGATTACTGCAGGGATTACCTTCAAGGGGTCGGATTGTGTGGGTTTCCGCAGTTGGGGAGTGTTTGTACTGGGAGGTGGTTTGTCTATTTGACCCTCTTGGCAAAAGATAGGAGTTCGGAGTGGTTTTTTGGCACTAAAATGGCGGGGGTACAGCCCCATTACGTAATTGTGTGATCTGCACTGCACCGGAAATCGCCAAATTTTGCGCCTCCGAGGGGATTACTAATCTGCTGGCGTAATCAGCAACTATTAGCTAGTGCAATACATCAAATATATATATACATAGTCTCATTACTTATTATTGTAGTATTCAATTATTTTCCTGTGGTTGCTATAATCGTCTTAGAAACTCTCTTACATACTATTATCGCTGATGAGAATTGACTGTTCCTTGCAAGCTATAGCTTTCGTAGTTGTTATCATCACTTTCCAAAAATGGCACTACTTTTCTGCACAGTTCCTTTAACGAAGTCTCATGAAATTCTCTTTACTCCGATTATCGCTCCGAGATAATAAAGTTATTAAACTTATTAGTCTTGGCAAAACCTGTCATTGCTTCTATTTGGCTTGCTTTGATATACATTGTTTATTTCTGATTGACAATAATGAGTAGCCCATGGTTCGTAGATGACAAATTTTCATATAGAACTTCTCTTATAATATAACTACCATGTATTTGTGAAATGGCTAGAGCAAGCATTCTTAGATTGATTATATCAACTCACAAGCATATAATATATTCACTGTAAAGATCCACCTATTACGAAATATTTACTTATTATAGCAACAATTGTCATGTACTTTGCCCTTATCGTTTCTTAAAAGATTGTGTATCGTGTAATATGAAGATACGGTTTAAGTCAAGTAAGACGAAAAGACAATTAAGTATTTGATAATAATAAAATGAGACTACGAATATTCTACAAATGTAAAAGGTTCTTGATTTGGGCAGTTATATGCCTATCGACAATTATAGTCTGTTTTTGTCGAAGAAACTTGTTTGTTCTATCCAGAAGCACCGTACACAACTTTTCCAACACTTTTGATTCTTTTGACTACGGTTCGCAAAATATACATCCAGGGAGTAGATATGACCTATATAATCTATTATCTGCATTCAATTTACATACCAAGTAACATCTGTCTTAGTGCAATACGACAAAAATGGATTGGTGTTTTTGCTTGTGGGAACTTAAAAACACATTTGGCAGTCTTGCAGGAAGAGAAAGAAAGCGTACCTAAAAGCATAGATCTCTAAACAGACTCAGCATAAAACAACTCTCCCTACCAACAAGTCGTTCAAGTATAAGAGAAATTTAATACCAGTCATTCCAAAGTTTCTGTCTCATCGCATCAAAATTAAAATTAAATTTAATTGAAAATATATTTTTATTCAACTATAGAAGACGGTGAGATGAACAACAACAGCAACACCAGCAACTCTAAGCCTGCAGCCACCGGCCAACTGACGCACCAGCAGCTGTTGGATATTGCCAACAAGTTCAAAAGCTTGGTACATGAGGCTAAGAGTTGTGGTGAGAACACACCAAGAGGTAAACAACTCTTGATGCAAGCAAGTAAATTGAAATCAATCTACGATACTTATTCTAGACAGGCACAGATGAACAATGCTGCAGCTCAAGGTAGTGGTGGCAATGCCAATAGTAGTAGTAGTGCTGGTAGTGCTGCTGGTGTCAACTCTAGCAGTAACGCCAATACACAATTGAGTATTTTAATGAGGCAAGCTTTAACAAATGAACAAACACAACAACTGGATAAACTTACTCAAAATTTTCAACAGAGGGCTAAAACGATAAGAGATAAACATATTTTCTTGAAGCAAAATATCGATACTTTGTCACAAGAAATTGCTAAAGGTCATGAGGATCCAAACCTAAAAGAAAAATTACTACAGGAAAGAAATGAACTGGCTGAACAAATGAAAAAGATTGGATTGGAACATAATAACTTGAGACATCAGTATCAAGAAGGTAGAAAGACATTTTATATCGAATGTGCGAAGCAAAACCCTAAATTGCAGGAAATTCTTCAGAAAACTACACAACAAGTACAACAGCAACAGCAACAGCAACAGCAACAACAACAGCAACAACAACAACAACAAATTAATAATACCACTAATACTGCCAGTAACAATAATACTAACCCAGTTAGTGATGCAGCCAATAATAGAGAAGCTCAAAGAAAGACAAATGCTGGTACTATTGCCGCAAATGCTTCATCTGCAGGCCCAGCTTCTACCAATTTGACTAAAACCAACAACAATGCCAATACTACCAATCAATCATCATCTGCTGTAACTAATGTCAATGCAGTAGCGTCCAGTGCGGCATCCAATATGAATTCAAGACAAAAAATGTTTAAGACATCAGAACCAAATATCCCAATTACTGAAAATCTAGTCAGTAAACCACAACAATCTGTCACTTATAGAGTCAATAGACCCACAGCCACTGGTGGGTCTGCAATGAGTGCAGCTTCATTGAATACACCAATAATGCCCAAGATACCACCCTATGAAATTGATAATGAAAGAGTAATGTCCAAAAGAAAACTGAGAGAATTAGTGAAAACTGTCGGTATAGATGAAGGTGATGGTGAAACTGTCATTGATGGTGATGTGGAGGAACTTTTATTGGATTTAGCTGATGATTTTGTCACTAATATTACTTCTTTTGCTTGTAGGTTAGCTAAACATAGGAAATCAGATAATTTAGATGTGAAAGATATTCAATTACATTTGGAGAGAAATTGGAATATTAGGATTCCCGGTTATGATGCTGATGAAATTAGAAGTACTAGAAAATGGAACGCTTCCAGTTCGTATAATCAAAAATTACAATCAATTAATAATGAGAAGAATGGTACTTCTTCAGGTAATACAAGAGGTGGAAGAAAATGATTGGGGGATCCTGGTATCTGATGACTTGGTTCATAGATTATCAAGTTTTGTAATATAATTTCTTTGTTTCATTATATAGAACCATAGTAAATATATATCTATATCAATAAATGTATGAATATATATATATATACGTAATGAGCTTTGGTACAGTAACGAAACTACTAGGTTTCTTACTTATGCTATTTGGACCCTTGTGATTCGATTGTTTCGTTCATCTTGTCTGCATCATTTTGCACTTTTTGTAACCATCTTTGGATAAGTTTATCATGTTCTTTAGTCAATTGCAAATATTTACTCTCCAAGACGTTGTTTTGGATGTTTACGCTAATCAATTCATCATTCAGCCTATCTTGATCCAACTGCATGACTCTAATAATCTCTTCCAGCTTATTTATTTTTACTCGGTCCCTCTGGATCTGTTCTTGCAAACGGCGTACCGTTGCCAACTCTGCCTGCTGTCCTCCAGCCTGGAGAGTTTCCCCCACTGATACAAACAGCTGGCTGTACTGTTTCTCGTAGCGGTCTCTGTGTTGCAACCGCCGTAGTAAGTCATCACTCATCCCACAGTAAGGCGTAAAGTGGTACCAATCTTTACATTATTTTGAACATATATTTGACACTTTATTCACACAAGGTACACAGAATGGCAGCCACAGATTCACAAGAAGCCCCCGCCACACCTCAGGGACGTTACAGTGGCTGGTTGGGCGGTTGGTGGCGGAACAAACAAGCGAATTCGTCTCCTGGTGTGGATCCTAGCTCTTTTGCTGACAGTAGTGATATTCTCAACGATAATGGCATGGAGAATCTCTCCGTAAACGATCCCTGGTACAGAAGACTCTACCATCGGGTATGGAACAACAACCCTGCTACTAGCTTCTTGTCCATTGACGACGACACAAGATACTCTCAGCTGAATGTAGCTCAGATCGATTTCTTACAAGAAGAAGCCGTAAGTTGCATTAGTAGCCACCGTGAAACATGGTGTTGGTTTGAAAACTTATCTGACATTGGCGAAGACTCCACGGAAGAGTGGACACAGAGAGACGGTATACTGTCTGTCTTTAATACAGGTTGTGGTCGTTGTCCACTTCCACTGCCAAGATACCCTTTAAATATGTTCAATGGCTACAGTGTCTTGATGAAAAATTCTATCTTACTGCCTTCAAATTCACCACTAGACTATCTGCATGAGCTACCATTAAGGACCAAGTTAGCGAATACTGTGAAAGAGTACTATAATTTCCAAAATGAACAACATCTATACTTGAAAAGTACCAAATCGATAAATAACTCCAACGATTTTAATCCTGATACTTCGAAGAGATTTGTAATAATTTCTATGGTCGGTTGGCTACCAGAGAGATATGAAAAATTATCTATCGGTGAACAAAGAACTGCCCAATATTTATCTAAGAAATTGTCTCAATCTCTAAATAGCAAATTTGCTAACGGAGAAGGCAATAATGATAAAAGTCATAGTAATAATAATAATGAAATTATATCATTATCATTTGAATGCCCTTTACATTGTAAGACTATGGAAAAAATATTAGATGAATGTATGTTCTTATTGCAGCATTGGGAAAATCTGTTAAATGATATTGATGGCATTTTTTTCATAGGAATATATCATAGTGTACCACTTTTAATCAATTTCTGTTATAATATCATCCAAAAATATACAATTGACCCAAATTTTACCAAAATTGGTATACTCTCATTTGAATCATGTCTTCAAGGTTACAGATATTGGGATCATAGTGTTGATAAAATTTTACCAGATGCTACTATGGAACTAAACCCTGTTGAAAACATTACTAATACCACTAATAAACCAATGGAAAATGATAACTCCAATTTTAATCCTAATACTACTAATAATAACATCAACGACAATTTCGATAATAGTAATGCAAAAAATATGGAAAATAAAATCCCCAATACCGCAGAACAAGAATACTCAAAATTTGAACAAAATAGAGAAAAGCAGTTATTTTATGGTTTATACAAGGATGAAATTGATGCATTAAATGTAATTAAGAGATATAGTAATCTACACTCAAAGGAATCAAAGGAATTACAAGAAAAATTAGACTGGCTTTTATTCAATTGTAATTCATTTAGATTAAATTTAATAAGTACCATGTATGATAATTTCATGACCATGAATGAAAAATTAGCATTTCATTTCAAACACCCTAAAATAATAAGAAATATTTGGTGTGATGGTCGCTATATGGATATTGATTTGAAACAACCTCAGAATTATCATTTACCAGATTTCAATCTGATGACACCAAATTTCCAATTCAATATCACTATCCCAAGAGAAAGAAGATTTGAATTAATATTAATGAGTAATCTATTACTTTTACAAAATCTAGGTTATGATAAATTCATACCATTATTTAAATTATTAAGCCCTTACTTCATCTCCAGATCGTTTAATGAAAATACAATGACAACTACTTTGAAAAAACAAAAGCAAACATATTTGAAAAACTGGTTACAAGAACAAGATAATAACTGGCTCAATAACATTTTCTCCCCAAGGAGTCACAATAATACAATAATAAACAATAATCAATCACTTTCTAATGTTGAAATATTGAAACTAATATCAGATGGTAATGAAGGTTTCCCGGAACGATTAAATACAGTGCATGAATTTATCAAATATATCATTTACCAAAACAATAAGAATCGCGATTTATTACAAATCTATAGCGAGATTTATGATGATGATGATATTTATACCAATTTCTTGGATATAATGTATTATACTAAGAATCCAATTACGCCGAAGCATTTACAAATGCATGATTCTTTTGATAATAATAATAATTTTAACGGTAGACGAACAATAAATGGTAGTATATTGAATTCACGTAATCAATATGATTTAGTATGGAAGTTCCACGAATGTTTATGTGACTTTATTCATATTAAAAATTTACCAATACAGGATCCAATTACAAATTTGAATTTCCAGCTGAAATTAACACCATGTGCTAGAAAGGACCACGATACAGAGGGGAAAGTTGATAATAATGTTAATGATACTTTTGCTGCAACGGGTGAAAGTTTACATAATGTCAAACAGAAATTTAATCCAACCGATCATAAAAGATTACATGATGCATTATCTCTTAGTAAAAGCAAGTTTAAGAGAAATTCACACGAATCAGTTAATAGAATCGTGAACATATGGACTACATTCCAACCATGGACACCTCGAACCCGAGGATTAATTAAATTAAGAGATATATTAAATATTTTAAAATCATACAAGACCTCACAACAATTATGTGATGATTTATAATTGTTAATATATACATATATACATAAATTCATATTTTTATTCATACATATGGGCATCCCAACGGAAAACTTCTGTTATATCTTCCACTCTTCTAATTGTCCTTAGCAACCATTTTCTCCGTATACAAATTTTCAGGATGTCACAAATCAGAACAACTGGTTTTGGACATTTAATAGAAAAGGGAAATTGAAGCATACATACTTTTTCCAATTTTCAGTTTATTCCGATTTTCAGTTTATTCCGAACTTTTTTACAACAGGCAAATTACATTCTATTACGTTTTTCGTTCTTTCTTTCTTTATTTTTTTGTTACTTCGGGTAAATGGACGTGCGGTTTTTCTATTGTTTTCTTTGCCATCAAAGCAGAAAAAGAAATTCAGCAAATATTGAGAAAACCGACAGATTGAAACCGCCACATGTTTAAACATTTTCTTTAAAATAACAAAAAAACAATAACAAAATAAACGGATAAACAAATAAATAAATAAAGAGAATATCTTATTTTCTTTTTGTTACTCTGTTGCCATAATATATAATGTCTGATTCATACAATGCTGAGCAGGAAAAAATCATATTAGAAGTATTGTCTAAGCAGAAACATGCATTCTATGAAATTTTAAATGTAGAGAAAACTGCAGATAGTAATGAGATTAAGAAAGCTTATAGGAAACTAGCCATCAAGTTACATCCAGATAAAAACTCCCATCCAAAGGCAAGTGAGGCATTCAAAGTGATAAACAGAGCGTTCGAAGTTTTGGGTGATGATAATAAAAGACAAATGTTTGATAGGATAGGTAGGGATCCAGATGACAGATCAGTTCCACAATTTGATGATAGTAACAGAGGTTCCACAAGCTCGTTTGCCAGACAAGCAGGTGGTGTTCCACCAGAATTTTTTGCCACTAGAGGGTTCGGTGGTATGGGGTCACCATTTATGCAAGCTGGTGGACCAGAAGATATCTTCGATTTTCTTTTCAATATGAATGCTGGTGGACCAGGTGCTACGACTTTCACTTTTGGGCCCAATGGATTCAGAGCATACGGCGGTGGTAACCCTAGAGCAGCTTTTGCTAGACGACAACAACAGCAGCGCCAGGCTAGAAGACAACATGATGAAGATTCCAGATGGCAAGATATCATCAGAGTACTGCTACCGTTACTGTTATTCTTCTTTTTACCTGTCCTTGAGAGATTGTTTTTTGGTTGAATGATCACTACTCTTTTTTGGAAACATCATCTTTCATGGAAATACTATCATAGGATTGCAGAAAAGCTGAAATTGAAGACTTTTTCCACTATGTAGTTGTAGACTCTTGGGAGGAAACGAACATAGTTTATCAGTTGCTATGGCTTCTTCCGCTGCTAAAAATCAAAACGCATGGTTCTGGTACCTTCCAGAATAACCTATAAACATCAAAGCGGTTTTTTGTACTATCATCATAAAAACAAACGATGAAAACCCAAATAAAAAACCTATGGTACCAAGAAAATTATATTCTTCAAAATGAATAGACTGAAAATATCAAGAAGTAATGAATAAGATATAAATAATTAGATAGATAAATAAATTAAGAAAAAAAAAATTAATTAATAATGATTATAATAATTTATAATATTTTTACAATGCAAGTGATGCTATAGCTATTTAGTAAGTCTTATGTAAAACACTACTTCTATCTATTCCAAATCTTTCATCCTCTCTGAAATCATCTTCAACACATCTTCGTCATCATTTTCGCTATTCCTAAATCTCAGTTTCTTTGTTATCTTTCTGGTAATAGTGGAACTATTATCAGACGTATTATCCCGAATACCTTGCTGTAATTGCTGTTGTTCATTGATGACATTTTCTAATTCATTTTCTTCTTTAACTAGTTCTTGCTTCTTAATGATTTTACCACTGGGCAAGATTTCAATATCGTCTGTAATATCAAAACCATGGTTTTCATTTACATTAGTTTCATTCTCATTATTTTGCAGGACAGATTTTGTCTCACTATGAGCAAAATTGCTATTTTGAGATTTGTTCGAATTTGATAATCTTGGATCTTCAGCCAATTTAGTTAATTCAAAGGATTCGCTACGAACACTAAGGCCAGAAAATGCACCTGAACTCCTTTTTGTGTTATTTGCCACATTTATATGTTCATTTTCACTGTTATGATGCTTGTTACCGAATAATTTTCCTTTATAACGTTTTATTGAATTGGGATCATGTTCCCACGTCCAACCTTGTTCCATCTCAGTATAAGCATCTAATTCAAGTTTTTTCCTAATTGAACTCTTCTTTTCTAATTCGCCAAAGATGTCAGAATCTGTTGGCCATAGTGTTTTCTTGATGGTTTGATAAATAATATCAACAACAATAGGCAATATGGAGAGAATAAAACATGTACACCAAAATGATATATCAGTACCAAATTCATAGAAAAACCCATATGATACATCATATATGCCATCAGATCTATTCAGAACTGGTAATGCACAACACCAAACTAACCAACCACCGCACGATAAGATAATAGATGCAAATGCTACCCAACTTTTATTCCGCATCTCTAATATCTGCGCTTTGAAATTGATTAACATAACAATAGCAGTAAAATTGATGACACCAACAGGATATAAAGTGTTATCTATTAGAGATGATTCCCCCCACACGACAGTGTTTAAGAAAGTGATCATAACAGCATTGCAAGCTCCAATAACCATCCATTCTAAAAATATCCATATATTGAAACCTTCACTTAGACGGCCAAAGGAATAAAGCTCTGGGACAGATAACAAAGTGATAGGCTTCAAATCTTTTTCAAAAATACCAATACACAACACTGGTAATGAAGTAAATAAAGTGTTAAACATTGATAAAGACCATGGTTCATAAAGAGACGTCCCACTGAAAAGTGTATATCTTTGGAAGATAACTTGTGTCATGTAAAATGTTAACTCTTTGTAAAAAGTACACAAAACGAACTTAGCGGTTCTGATGTAATTGTAACGACCATGCACGAATAGCAACTTCAAGAGAAATCTGAATTGGGCAATTGAGTAATCAGACGTTCTTGAAGCTTGCAAACCTTCTTTACCAGCAATACCAACACCTATATCGGCAGATTGGATCATGGCTATATCGTTGGCTCCATCTCCAATTGCTAATGTAACTTTATTCTTATCAACATTTCTAATATTGTTTACCAGTAGTGCCTTTTGCGCTGGTGATGCACGACAGCAAATCACTGAATCGGTCTTTGTACATAACTCCATAAACACTGACATTAACATTGGATTAGTTTCAAATAGCGACAATGTTGCACCATCAATGACAATGACACAATGAGCAACATTTCCTGTATCAACTTCTTGACTAATTGCATTCATTTTAGAAATAATATCAAGTTCCTGTTTTGTTAGGATCACCACTGTAGAGTAATCATATATTAGTTTACAAGAATACCCTATATTAATAGCAGTTTCTCGCTTATCACCAGTCAACATCCACATCTTAATACCGGCACGTTTGATTTTTTCAATTGCCTCAGTGACACCATTCTGTAATTTATCTTCAATAGCTGTGGCTCCCAGAATACTCAAGTTATTTTCAATTCCAGCACCCACGGCTTCTGTTTTCTCTTGTCGGTTGACTAAAGATGATTTCGCGATATTATATTTTTCGCTCCATATTTCATATTGAGGATTATCAATCCATTTATAACCGAATAGAAGAGTTCTCAAACCTTCAGTTGAAAATTCATCGATTGCTTGAATCGTTTTTTCAATCACATATTCTTGATTCAAAAGTAAGTCATCTTGACCAATATATTCAAGCATATCATTTTGAAATGTCGTTCCATTTTCTTCATCGTTTTCAGTATTATTCTTAGCATTGATATTAAATCTTGCTTTCTCTTTCGTTTCTTTAACTCTTCTAGCTTCTGTGGGTAACCTAGGACCGTATTTTTCCAATTGTTGCTTACTTAAAGATTTTTTACTTCTTTTAATTACATCGTCAATTTCTTGTCCACTTTTCTTAACATCATCTAATATATCATCGATGGAGGCTATATGTCCTTCTGGCTCAATATTTTTATTTGCTCTTGATATGCTTTTTCTAATAGCCTGCAATGATAAACTTGCTCTACCTTCCTCCTTTTGGATCGATCTTAATGAATTACGTCCAACTACATCATCAAACATCATTCTTTCAAGTGATTTTCTTTGTTGAATAATCAATTCAGCTTCCTCTTCCTTTCTTTCAGTGACTGTGTCACTTATTTCATTGAGCTTTTGCATAGCAATATCACTGTTATATAACCTCTCCAAAATGACGTTATCAGCACCTTTACAAATCAAAAGAACACGGTTTGGTTCATTGGGCATCTTAACGATAACTGACATTCTCTTCCTTTTCGAATTAAAGTCAATATAGTTTAAAATTTCATAATTTTCTAAATGTGGTTCATTATCAAACCCATTTGGGTAACTTTTTATGGTTAAAATTTGAGCATTTTTATTAATCAATACAAAACCTAACTCTCTTGCCGCGGTGATTAATGCTAGTTCATCTGGTGAAGATGACTGATATTCTATCGTATCTTCTAGATCATCATCTGATTTCACTCTTTTGGGCAAACAAACATGACATAAAGCTAATGATAAAATAAAGAATTTGGCCTTTTGTGAAAATAATTTGTTAGGATATTTCTGAATAAAATTAATTAGATCATATGATGTTTTCAATTCGTTGACATTGGTGGTCTCATGTGAATAAATAGAATCTCTCTTACTATTTACATGAAATTTGTTTGCTTCATATAATGAACTCATACTGGGTCTTCCAGCAAATGTGGCAGAAGAGTTCCCCTTGTATGAAATGGATTTTCTAGGTTCAGTCATATCATTGGTGATCTGAAAATTATTATGTCTCAAGTTATTGATAATATTTGGGTTTTTAATCGACATTACTTCCAAATCTGTATTGACACTGCTTCTAATTGTACCAACTGGGGTTAATTCCAAGTCACTGGTATTATGAAACCATGATGAGCCCAATAGTGAGAATTTTCTGAAAATCATCTTGTTATCTGTCAAAGTACCTGTTTTATCACTGAAAATATATGAAACTTGACCTAATTCTTCCAAAATGGTGGCTGTTCTTGATTCCATCGGTGTGTCATTTTCTTTATAATACATATCAATATCCAATTCCATTAATTTACTTTGTGCAATCTTAATAATTTCCATGGTAACATATAATGATAGGGGAATCATGGTATTGAACATGATAATGAATGACATAATAGTAGCAGCTGCACCCGCATCTTCTTGAAATAGATACCAAGCTTGGTTTGCTGCAATTGTTTTACGTTTGGCTAATACATGACCCAAGTAGGAGAAGAATGAAACACATGCCACAACGAAAACCATAAATACGATAATTAAATTTATTTGTTTCTGTAATTTTGGGGCTTTCACTCTTGGGTTCTTCGTGGCATTCATTCTAATTTTTGATTCTTCACCTGTGAAAATTACCATCCCGACCACAAATGGTGTATTTCTGACAATACTACCTCTATAAATAACGTTCTCGGGTCCTATGGGGTATTTTTTCAAAGTATTATAATTGCTATCTTGCAGTTCTAAATTACCATCAAAATTGTATAAATCATTATTCGGGTCCTCAACAGTAACTATTGCGTTAATGTTGGCTAAACCAGATGCAGAGGATGCCAATTTATTTAGTTCTATATGTGGACTTCTATTTTTCAAATTTGTTTCACCGTCTAAGGCCATTGTCTCAATAAATGTTTCATTATTTTCACCATTACATGTTAGTAATAATAAATCAGCTGGTACCCAATCATCTTGTTTAAGAACCACGAAATCACCTACTTTCAGATGTTTCCATTGAGTGGTTTGTAAATAAACGTCGTGATTCTCTTGAAGTAATTTGAAGTTAGTGAAATGTGTAGTTGGGATATCTGTGGCCATGTCATTTTTGATGTTGAATTCATCCAATTGTGTATTAGAAATTTTTTCTTCGTTCTTTGCGTTAATATCTTTGGTCAATATCGTCACATCTTTCATATTTTCCTCTTTATCCAGTCTATGTCTTTGGAAATCATCCCATGCTTCTCTAACCATGGAAATACCCATAAATACCAATAATGGGATAATTGTTGTATATGTCCCCGTTGTAGACCAACCGGGTATCATTTGCAAGATAGCAATAACAAAGAAATATATGTTAGCGACTCTAGAGAATTGGGCATATAGTTGCTTTGGTAGAAAGGAATAAACTGTGTACCGTGAAGATGTGATTGTGTTATTACAATAGGGTTTATTTGTCCTTTCGTCTATTAAAAGAGAACCGTATTTGTCATTGGTGTAGTTTTTAAACTCTTGCAAATTATGATCCAAACATATCGGTATATGTCTACCATCTTTAGATTTCAGTATTCTTCTTCTATCCAAGAGTAAATCGATTATTTTCGTGATGAACCCTATATTGTTACTCTCTACATCATCATCATGGTCGTCGATATCATTCAAGTCATCATCCAGGATCACTTCGAACTGCTCCTCCGGTATAACCCCCATGTCATTATTTATATCATCACCAGTTTCATTATTGTTATTGTTATTAATATTGATATCATCATTATTCATGCCTTCTTGATTCGTGGCAGTATTGTCATCATTATTATGACCATTAATAGCATTTCCAGCAACATCTTGTGTATCAATAGGAATACTGTGGATAGTATCAGGATCTGCGGTATATTTATCGAAAAGATGTTTATTAAACATACGCGTTCTTAGGGAAAGTGCTCTCTTTCTATTTCCTCCATTTTCTGTATCTGACATGACACCAAACGCATTAGCCTGTCTGTAGTGTGTAACACGTTACAGTAGTGGATATCAGTACTATCTAAACAAGCTTCTTCCCCGTCTTGGTGTGTAGATGGCTGTTTGATAAAGAAGAATGAAAAAATCGAATGTCAGTTTTTGGTATATACAAATTTATATGGAATATGGAGACTGTCGTGGTCACAGATTGGCCAGTTCGTTGCATTCGTAGAGCACGGGGATCAACGCCTCGGTGGACTCCTGTGTGTTCCATTGCAAGTGGGGTCGTTTCTTCAACAGTTGGAACGATTTCTGTGCTCTGAGTTTGCCCTTGATGAGTTTATTTTGTGACGCAAATTGTTTTATCTTTGCGTTCAGTTGTTGGCTGAGTTCTTGATCACTGATCTTTCTGAGGTCTCTGTTGGTCGAAGCAATATCGGACTCGTCTGTCATTTGTGATTCGATATCTTCTGGACCAAAATTGTCGCTAGTTAGTACAATATCGATAGGTTGGTTCAATTTCGACCTCTTTGGGTCACGTTGTGTATTGAAAGATAGTGGGTTAGCCATCTTATGATGGTTAGAAAGGTTATGCTTTAAAATATCGAGCGCAAATCCATGATGATGATGACTCCCGATTGACGTTGTGGAAATTATTCTTGTATCCATACAATGCATCGAGTCAATATATGTTTCTAGGCTTGATATTTCTTCTTGTTCTTGTTGTTGTTCTTGTCGTTGATTAAACAGTTGTAAAATTTCATTCAATTTATTCACAATGGTATCTTTATGTCTTATTGCATTTTCAGCATTATCATTGTGCAATTGTAATTTTAAATGATCCAAGACGTTAAGAAGTCCAGGAATGAATTCATCCTTTTGCATAAGGGTGAAAGCTTTGTTCGTATCATCCCGTATCTTGTAATTATTGTCTCTAGTACTACTGTTATTAGTGTTTAATTTAATATTCCCCGTATCGAAAAGATTAAAATTTTCACCGAGATGAAGGTAAGATTTATGATTATTCATTAAATCGATTAAGGATTGGTTTAATTGACCTAATTGTTTCAATATCTCCTTTATAGAGATTTTTTTATTCAAAGAGGTTTCTTTCATGGTGAAACCAAATTGCAATATGGATAAAAATTCATTCTTCTCGAGGTTGTGGGTTCTATCGGGGTTATCATTATCCAATTGGAAAAAATCTATCCGTAAGGATAACAAAACACAAAGCCAAAATTTTAGTAAGAATTTCAATCTTTGTGATTTATCAATTAATTGCATGCAATTTTGATTAATATAGTATCTCAAATCGATCATGTCGATGGCATACAATTTACAATATTTAGATAAAATTTCTGGATCTGTATGAATAATTAACTGATCTAGTTGATTTTTGATCTTGAAAAAGCAAATATCGTATAGACATTTCATGAAGTTTTTCATTTGTGGTATTGTTCTGTTGATATCTGGATGCACATCGCTCGATATGGTTTTATAGTTTTTAATTTCTTTCAAAGATAGGTAAAATCTCTGGAATAACGAGTCTAAGATGGAGATAGAGTTTATTGTGTTGTTCAATTCATATAATAGATCCTGCTTCTCTAATTGTTGTCGTTGTCTCTTGTCATCGTAGTACAATTTATAAATGAGTAAGATTTTGTTGTAATCTTCGGGTGTACGACCATTCAATCTTTGATGCCTTATCAATAGACAGATTTTCTTTAGGATGATTCTATGTAGTGGCAATTCGATGTTATTCAATTTGCGGATGGTACTGTTAGTATTCAGATTGGCGAGTGATCTCTTCAATTTCAATACATTATGTTTAAAATGGTTATATTCATTCAATACGTTACAAGTCACAATGACATATTGCCATTGTTCCCAAAACACGTCATCATACACCACCGAAGGATAAAATTTGGAATATAAATTGTGAAATAAATGATTAAAACTGTGTGGATCATCATTCATCAAGATGTGATTCGACGATTCAGTCAAAATATGACTATCCCTGGAATAATTATTGGGTTCAATTGATTCAAATTTTACATTGTTATCTACTATAGTCGGTGACCAATCATTCAATGGATCTGAGTGAGAGTTGGATGATTGCAAATGAGACCAATCTTCCTTGTAAGAACGCCGTTGGATAGGGAAATCTTCCAGTGAGTGCATATCTTCCTTTACTATCTCGACGCATACACCACGGCACTCTAAAAGACAGAAATGGGACACACCAGACGTTTCCACGACAGTTTCTTACTGTTTGGGTTGTTTGTTTACGTTTACGAAATGCAAAAAAAATTGAATATTTAACTTTTCTCGAAGAGGTGAACCCTCTGGGCTACACAACTACACACCGTGGGTTATATATACACTATCAGCTTGTTGTTCAGTGGAAGTTCGACTAGAAAAATTCGTCCTCATCGAACTCGTCGTCTTCATCTTCGTCAAATTCACCACTGTCAAAATCACTAGAGGCATCTTTACTCTGTAAAGAATGTGTATCATCCAATACGTTCAATTTAGTCACTTTCGCAGTGGGTAGAGTTGGTTGTGACAGAGACAATTTCTTCAAATCTTGTTGCATATCACCTGTGTCTAGCGCCGTCATCAAGGGGGAACTTAGAGGTGAACCTAGTGACAAGTACATTTGTTCACCGATGTTTAATTGATCTTCATCTAATGTGGTCTCTATTGACTTGTTCTTGTTTGTATTATCTTGATATTCGTTATGAAACTCTAGTACTTGTTTTGTTGGAGTAGTGATGGCGCTCTCAGTGGCATTTGAACGTGTTGTTGTAGTTGTTGCTGCTGTTGCCGTTGCTGCTGCTGTTGCTACTGCTGCTGCTGTTGCTGCTGTTTGATTGGTGTCATCCTTTAATGACAAATGTGAAATTGTGGGACTTCTAGAGGAGTGTAACTTGTTGTTCTTGCCTTTTTTATCTTTCTCTTCGGATAATAGTTTAATACTATCATTATTATTATTATTTGCATCATCGTTACTAAGATCAGATAAATTATCTAAATCTAAGAGCGGTTCTCTCCAAAAATTGACATCAGTGAATTTTTCACCTTGATATAACGATTTAGCGTCGAATGTTAAGTTTGATTCCAATTGATCTATTGATTTATTTACAGGAGAACCAGGTATAATGGGGCTAATGGAACCAATGTCCATAGTATGTAAATGAACAGGTGGGAAAAAATGGTCTACCAACTCATTAATATGTAAATATGAACTCTTATAACCAGCTAATTCCAATAATTCCATATGAACATCACCTTCCGGGTTGATGGTAAAGATACGTGAGCTTGGAATCCCCACTGTTCTGTAAGATAATGCATCAGTGATTCTATTACCGAACCCGGCAAAGAATGGAGTCAACTTTTCATCATTGGGCACGCTCTTGTCATCGTCTTTACCCAAGTATAATGATCTAATGTCATTTAAGCAGGCAATCTTGAATACTTCCGGTTTCTTTAAGATGACTTCTCTTCTTAATGCAGCCATTGTTCTATCTGGTGATAGGATTACGGGACCCAGTGGTAACTTGTTACCGTTTTGGTCTATTGAATTTAGGTAGTTTCTTGTGGAGTCTGCCTGGCCGGCGGTTCTAGCAGTTAAATACAGGATATTATAACCATTTTTATAAATTTCATTAAACAACTTTGCCACGCCGACATGAGTCCAATCCTTACCTATCATGGCTAGGACATGACCCAAAGCGTCAGATTTGGTGATAGTGCCATCTATATCGCTGATCACGATGGGTACATCCCAACGCCAAACGTACAATTTAGATGTTATCACTGCACGACCTTGATCTATGGAGTATAGTAAGTCATTGGGACCATATTTTAAATCCAGACATTTTAATTGATCACTTGATAATCTTAGTGTTTTGATATAGTTAATTTGTGGTTCATTGGTGTTTGTGGTGGTATTGGTATTGGTATTATTATTATTATTATTAGTAGTATTATTGGTATTATTAGTATTATTATTATTATCATCAGGTATGGACGCAGTGGAAGAATTCATGGAAGAGGTATCTACAAAATCCCCATTGATCGAGTCACTATTCACAGATACCAAAGCTGGTTCACTAGCACTTATGATAGGTGAAGTCTTGGTGATACTTTTGGTAACCAAGGGAGAAGAAGAAGTATGTACATTTTCTTTTAATTGTTGATTATTAGAGATAGGTGATGAAGTTTCCTGTGGTGGAGACGCAGGTGGTGGAGACCCCGGTGGAGACTCCGGTGGAGACATATTTACCACGTTACCAATTTTCTCAAAAGGGTTTACTATTCTTATCCCGCCATTGTGATCATCTTTGATAAATTGGTTGATATCCATCTCATTGCCCAATTCGTCTTTCAAGAGTTGTTTCAATTGCATGTCTGTATCATGCATGGTGTCCTTATTGGGCATGTACCCTTCCATATCCAGCAGCAAGTCGCCATTATTGTCTATCTTGTTGGGTATATGGATCTTTGTTAGCCTTTTCTTCAAGTTATCTTGAAACTGTCTTGTCTTTTCGTCACTCATGGGTGACAAAGTCAGGGCCTCCACGTCTTTGTCGTTGTTGTCGTTGTGGTGTAACTGTGGTTCCAAAGTGGGGCTTGCCAAGGGAGATGCGATCAAATCAGACGGGATATTGTTCACGTCAGGGCCCGTTTCGAACACGAAATAGGCTTCACCCGTATCTGACAGTTTCATCGGGATGTTGGTGGGTTTCCCATTGACGATGACGTCCACTTTCTTCTGCGATGGCTGTAGTATTTGGAACTTACCAAACCGTACGTGGAATGGCGAACACGCCAAGCTGCCGTCTGGCTGCTCCACCACGATGACGTCGATGGCCCCGGACAGCGTGGCGGGGTTGATGGACGACCACGTCTTCGAGACAGACCCGATGGCTCTTCCAAAGTACTGCATCCTGTGTCCTGTGTCCTGTCCTCACTGCTGTGGCTTGTGTTCCTGCGGTTGCGTCCGGGGCAATTTCACTTTTCCGTTGATCGCCACGAGCAGCTCCTGGTACAGCAGCAGCATCACGCTCGACTGCAGCCCACACCACACCACCCGCGGCACCACCCCGCGCCACAGCGCCAGGCCGCCCTCGCGGCGGTACAGCGCCCACACGGTGGCCCTCGTGCTGGCGGCGGGGCGCTGGCCCTGCGTCTGCAACCGGGTCTTGATCACGTCCAGCGGCGTGGTCAACAGGCCCGCGAGGCCGCCTGCCACAGCGCCGGTGGCCATCTCTGCCGCCACGGGCAGGGTCGTGGCGGCACTTCCAGTGGAGCTCTCTGCGCCGCACTCCAGCGCCCACAGTCGCAGTTGCTCGTAGAACGCAAACTGCAGCGCACTGAAGGGCATGTCCCTCAGCAGCGTGGCACGGTACCCCAGGTACAACGCTCCGAGCCCCTCTTGTCTGTATATCGTCTTGAATGCGTCCTGCAAATGGCGGTACCGGTACTGCACATGTCTGCCCAGCGGGTTGTACACGCTCTCTTGCAGTTGCAAACGGGTCTTGACCACCTCGGTGGGCACGTAGATCACACTGCACGCGCCGTCGGCCACCAGACCGGCCACCAGGTGCGACGTCGTGTCCTGGCACACGTCGTGGGCCACCAGCCACCGCTTCAGGTACTCGTAGCAGCCAAAGAAGATCCCACACGTAGGGATCGAACCAAGCAGAGCAGCACTGTACCCACTGTACAGCCCCCGCAACCCGCCTTCTTGCCGCACCACCTGCCACAAGTACCGGCGTGTGTTCAACGCAGTGGTGCCCTGGGTGTAGCCCTGTTGGCGGTTCTTCAACGTGTCCAGCCCATGCATCAGCGTGTCGCTCAGCGAACCTCCCACGGCCCCTGCCACCACACAGTGCATCAATGAATCCTCCATACTCATCGCTCTCTCTCTCTCTCTCTTCTTCCTTCCCACTCTCACTTTCTATGTAGCTGGTGCGCACTGCTGCTGCTGCTGCTGTTTCTTGGTGCTCTCAAGCAGAGAGATTATCGCATTTGCTTTTAATTCCACTACTCACACTCCCACACCATGGCAGAACCGCCCAGCAACAGCCCCAGAAGGATCAAACCGCTCGACGCCAGCGTCGTGAACCGCATCGCTGCCGGGGAGATCATCATCTCACCCGTGAACGCACTCAAGGAGATGCTAGAGAACAGCATAGACGCCGGGGCAGACTCCGTGGATGTCTTGTTGAAAGACGGCGGGTTGAAAGTGCTGCAGATTACAGACAACGGGTCGGGGATCCACAAGGAGGACCTGCCGATACTTTGTGAACGGTTCACCACGTCCAAGTTGCAACAGTTTGAGGATTTGGAGTCGATCTCCACGTACGGGTTCAGAGGCGAGGCGTTGGCTAGTATATCGCATATTGCGAAGGTCACTGTCACGACAATGACCGAGTCCAGTAGGTGTGCGTGGAGAGTGTGTTTCCAAGAGGGGCAGATGGTCGATAAACCGGTGCCCATAGCGGGGAAGAAGGGGACTACTATCCTGGTGGAGGATTTATTCTATAATGTCCCCTCCAGGTTGAGGTCTTTGAAATCCCCTAGTGATGAATTCAACAAGATCGTGGACGTGTTGGGGAAATACGCTGTACATTGTAACAACATGGGTATGTCTTGTAAGAAATTCGGTACTGCACAGTTCACTTTAACCATAAAACCCACTTTTACTATCCTGGACAAGATTAGAAACATTTACGGCAACACTTTAGCGACAAACCTGATCCCATTCAATATGTCTATAGACAGCGATGACGATAGTGATCTGGGTTTACAAGAAGTCAAGGGTCAAACAAGTAACTTGGATTACAACTCCAAGAGGTCAATGTCTTCCATCATCTTCATAAACAACAGACTGGTCACTTGCGAACCCTTAAGAAGATCTTTGTACCACATCTATCAACAGTTCTTACCAAAGAAACATAAACCATTCATCTATATCAGTCTCTTAATCAAACCAGAATTCGTGGATGTCAACATTCACCCTACAAAGAGAGAAGTTAGATTCTTGAACCAGGATGAAATCATTGAAAAGATCTCTTTGCAATTACAACAAACTTTGACGGAGATTGATAGTTCCAGGACTTTTAAAGCTTCCACTATCTTAGCTGGGTCCCAGTCTCTCAATAACACTAAATCATCCATAAAGAAACCAACATCCATAGGTAAACCAACTGCAATAAATAAAGTAAAGCAATACGAACATAGTTTGATCAGAACAGACTCAAACCAGGCTAAGATTACCACTTTCTTGAAAAATAATAAATCGTCCAGTACTTTCCTCGGCGACGACACAATAAATGGAAGTGAAACATTGAATGCAAATAGTACTACTTTACAGGAAAAAACAGATAAAAATAAAGCCACAGAGAACGATATCTCCAATCCAGAAATTACAATCTCAGACCAAAATACTTTAACTAACAAGTTCAATGAAAACATCGGTAAATACATCATCACCTCCAAGAAAAGAGTAAACGTTAATTTAACTAGTATCAAAGAATTATGCGAAGATGTAGATAACTCTGTCCACACAGAATTGACCAATATTTTCGCTAACTTAACTTATGTCGGGATCGTAGACTTCCAGAAAAGATTAGCCGCCATTCAACATGATTTGAAACTTTTCTTGATCGATTACGGTGCCATTGCCTTTGAATTGTTCTATCAAATTGGTCTAACAGACTTCTCCAATTTTGGTAAAATTTATTTGCAAGTGGATAACATCGATACATTAAGGTTGATAAATATCTTATCCATTTTTGAAAATATCGATCAACAGTCGAAATTGGAAGTCATAAATCAAATTTGGGAAATGAAGGACATGTTATTAGAGTATTTCTCTATAGAGATAACCACTCTGGACTCACAAGTCGAATTCAAATTAGAAAATGTAATAATCAAGTCATTGCCCTTACTATTAAAGGGTTACAACCCACCATTATCCAAATTAGGTTATTTCATATACAGAATGGGTACAAAAGTTAACTGGGATGATGAGAAACATTGTCTTGATGATATCATTCGTCAGGTTGCTCTGCTATACATTCCAGAGACTATTGATGCAATGAGTGATAGTGCAACAGATTTAGACAACATTACAAGACGTGATGAAATTGCTTCCACTTTAGAACATATCATCTTCCCCTCTGTTAAGAGAAGATTACTGGCTTCGAAGAAATTATTACAAGATATTGTCGAAATTGCTAACTTACCTGGATTATACAAAGTTTTTGAAAGGTGTTGACAAACATATTTCTATGGATACATTGCATACTGATATATATATATATATATACTTACATTCTTAAATCATTCATTTATTTATTGACTAAATCAACTATACTAAGCTGTTTTTGAAAATTTTTCACAATAAGTGAAAATTCTTCACTTCGTCTAGCAGTCAAAGCATCGTCATCATTTAAAAATTCATTAATATCAATATCTTCTAAATCCAAATCAAACAACGTCGTGCGGGTACCAATATTATTTACTGTTCTTATCAAAAGGGGAACTTTATAATGATATTTACTGAAAAATTTGATATCATTTTGCAAGATTCTTAACACCGGATGAACAGTTCTTTTCTTCGTATCGATAACTTCCACTTTATCCCAAATTTCTTTCAAACTGTTCAATCTACTAATGACAAAATTCAATTTATTTACTCTTTCACCTAACACTATCGGCAAGATATCAATTGCATCTCTAAACTCGTGCATACACGTTTCCACTTCAGGTACCCCTGGTTTGAAAATATTATAATAACTGAAAAATGAACCCATCTTACAAAAATAATTGAAGATCCATGGATGTTTATTGAAAGTTTCATTCCCCATAGAAATATTTCTCAAAATTAACCCCACTAAAACATTAGTATAATTTATCAACAATTCCAACGCGTTGGCCTTATTATAATAAATTAAATATAATTTATTTAATCTCCATGAAATGGCATTAAGTAAAAATTTACTTAAAAATTCTTCAAACTGTGCATTAATAGTAATCTTACCCTTCAAACTGTTCTTCTTATTTAGTATACTAATATTATCAATTTTCTTACGGAAAATGTTCAATTCTCTTCTCACGGCATCCAATGTCTTTAAAGGTGGTTTAGTGTTCTTGGGGGCAAATTTATCAACATCTCTCTCCAGGGAAAACAATCTCCAACAAAGTGTTTCAAAATTATCCTCTGGCTGATATATATCTCTATTGGGCATATCTTGATAAAATGCCGCATGTTGTAAAACTGATTGAAGCTCGTTATGGAAGGAGATGGGTTTATTGGGACCATCCATTATATAATCCATGGTACATAATTTAAACCATAATTTGGAAAATGCTTGCTTGTTTAAACCTGTATTCAAATCATCTTCAGCGGATTCTTTATGGAATGAGATGTTGAAAATCTTGGATATTTGGAAACATTGTAAGATTAGAGAGTTAGCCAACACGGGTTCATCGTTGATGAAAGTCGTATTGGATAAAACCAAGAAAATTTGAATCAATTTGATATTAGGGTACGTCATGTAATTAGTCATTTGTAAAAGATGTAAAGTAGTCTTCACGAACCCATGATAGATGGTCAATTGTAAAGTCTCTGTCCAACCCGCATCGGCATCTATTTGCAACAAATCACAGATGGTCTCCATGGTCTCCATGGGTAAACAATCTTGCAATTCCTTCAAAGACATATAATACACGGCCATGGTTAAGATGGCCCACATTATACAGTCCCAATAAATATCGTCCAAAGATGGTACCAATTCCGGATCATTCCTTCTATCCCAGAAGGATTTCAATTGGATGAAAAGTTCACTAACATCACCAAACGAACCAAAGTAGATGGCACCTAAATTCTCCATAGAGAAGTTTAGTAAATTATAACTTTGCTCTTCGTTTAAGAACTCGACCCAGAAGTTATAAATTTCTGTATCACCGGCGAAATCAAACTTCTTGGTACGTGTGGAGAATTCTTTACTTCTCAGCAGACCAGAATGAATCACCCAGTACTCATAATTCTGCCACAGGGCCAAGAGATCCCCCATTTCTGTGGGTTGGTTGTGGTCCAACAAAGAAGCAAGACACATGTCTTGGTACCCCTTCCGTACACAGTTCCCACACGGTACCAACCGATCACATTTGATCTTCTTCTTGGCACACATGGTGCACACTTTGCTTCTTCTCTCCATCGTTGAGGGCCTCGTTGTGGGAGTTTGAGGGCATCGATTTTCGAATTTGAATTTTTCAGGTTTTGGAGAGGCGGCTGTAGAGCGGCGATAAGAACTATAGTGGAATATATGAGAGAGAGGACGTTACACAGGTGGGTGGGTGCCCACTGCCACGGCTACAACGGCTGGGGGGCCCTGCCAGAGATGCCCTGCAGTTCGCTGGCGCCAGTTTCGAAGTCACGGCTGTCGTCGCTGTCGTCTGGCGAGACTTCTGCAAAATGGCTATTTGTGGGTGTATCAAAACTGGTGCGGGCACTCAAGTACGTGTTCGCAAGGGAATTGGTGCTGCCAGGGAGCCTCATGCTGTTTGGGTGGCTTTCTCTATTGGGTGTGGCCACACTACCCGTGTCAGACACGTAGACTGGTGGCTCCGGAGGTAAGAAATCAAGCACTATATCTTCGTGGACCCTACTATTATGTGGCGATGTACTGAACTCGAATCCAGGTGGTGGTGGCAGCAAGCGACCATTCTGATCCCTCAACTGCTGCGGTAGCTGTTCTTGACGTTGCTGTTGTCGTTGTGGGGGTGGGGGTGGTACTGGTACTGGCGGTAGTGGTCTATTTAGCCCCAGATGCCCCAGTAGCGATTCTGTTTCATCGTTATCATAGTCTACAATATTTTCATCATCTGAACCATCGTCTTCATACCCACTCTCTAATAACGCATCTTTGTCATACTGACCATACGCTGGTGGTGGTAACTTCATACCACTTATCTTACCATACCCCCATTTCTTGACATTGGCTTCAATAAATACATACCCATATGAACCCAAATTGACATGAATCTTGCATGGTACATTGGCACCCACAATAGGGTATAGATATCTGAATTTCCAATTACGTATATGACCACCGATTTCCTTTTCGCTAACCTTCTTACCATTCCTGGTGAAGAAAATGGTACCTGATTTGACTCTGTAACCAATACCCACCACATCACCTTGTTGTAAAGTGGGGAAACAATTCACTAGCGTATCATCTAAGGCAAATGAGTTATTGACACGACGGGATCCATTCGAATCATATGATATAGAATGATGATGTCGTCCAGGTAATCTAAAATATGGATATGATGATGTTGCCAACCCAAATGATATCAAATTACTGTTGGTATTACTATTTCTACTACTCTGTTTATTTTCTGCACTCGAGTCATTGCTTACATGAGTTGAAGGGTCATTACTCCATTCAAAAATCTTGAATTCAGCATAGTGAACACGACTAAAATAAGGTATTGGTAGACTAGTCATAATAGAAGCGTCATAATTATAGTTCATGAATGTAATCTCGGTATTATTTTCCACTTTCACTGTATCTGGTGGTAAATTTGCATTCGGTTGAAATTTCCAAGCAGATGCACCTTCCTCTTCAATAAATTGTCTTGTTTGTTCATTCAGTATAGGATCCACCATATCTATATTACCCATATTGTCATTACTACTAGTGTTACTATTTTCCAGATTTAGAAAGAAGTTTTCCTCGTTGGAGATAGTAAATGGTGGATTTTGTCTTATGTATTCTTCACCTTGTCTATAATAAAACTGTTCCTCTGGGGTCAGTTTATCAATTTGGCCTCGTATTTCATTCATATTATCTAAATAATTGTACCACGGATATGAACTTTTCCTACTTGGTTTCGATTCATCCTTGTATAAATTATCATTGTCACCACGGGTATCCATAGTGTTGTCCACGTTTGGATAACTGAATGTATTTGAATAATAAGTCTCTGAATAATTACCAGCATTTGAATCATCGCCACTTTCTAAATTGGGTCCATTCAGTGATATACGTCTCTGATGTCTAATACTATAAATTGCGCGTACAGCTGACTTCAGGCAAAAGTAAAACAGACAAATCAACAGATACAATATAATCATGGACCCAATAGAGTACACAATTACTAATCCATCCAAATCATATTCAATATCGTCCATATTATGGGACGAAGAACGGTCAATCTGTGGTGCTATCATACTATTTACATGGTTGTTGTCCCTGAAATGTGAATTGCCATCTGTATGTACTTCGTTACTGTTCTGTAGCAGCACTATGGTATCCTTACCGTTGCGGAAAGTATCGTTATCCCTATTGCGTCCACTGAGTGGAACACCCTTGGACAAAACAGCCATCACCAACAACAACAAATAACACGGTACGCGCAAACGGATAAGTACTGACACACTACGAGCAAGCTGTCTAACACCGTGCAACATTCCTTAGTAGGGCCTTACCGTCAGCATTGCCGTAAATCAAACTGCGTTTTTTACTCATCTGAATCACGTGGCCTCTAAGTGCCCATGGCGTGGTACCAACTTGGTGGGTAATACCCTCTACGACAGGTCGAATCTGGCTCCTGAATGGATTGCATACAGTAGCTTCTCCCTTAACAGAGTCTTGTCTTGGTAATCGGGCAGTTTGAGCAGATTCACACAGGTGGAAGCAGTCGGTAATCTGTCTAATTCGTAGTAACCACCATTCCTTATACCAAACTTGGGTTCTAACGCAGAGAACCCTTTCAAAGGAGCTTGTGGCACTGAGGTGACAAATCTGAGAAAGTCACGTCTTTGTGAATCGTCAAACTCTTCTAATACTTCCCAAAAATATCGTACAGTCACGTCATCTGGTTCAAACCCACCATATTCTGTCTGTTCTTTCAAATCAACAATATCAATAGACTTGTGTCCACCAGATATCAACATCTGGAAATCAATAGTGTTGAACATACCAAACCAATGTTGGGGGATGATATAGTTCAAACCTTCCAAAAATTGGTACGTGGAGGGACGTGCAATGCTTCTCAATTTATATTGTGATGTTTTCCAAACATACTGTGACACATTCTGTTTATTAACTGTGGTATTGGCACCATTAGGTTTTAACTCCATAGTACCATTCATATTATACATATCAGTAGTTTCAAACGTTAACCCCATGGATTGTAATTCATCTTCTGACATCTCTAATAATTTATTCAAATTATTGTACAAGACCATATCAAAACTCTTCAAATCATCGAAAGTTAAATGATCAAACCCAGTTAAAAGCATTTTCAGTACAAAATCTGCAAACGTTAAATCCACTAATATCTGATCATAAAGACATTTACCAACAATCTTACCCAAAAATTTAATCATCTTCAATTTATTTGAATCTTTAGTGGCGCAAGGATATAATTCATGCTTTTCATTCTCTGTAAAGAAACCACGACTCGAATCTTTGAAACCTTCATCAATGACAGAGGTTAAAAATTCTTTTGTGACACCACCACCATCCACACCTTCCTCTACACCAAATTCATTGACAAATGTTACTGATAATTTGGATTTAATATCTGCACCATAACTAAATGCATTAAACGCATCATCTAATAGATTCTCACGTGAAATAGTAGCCCTTCTACTACCGGACAATGTCATTGACACGGGCAACCAATCCAATGCATTTTCACGACCACGGTTTACACGATCAGTTTCAATTAAGAAATAAAAATAATCTACTCTTTGCTCAAATGGTATGAAAAATGGTGTCTTGACCAAGATATTTAATTTCTTGTATTGTTTATACATCATGCCATGAAATTTGGATTGTAACAATTTGTCTAATACAATAGTACGTTTATGATAAATATCTGTGTCTACGGGTTCATCTTGATATATCTTTTCATACTCCACTAAGATATTGTATAAATCCACATTTAAGAATGATTCATCACCCACTACCCAAAACTTTTTCATGTTGTTAGAAATCATTTTGCTACGTGAATCACGTAAATATAGTTGTGTTAAGAGAGAAATTTCATCTTTCAATAATTGAGAATATTCCGTGATATTTGTTTTGTTGCTATTGGAATTGTGGAAAATGGTAGAGGTAACGTTGCTAATGTTACAATTCCAAAGAATTTGGAAGACAAGTTTTTTCAATAATTCAGTCAGTAATTTGATTAAATCTAGTGGTAAAAATGATGATTTCTTTTGGTATTGTAAATCTGAATCTGTTGCAAATTGTAAATAAAAATTGGTTAACTCAATCGATATTCTAAATTCTGGTCTAATACTATTTAAATCACTGATCTCTTCGACTTTTTCCTCATTTAACTTCAATAAACCTTCATATAATAGTGTAGTGAACATATTTTGCTTAATCAATAGAATTCTCAAGATCCCGGTTTTCTTATCCTCGTCATTCCTGGCAATTTGTAATAATTTATCGATTGTATCAATAGGTATGATACCATGAGTTTGACAATATGATAAGATACTTTCAATAAACGATTTTTCAATGATTACGAGGTTAACGTTGTTCAATTCAATATTTCTCGGACTTAGGATAATCTCTAAAATAAATTTTAATAGGATATTTTTATCCACATTGTCAATATGTGACCACATAAAGCATAAATTATCCAAAGAATTATCAACATGATCATTTCCTGACATATCAATATCTTGTTGTGAAGAAATTGCAAAATCTTTAGGGAAAATATTGAATTTCACCAACTGGGTACATAATTGTAGTTGTGGTGGCACTCTTTCATAAAGAAGATATAGCCAACTGTCATCATTACCGCCCATTTCTATAAATTTATGCAAAAGAGTACCAATAATTTGATAAGATTGTTCAGATATATTGGGTACTTTGACTAGAAATGGGATGAAGCCATCTGCCATGAAAGTTGTTATGTCTATGGTATCAAAATTAAGCAAACTTAACGTAGATAACAAATATCTATCATCTTTATAATGATTCAAAAGATCAGTGACCAAATCTTGGTTCAATTTGGTGGAGCATGAAGACATGTATGGTTGACTCTTACTAAGCAAATCGTCGAATCCCCGGTCCTTTACTACATTAAATTTGAACAAATTCGATCTTAAGATTATAAGTAACATCCCCAACTGATTAGGACTCAAGTCAGTATAATTTTCAGTCAAATATCTATTAAGTGTAAGCCATCTTCTTGAATATTTTTGAATAATTCTCACCGCACTTTCTCTTTCCCGATCTAGTGCTCTACGTTTCCTTTCTTGCTCAGCTTTCAAAAGGATCGCCTTCTTACTAGTCGATGAGTGTTGATTCCCAAGATTGATAACCCTTCTCCTGGTTTGACCACCAAAATTTAACATTGTCGGTTACTGTGCGAGAAGTTTGACTATTTTCGAAAATTACTTAATGAGAAATTAAATTAAATATGGGAAAATATTCTGGTTCCCGATACAGTTGAACAATACTCTGTGTGGTAGGGAAATTGGTTTGATGATTGCCAAATACACAACGGTAAGAAACCGTGTTATTGTTTCTCTTTTTTGGTAGGTAATCTTCTTCTTAGTACGATTAATTACACTTACATATTTTTGATATTTTATTTATATACAATGATTATTTGGAGTTTTGCTTCTTCTTTGTGGCTTCAGCGACTAATTCTTCAAAGACTTGAGCCTCTTCTTGTTCCGCGGGCGTTCTGTAAGCATTTTGGAACACTTTACCCAGGATCTTCAACGATTCGGCTCTTTTTATTCTGGTATTCAGATCAATATTTTCATCATCGAGTACTTTATCACATACAGACTTTAACGTAGATGTGATTTCGAATTTGGAGCCGTACCATGCTGCAGAAAGCACTTTACCCATCAGCAATTGCTCTTGTTGCGCGAGTTGTTCTTGTGTAGGCTTTTCAATTGGGTTCCCATGAGCATCCAAAATGGGTTCCTTCTTTGTAGTGTTATCATTGTCATTGGCTTCTGTGGCTAATTTCATCTTCTCTAGTTCCTTCATTGTATTTTGAGCATCTAGAGCAGCAGAAACAGTTCTCAAAGTGTCCATTACCACGCCACCTTTAGCCTTCATGGATTGGAACATACCACCCCAACCAAAAAGGTTTTGTGAACCCAAGAATATACGTGCTTTCTGGCAATATATATCACCTATGGTATGCAAAATATCTAGCCCAAATGATTCCATCTTCAGTAAATTAGCTTCTTCTTCAAATTTCTTCTGGAATGATATCTTACATTGCTCATCGTAGACACTTTCAGTTAAGATTGAAAGTCTTTCCACCAGGATGTTACTTAATTTTTCAATCATGGCATCTTTCTCTCTTTTCTGTTCTTCTTCAAACTCTTCCAGTTTGGTCTTCTTATGAGGGACAGTAGAATCTGAATCCTTCTTACCAGTATGTAACGCTATATCGTTACCTCTAATTTCACCGTTTAATTGTCTTTTCAATCTTAGTTTCTCTTCCTCTAATTTCTTAGCTTTCAATTTCTCTTGTTCCTCTTTCTCTTTGGCCTTTTGCGCCTCGTGTTCCGCGGTCAGTTCTTCAGTCTTCTGCAAATTCTTTAGCAATTGCAACTCGCCAATATAACTACTGAAACTTTCACCACCAAAAATGGCAGAAAATTGTTCAGCTGCATCTTCAAACCCACCTTGTGGCACAGCCTCCTTCTTACCATACTTATCATACTTGGCCCTCAACGAATCATCACTCAACACTTGATACGCTTCAGATATGGCTTGAAATCTCTCAGTAGCCTGAGGATCATTGGGGTTCTTATCTGGATGTTCCTTCACTGATTTCTTCCTGTATGCCTTCTTGATCTCCCCCGGGGTAGCAGTGGGTTCGATGCCCAACAGGTCGTAGTACGAAGTGTCCGCAACCATCAGAAAGTAAGTAGTGGTCCACGTATTGAGTCTCTAATTGCAACGTTTGAAACTTTTCAAAACCGTTTACAAAAATAAATAAAGAATTTGCAGTGAGAGCACGGCTACGACCACAGACACATAATGAATTTGGGCCTGTTATGTGTGTTGCTGGCGGTGCGTCTATTGAATGCAGCGGCTACACGTGGGTTCTTCCAGGCAGACGAGTACTGGCAGGCGCTGGAACCAGCACACTTGCAAGTTTTCCAGTACGGTAACTTGACCTGGGAATGGGAGTACAAATTGAGAAGTTATGCTTTCCCCTTCATGTTCGAGCTTGTCTACAGGTTTGTTGTCCTGGTGGTAGGCGTTGTGAGGAGGTATCCCTGGGTTTTGAAACCGTTCGGTAGTTCAATTACCCTGGATGAATTGGAATATTTTGGTGTCATTTGGGGACCCAAATTGCTAATGGTGCTTTGGAGTACCCTTGGAGAATATTACACTTGTCAATTTGTTGTCAGATTGTACAGTTTCTGTCGGGATGAAAAGGTATACAAGATGAATTCTCGGGATGTTGTTGTGACTAGCGCAATTTTCACTTTATCAAATTGGTTCAATGGGTTCTTCATTACTAGATCGTTTATAAATTCTTGGGAAATGTCACTAACTGCAATGGCATTATATTACTGGCCTTGGAATTATCACGATGTTACGAGTATGAAATTTGACCTTTCTCTTTCTATTGCATTTTTCCTATGTTTGCAAAGACCAAGTAACAGTATGATTTGGATAGTTTTCGGTTTGATTCTGATAAATAATTTATTGTATATTAAAGAGGGTACGAAGTTTTTGTTCAAATTATCGATAAAATTAATACGTTGCTTCATTTTGGCCACTACAATCAATTGTGTCATCGATTTTTATTACTATGGTGAACTTGTTTTCCCCTTATTTAGATTTATTCAATTTAATTTCACTACGCCATTGTCACAGTTCTATGGCGTGGCACCGTGGCATTTCCATATTGTTCAAAGTTTGCCCATCTTGTTAGGTTTTACATTGCCCTTATTCACATGCGGGCTAGTTACTGTGCAAGATAAGGAAAGATTCGGTTCGAGTAAATTGACACTGGGACCCGTCGTATCTATTAAATTGGCTATATTGGCTAATATAATTGTTTTCTCATTGTTACCACATAAAGAGTTTAGGTTTTTGTACCCGATACAATCACTTTTAACTTGTATCTCCGCCTTAGCGTATTTACAACACAGAGATCATATTCATAAATTTTGCAAGATACTGGTACCTTTAGTGTCTGTTGCACTGGTGATACCGGTTATCTTCTACCAAGAGAGTGGAGCTACCGCAATTATTCAATTTTTGCATTCTGAACCCAACATTGATAGTCTTGGTTTCGTGATGCCCTGTCATTCCACACCAGCACAATCATATCTTCATAGGAATGATATATCTGACGTATGGTCCATTACATGTGATCCGCCATTACATTTGTTGAATGATAAAGATGCTAAGATCAAATTATCGTGGTATATGGATGAAAGTGACAAACTATATGACGATCCACATGGATTTTTTGAAAGTTTCTTTAATGAGTTAGATGATACTCATGCTAAAACTAGGAAATCCGTAGAGTATCATAGGATTTGGCCACAGTATTTGGTCTTTTTCGACCAGTTGGATACTCTTTTCATGCGTGAGTATTTAAGTGGGACTCGTTATAAGGTGTACAAAAGATTTTTCAACAGTTGGACCCATTGGGACTCCAGACGTGAAGGTGACCTAATTATATACAAGAAAATATAGCCCATTTGTGTAGTGATAGAACTGATTAGTCGCCCATCTCTTTTTTTTCTCATCATTCGTGGATAATCTTTAATTTATTCGAATGTTAAGCTCTTTTACCACAGGAGGATATGTTGTTAGCCAGCCGTATTCTGTTCCAAACAGTACGTCAACATGTGAGATACATGGATCTCCAATCGTCAATGTTGAAAACCGTACCTGCTGCACTACTTCACAAGGCTAAAACGTACCAATCACAGTTGGATGATATGAATAAACAGTTATCCCAGGGACTTGTACTAGACCCCATCAAGCAACGAGATCGTAACAAGTATATCACTATCACAGATCTAGTGCGAGATTACGAACAGATCGATAAGCAAATCAATGAATTGAAGGTATTGAAGCAATCAGATCCACAATTAGCAGACGATGCAGATGAAGAAATCAAGCAATTGACGCCCTCTTTGGAGCATTACTCCGAGAGGCTTTGGATGGAACTGTTGCCCATCGATCAGGTAGCGGATAAGGCAGCTTTGATAGAGTTAAGACCCGGAGTGGGTGGTATAGAGGCTATGAATTTCACGCAGAACTTGTTCCAGATGTATATCAACTACTGTAAATTGAATGATTGGAGCTGCAAAGTGATCTCCAAGCAGGATAACGAGAGTGGGTCTGGGTTAGTGAGTGGTATCCTTTCTGTGGACAAAGCTGGTTCGTTTGATACACTGCGGTTTGAGTCTGGGATTCACAGAGTACAGAGGATACCGGACACCGAGAGACAAGGCCGTGTGCATACTTCGACCGCTGCAGTGGTGGTCTTACCGCAAGAAGTGGACCCGCCAGGCGGGAATAGTGCGCATGACAAGTGCGAAAGAGAGTTCAAGCCAGGTGAAGTGAGGGTAGATGTCAAGAGAGCCAGTGGGAAAGGTGGCCAGCACGTCAACACCACAGATTCTGCTATCAGGCTGACACATATCCCTACGGGCATTGTCGTCTCGATGCAGGACGAGCGGTCCCAACATAGGAACAAAGAGAAGGCGTTCATGGTCCTAAGGGCAAGAATCGCTCAGAGAGAACTGGAGGAAACACAGGCCAGGGAAAGGAAGCTCAGAACAGACCAAGTGTCCTCCACGGACAGATCAGACAAGATACGCACGTACAATTACTCGCAGAACAGGGTCACAGACCACCGTGTGAACCTGACAGTCCACGGTGTGGACAGCGTTCTCTCTGGTGACAATCTCCACGAGTTTGCAGATGCCCTCAAGGAGAGAGAGCTGACAGCAAAGATCACACACTTGCTGCAGAGCACAGACTGACCACCAACCCCAGGGAGACACCGCTGCACCGTCCTTCTCAGTCGGAAACCTCAGCTCATCGCAGAAATTCCAAATTTGAATGTGAAATTTGAAAAATCCACAACAAAAACCTCAGGACTTTCACTGGGACACACCGGCCTGCCTTCCACAGTATGTCCACCCCCGGCATCCACCATGTAGAACACAGCAAGACAGATGATCATGTACTATTCTACTACCATTCCTCGGTGAAAATTGGAGAAATGGAAAGATTCGTTATCACTTATGACCTTTACAAAGAGGATGTTTTCCCGCTAGATCTTGATCTGAATCCATTGTGGCTCAAAATAACAAATATGGAACCGATCTCGTATCGGGCGGCTTATCTAATGGGTCCATACATGCTGTATTGTGATGTGAGAACACAAGAGTATCATCATTCGCAGAAAATGGTCGTATCGCTAGATCAGCCATGTTTTGAACCGAACTTACAAGCGCATCAGTCCCAAGTGGCAGAATTATCCTTACATACTATAAAAAAAAGATACATTTGGGTCGTGGACGTCGTTAGTCAGATTCTTTTCTCTACTACTACAAGTGTATCCTTCCAATTAGTTATAGGCCGTGATAGGGATAGTATACGAAGTCAGTTCCTACCGAATAAGACTCCAAGCTTGGCGTCGTACTGTGATAATTTACAAGTGACAAGATTGACTACTTTAGATATCTGGAAACTGCCCATGCAGATCCAACCGAAAAGGAGAATAAAACATCTTGTTATACTGACGCATGGATTACATTCAAACACTACAGTGGACATGTCGTACATACAGGAACAAATATACAAGACTCAGGATAAGTATCCAGATGAAACAATAGTAGTGGATGGATTTCCTGGGAACGTTTGTCAAACTGAAAAGGGCGTTAAATATTTGGGCTCCAGATTAGCAGAATATATTGTCAATAAATCATATGACAATGACGTTAAGAAGATTTCATTTATTGGTCATTCACTGGGTGGATTGATTCAAACTTTCGCCATTGCATACATCGCAGTGAAATATTCTTGGTTCTTTACCAAAGTGGAACCAATAAATTTTATCACTTTGGCTTCCCCATTATTGGGTATTGTCACTGATAATCCCGCATATATTAAACTTTTACTATCATTTGGTGTCATTGGTAAGACGGGGCAAGATCTTTCCCTGGAGGAAAATTCAAAGGGGAACGATCCTTTATTGTTCTTGTTACCTGGTGAACCAGCTAGAGAAATACTGAGTAAATTTAAAAAAAGAACACTTTATGCAAATGCCATCAATGATGGGATTGTTCCCTTATATACAGCAGGTTTACTTTTCATGGATTACGATTCTATATTGAAATCATTGAAAGAATCAACGGATTTAAAGGTGGAAGAAGATAATATAACTGTGGCACAAAATACTGATTTCTTTAAGAAAAATTTCATATCACCATTAACTAAAATGATTAATGTTTGGGCACCACAAAGAATGTCGAACCATAGTGAATCGTTACCTAAGATATCAATCTTAGAGTCTGCCACATCCATTTTACTACCGCCTCCACCAGATAAAACATATATCATGGATCCCGATAAGAGGAAGAATGTCATTATTCATGATAGAATATACGACGAGAATGATCTTCCAACAATAGATACAGAGATAGATGAAAATTTATTCAATAGTGATAATATACTTTTAAAGGCATTCACCATTGACAAGAGAGAAAGAAGAAAATATCAGAATTTAGAGAAAGCAATTGCTAAGAGATGGCATAAGGGCATGTCCTGGAGGAAAGTTATTGTTGCTTTGAAGCCTGATGCTCATAATAATATCATTGTAAGAAGAAGATTTGCTAATGCGTATGGTTGGCCAGTAATTGATCATCTTATTGAAAATCATTTCAATGGCGTTCAAGATCAGCAGGAAAAAGAGGACATCAGTGATGCAGACATGGTAGTGGAGCAAGATAAAGAATTAATACTTGAAGATACATGCGTGAATGACTCGTTATCAACGGATTGGATTACCAAGATTGAAAAGACAAGTGTGTTCGATGAGGGCCCCACTGGTATGATTTCCACTGTAGGTGAAATGTTAGATAAATATTCCAAGAGGCCCATTCGGGTTGATAACACTATTAACCAGAAGATAATCTTGCATTCCAAATCAGAGGATGAACTTTTACGATACGAAGAGATGAATGGTGATTTGTTTCAATAATATTTTTATTTTTAGATTAGTACACTATATATTCCTCAATATGATATATTTTTTAGTATATTCTTATCATTTTATATTATCCTATATTATATTACCATAAGAAATTCTAAATAAAGCATCCTGTATTTCATTATCATCTAACAATTTGATATTTAGTTTTGATTTCAAATCACTGAAATTTCCCTTTTGAATATATGAAGTCTTAGTGAAAACATCCACGTCAGAATCATATTTGATGTGTAAAATTTCCATGATTTCTTCTAGATTGGCTTCATTAACATTGTGGAATTCAGATTGTATATTTAAAGTATCCTTCACTGCTGTGAAATCTATCTTGAATTGATTCAACCCATTGATGTTAAACTTATTCAGCTTGAGCACGGATTCTAAGAAGTATTTAACAACAACATTTAGTATTTGATTTTTGATATTGAAAAGAATCTCGGTAGGTATATCAGATGATTCCAATTTAAGGGTCAATTTTTTCAATAAGTTTAAAGTATTCACTACTTCTGAACTCGTGGTATTACTAAAATTAGTATCGTCGATAATCCAAGAATTGATCTTGAAATAAGTTCTCAAAGATTCCTTTATCATTTTTTGAATTCTATGCACAATTGAATTTTGCAAATCAATCTCCATGTTAGAGCGATAATCTTTCAGTATATCATGGAATATATTTGCTGAGTGTGTGGAATTTTCTGTATTAATTTTATCTGTCATTGTAATGAATATGAATTCATTCGATAATTTGTAGTAATGTTTATAAATTGTGTTTAGTAATTCTAGTTTCAAGATTGTTTGATATAATCTTTCTTCATTAGAAGCAGATTCATGTAATGAATCCACTAAAAGGATATAATCTAAAAATTTAATGGGTAAATTTAAGAAAATTTCATTACAAATTCTTAATTTGAATGGTAATAGATTACTATTGCCTAGTTCCATGAATGTTTGGAAATGCGTAAAAATTTTGTTTAACATATTGGTGAAATTAAAGCTTGATTTAGGCAATTCTGTTGGATTATCGATGATCAATTTGAATTGTTTGTTGACAATTTCTATTTCGTAATTGATCCAAGAAATCCAGAACTCATTGGAAATAAGTGAGACTAAGCCCAGTCCATGGTAGTGGAAATTATCGATAAGATTCTTGTCAGTTTGGATAATTTGTGATATGAGAATAATCAATGATTTAAGGTTATTATTATTTAAAGTTGTATTAATGTGATTTCTCATTGGTTTCAGGATATGATTGATGAATTGTTCATGTATGATATAATTGGATAGACCAATTGAATCATTTTCGAAAAGTGTGATACATTTATAAAGATTTTCTGAAAGATAATCATTTAAATATTTGAAATAGATGTGAATATCTGAAGCATTAGTAGAGTTATGAAAATGGTAAGTAAATCTTGTTTGGAAGTTGTTCGCTAAGGATACAAAATTCCATAAAGTTTTGTTCTCTTCTTTGAAATATAAACTTGATAATTTGAAAAGTGAATTACAGTTTTCTCTCAATGAATCAATAACTTCATTATTTGACATGGAGAATTTCTTAGAGTCCCAATACGATTCCAGCAATAGTTTATTAAAAGTAGAACAATGTAATTTACCAAAAGGGTCAAGTAAATTTTGATCAAATTTATTTAAAGTTGATTGAACTTTTAAGTCATCCCTGCTTAGATGACCTTCAGAGATGATATTATTTAAAGAATCATGAATCTGGTTTAATTGGGTCATATTCAAAGTTTCTATAGGAGAATGAATCAAATCATCTATTTGTGAATCAATTTGTTCCCATTCATTTTGATTATTTTCAATAGACATTTGTTGCATAATTCTACCTTCCAATATGTCAAAAATTTGCAAATTGCCATATTTGTCCCTAAGATTTTCCACTTTATCCAAATTGTTATCAATTTGCTTTATATCGTTGACAATTTTATCAAAAAATTCATTTTTATTATTTCTCAGTTCTTGTAAGTTTTCGATGTTATTTAGTTCAGTGAGTAAAGATTGTCTTTCATGATCAATTTCTTTAATTTTGTCGTCAATCGATAAAAGATCCTTTATATTACTGAGCATGTAGAATAAGATGTGATGGTTTGGTAAGGGAAATGCAGTAAAGATTTGAATGCTGAAAGGTGTATTTTGTTTTTATTTACGTCAAAATTTGAATATTGAAAAATGATGTGTCGTTTAGGTTTCGGGCTTTAGGGTTTGGGTAAAGGGCTTGTTCTGATGGGTGCGATTCCCCTTATAAGGTTGTGCTTTAGAGCTATTCTAACTTGAGTTGGGCTGTTGGGGTTGATGTATTTCCTGCCGTTAGGTCGTCTTTGTATTTCTCACAGTTGTGTATTAGCGTTTACGGTTACTTCACTACTGGTTTTATAATCTTGAACTTTTTCCAGCACTAAATGTAAAACGAACAAGAAAAATTCAGCAAGATCTGTGGAGTGATAATGGCCAGATTTACACTAAAAATCAAGAATTTACAAGAAACAAACATCAGGATAACACGCACACCATCCTGATATGCAAGAGAAACCCCACAAGAAAGAACTGCTCATCGTCTCCAACCTCATCGCCAAATGCATTCAAAAATCAAATAATGAAAAAAAAAACTGAAAAATAAGAAGAAGAAGACTAAAAGCATTAATTTGGAGCCTCCACGTAAAGATATGGCTTCAACACTATCCATTGCTGAAAAAAGCTACCTGTATGACCCTTTATCATCGAAAGAAGCATTAAGACCAGATGGTAGATTACCACATCAGTTCCGTCCATTAGAAATTTCAACAGATTTTTTACCAAGTTCGAATGGTTCATCACGTATTGTCACTAGTGATGGTAGTGAATGTATCGTATCTGTTAAGAGTAAAGTGATCGAGCATCGTGATGATGAACCACTTATTGAATTCGTACTAGATATAGCGGGTGAAAGAGATGATTCTGTCTTGGTGCAGAGTGTGACTTCATTGTTTAACAAAGTTATAGCAAATATTGATTGTAGTTCCTTAAAGCTAACACAACGTTACAGTTTCAAAATATTTATTGATGTGTTGGTGTTATCAAGTTTTGCATATCCAATAACGTTAATTTCATTCGGTATATATTCATCTTTAAAGACCACATTGCTACCAAAATTAATATCATCCTTCGATGATCTGGAGATTGAAGAATTACCCACTTTCCATGATTATGATATGGTACCATTACAAGTTAATCCACCATTAGTGTTTCTATTAGCTGTAGTGGGTGATAATATATTTGTGGATCCACAATCAACAGAGAATGATGTTTGTAATAATGGTATCATAATAAGTTGGTATAACGGTAGTATAATTGCACCAGTGAGAACAATCTCATTAAATAATACTAATGCCAAGGGTTTTGCGCCAAAAATCTTACAAAAGAGTATTGACTTGATAAATAAATGTGCCCCCGAGATCATTAAATCTTTGGAATCAAGTTAGAAACTACCCATCGGAAGGTTCATCTCTACCTCATCTGTACCTCATCGTAGAAAGGGATATATAATTTCATATAAAAGAAAGTTTGACTGCAGTTTACATCCGTGCACCAACAAAAACTGCACATTGATTTTTCTGTGTTTTTGTGTTTTCACCTTTTGAACATCCGTTCCAGTTCGGGACACCCCAACAACACACCTCTTCGACTGAGAAGACTCTCCTGCAAGGAATCTCCCAGCATGTCTGCCTGTCCCATCCCAACCACAGCCCACCACCCGACGCAACCGCACCACGGATCCAAACGCTGTCTAGCCAGGAATCCCACTATTCTAAACAATTTACCAAACCCTCATCGGTGAAAAGTTACGAAATTTTGTCACATGTAGTAGATCTTTCTGTGAAATAGAAGAAGCCAGTAAACCACAAAGATGAAACATATTATCACTGAACAAAGCATTGCTATCCCAGAAGGTGTCTCTGTTGCTATCAAAGCCAGAGTCGTCAAAGTTACTGGTCCAAGAGGTACTTTAACTAAATCATTAAAGCATATCGATGTTTCCTTCAACAAAGTTAGCAATGCTTTAGTTAAAGTTACTGTTCACAATGGTGACAGAAAGCACGTTGCTGCTTTAAGAACTGTTAAATCTTTAGTTGATAATATGATCATTGGTGTCACTAAGGGTTTCAAATATAAGATGAGATACGTTTATGCGCATTTCCCAATTAACGTTAACGTTATTGAAAAGGACTCTAAGAAATTCATTGAAATTAGAAATTTCTTAGGTGACAAAAAAGTTAGATTAGTTCCAGTTAGACATGGTGTCGAAATTGAATTCTCTACCAACCAAAAGGATGAAATTGTCTTATCTGGTAACTCAGTTGAAGAAGTTTCTCAAAATGCTGCTGACATTCAACAAATCTGTAGAGTTAGAAACAAGGATATTCGTAAGTTCTTGGATGGTATTTACGTTTCCGCTAAGGGTAACATCGTTGAAGAAATCTAATTTATTTTTACATAATTTCAGTATTTAAAAACACTTTTATTTAAAATATATTATATAAATTTAATTTAATTTCAATCATTATCAATCAAATAAAGGTAATTTCAATAGGTATGAAGGAAAGGAAATATTGCTTAGATATACAGATATATATATATATATATATATATGTTTATTTATTTAGTTTAATGAACCACAGATTTAGCGAAATCTCTTTGCTTTTGTAAAAGTAAAGCATCAGCAAGGACCAAAGCAGCCATAGCTTCCACGATTGGTACAGCTCTTGGAGATACAGCAGGATCATGTCTACCCTTTGCTGCTAAGATACCGTCTTTACCATCATAAGTGGCAGTACGTTGTTCTTGTGAAATGGTAGCAGTGGATTTAAATGGGACATTGAAATAAATATTTTCACCATTTGATATACCACCTTGAATACCACCTGAATTATTTGTCTTTGTTCTTAATCTTTTAGTTTCTTCATCAAAATAAAATAAATCGTTATGTTTGGAACCTGGAATCTCCACACCAGCAAAACCTGAACCAATTTCAAAACCTTTTGATGCTGGGATAGATAACATAGCATGAGCTAACATGGCTTCCAATTTATCAAAACATGGTTCACCAAGACCTGTTGGTACATTTCTAATGACACAAGTGACCACACCACCAATAGAATCTTGTAAACCTCTATAATGTTCAATTTCTCTGATCATATCAGAGGCCACTGTTGTGTCAGGACATCTAATAAATCCAATTTCATCAACTTTCTTTCTAGTAATTGTTTTTAAAATATGTTGAAAATTGGTATCAAATGGATCTCTATTCATCTTAATTTTACCAATTTGTGAAACGAATGCAACAATTTCCACGTTGGAGACTTGTTGTAAAAATTTTTCAGCAATGGCACCGGCGGCCACACGACCAATAGTCTCTCTGGCAGATGCTCTACCACCTCCACTGGATGCCTTAATACCATATTTTTCAGAATAAGTGAAATCTGCATGTGATGGTCTAGGATAACTATCCATATCGTTATAATCATGTGGTCTCTGATCTTCATTCTTAATCAACATAGCCAAGGGAGTACCTAAAGTCTTACCAAATTCCATACCAGATTGAATATGAACGATATCTTTTTCATTTCTTGGTGTGGATAACTTAGATTGACCTGGTCTTCTTCTTGTTAATTGTGGTTGAATATCGTTTTCTGGAGATAATGTCATTCCTGGTGGTACACCATCTACAATACAACCTATGGAGGCACAATGAGATTCACCATAGGTGGTTACTCTGAAGATCTTACCGAAAGTGGACATGGCAGTTACTTATTGTCGGTATACCAAATTTATAGCTATAAAGGTAATCTAATATTAAAAAAACGCTATAGTGAAAAAATGAAAAACTCACACAAAAAAAATTTGTGAAAATGAGTCACGTTGTAGGGTTTGTGTCAGGGTTGTGCTGTAAGGGCTTAGTAAAACCAGATATACCCTATTGAAAGCTTTAGGGTCATTTATTTTTGGGGCTACAATAGGTCATTCTAGGGTTGTTGAAAAGACAAAGATTCGATTGTTTCTTATATTACATTCCACTGGGAAGAACCGTTGAGAGTTATATGGCAGCGGCTGTTGTGAGGGCCACGACTGCAGTACACAGTGTCTCGCAGATCACTGCAGTGACAGTGTACACACAATATCCACTTTGTGGTGGAAATACACTCCCGTTTCCCGCCGATATACACGTATATACACACTATTGCTATATATATATGTAGACATCACGATAGAGGATATAATCAGCAAGGCTTAAACCGCATGCGGTAACACGTAGACAGAGACACAGACAGCCAGTCAGCCACACAGAGAGGTGGACAGAAAACGCCAGCCAGACACCCTCCAACCAGGGGGACACAAGAAACACAGACTCGCCCGCAACGGCCACGGAAGGTCAAGTGAAAAATAACACATAAAAATGATCAATGGTCAATGCAAATTGCGTTTAACGTTTTTTTCTCCTCCCGTTTTTCGTTTCGGTCGTCGTCCACTTGTGGCTCCTGTTTCTTTGCTGTTTGTAATCACTATCTGATCACACCCATTCTGGTACTGCTAGTGCTACTGCTACTACTACCCACTACTACCACTACTACCACTACTACCACTACTAATACTGCTAATACCTACTACTAGGTCTACTCATATAGCATCACGTCATATTGTATCACTTACTGTACTATACACTCTCATATCATCCTTTCTGGTAATCTATACACGACTGTCTCAAGTGTAACATGTCGTTGTCCAATATTCTAAATAACGAACCTGATTTGGACAAATCTACAAATAATGATACCAACACTACACAAGTACAAACAACAGCACCAACAGCAACAACAAAAGATCAGGCTAAATTAAACTTTCTACGTTTATTGAATAATAATTTCGATAAATTGGCTCAGAAGGATAGTTTACAATTACTACAACAAGATTGGAATTTTATTAATTTGCAAGAATTCGAATTGATTAATGAATGGAATCAACAATCTAAGGATAGTAATTATTCTATCGGTGGTAATTCAGATTTATTGAATTTCTTAAATGCAGAATGGAATAATTATAAAGACTACAAATTACATAGAAATAACTTGATCAATTTTAATAAGAAATCTACAAGTACAAATACTGATATTACTACTACTAAGAAAAAGAAAAAGAAAAATCATCTGCATTTAGATTGGATACAAAACAATATTAAATCAGAGCATATTGAAAATGGTGAATTAGTTATGCCACTTGGAAATGAAATGGACGATACCGACATCCATATGGTGAATGATCGTAATGATAATGATGAAATAGAAGATGATGATGATGATGATGACGATGCCGACGAAGATGCTGAAGATGATGATGATTTGGATTTAGAATTAGATGAAATTGAAGAAATTAATGACGATGATGATGATGACGCCGAATTCACTATAGGTTACGTGAAAAAAACGAAAAAACCTTCTACATTGGAGAATCAAACTCCAGTTACTTTAGATAGTGATAAATCAAGGATCATTTCAGAGATTCAAAAACAAGTGAAAAAGAGTAAATTGTTTAAAGTGAAAAAGAGAAGATTTACTAATATTTATATCACTGAATATAAAAATAATGAAACCAAAAATAACAATAACAATACTGAAATTACTCCAACTCCAATAAACTTGAACCAAAGTTGTATGGTTAAAATTACATTAAAGCAAAATCATGTGAAAAAATTGAAAAAAATGTTCAATGATGAAAAGAAATTAGAATTAAGTTTAACAGAACAACAAAATATTGAAAATGGTATAACACCAAATGGGTCCCCATCGAAAAAGAGGAGAAAAATTGGTATGGATAACGAAAATGATATAAATAATCTTGGTTCAAATAATACTAATACTGCTGATAATAACCAACAGCTCCACAACAACAATACCACCAACAACAAGACGAACAATAATACAGCTAATAACAATGAAAATGACTCTACAAATAATAACATATCGAGAAGACCAACACATGAACTGCCAACTTATGGTCTAAAACTAAATGTCAAAGAAGCACGTGCCGTTAAAAGACACTATGATAACACTTATATCACCATTTGGAAAGATTTGGCAAGACGTGATTCTAATAGAATGCTTAGATTGTATCAACAAATTCAATCTGTCAGAGCCATCAATTTCAAAAAAACTTCATCGTTATGTGCTCGTGAAGCTAAAAAATGGCAATATAGAAATTTTAAACAAGTGAAAGATATGCAAACTAGAGCTAGAAGAGGTATGAGAGAAATGCTTAATTTTTGGAAACGTAATGAACGTGAAGAACGTGAAAGTAAGAGGAAATATGAAAAAGTGGCCATTGAACAGGCAAAGAAGGAAGAAGAGGAAAGAGAATCAAAGAGACAAGCTAAAAAGTTAAATTTCTTGTTAACACAAACTGAATTGTATTCACATTTCATTGGTAGAAAGATTAAAACAAATGAAATTGAAGGTAACAATAATGCAGAAATAGCAAATAATGATATCGATTTGGAGAAAACAAACGCTACTAAAAATGAATTCAATGAAATTGATTTCGATAATGAAAATGATGATCAATTGAGATTGAAAGCTGCAGAAAATGCTTCTAACGTTTTGGCCAAGACTAGAGCACAAGCACAAGCTTTTGATAAACAGAAAAACATCGAAGAAGGTGCTGATGATGATGACGATGAATTAAATTTCCAAAATCCAACTTCATTAGGTGATATTACCGTTGAACAACCAAATTTATTAGCTTGTACATTGAAGGAATATCAATTAAAGGGTCTAACTTGGTTAGCTAATTTATATGATCAAGGTATCAACGGTATCTTGGCGGATGAAATGGGGTTAGGTAAAACTGTTCAATCTATTTCAGTCTTGGCACATCTTGCTGAACGTTACAATATTTGGGGTCCATTTTTAGTAGTTACGCCTGCATCCACTTTACATAATTGGGTTAATGAAATTACTAAATTCGTACCTGAATTTAAAGTCTTACCTTATTGGGGGAATGGTAATGATCGTAAGACTCTAAGAAAATTTTGGGATAGGAAAAATTTAAGATATGGTAAGGATTCACCATTCCATGTCATGATTACATCTTACCAAATGGTTGTAACAGATTTCAATTATCTACAGAAGATGCGTTGGCAATATATGATCTTAGATGAAGCACAAGCAATTAAATCATCACAATCATCACGTTGGAGAAATCTTTTGAATTTCCATTGTCGTAACAGGTTATTATTAACTGGTACACCAATTCAAAATAATATGCAAGAATTATGGGCTTTACTTCATTTCATCATGCCATCTCTTTTCGATTCTCATGATGAATTTAGTGAATGGTTTTCCAAAGATATTGAATCACATGCTGAAGGTAATGGTCAACTAAATCAAGAACAATTAAGGCGTTTACATATGATTTTGAAACCATTTATGTTAAGACGTATCAAGAAAAATGTTCAATCCGAATTAGGTGATAAAATTGAGATTGATGTATTATGTGATTTAACTCAAAGACAAAGAAAATTATATCAAATTCTTAGATCACAGTTATCATCTGATTATGACGCCATTGAACATATCGCTGGTGCAGATGCACAAACTGGTGATACTAACTTATTGAACGCAGTCATGCAATTTAGGAAAGTTTGTAACCATCCAGATCTTTTCGAAAGAGCCGATGTGGATTCGCCATTTTCATTTGTCAATTTCGGTAAAACAAGCACCATTAGTAAAAATGCATACAACAGTTTGGGTTCCACAAATACTAACAATAATAGCTCTGTGAGTGTAAACAATATACCAAATAACTCTTTGAATACTGCAGCCGTTTCCAATTACGCTAATTTAGAAGATGTAGTGTATTCTACTTATAATCCTATCAGTTACTATCTACCAAGGTTAATATATGATGAACTATTATTACCAAATTATAATGATTCTCAAACCGTATTCAATAAGTATGTTACACATATTATGGACATTTATCACCCCGCTAATAATAAAGAATTAACAGAAATTTTATCTCGTTTAACAGGTCTACCTAGTGATAAATTCTCAAAGATTCATCATGAATTATTAATAAACAGAATAATTAATTTCAATGAAAATGATTGTAACAAGAACCCCAATTTCAACAGAAATCTTTTAATTGAAGATAAATTGGACCACTTAAATTTGTTATCTAAACAATCTACTTCTGGTGTCATCGAAACGCTAATGAACATTAAAGCAAACTACTATGACGAACATTATATGAACTCTTTGAATAGGAGTGCACGTTATGCCGCCGTGGCTACGCCAATTAATATTCAAGTTTTAGGTTCAAGTAATTTCTCAAATAAAATTCAAAGTGAATTATTTGATCCAGTGGTTTCACAAGCATTTTCAGAAATTCCACCCATCATTGAATATAAGATGCATTACAAAAAACATATACCGGTTGAAGCTTTCCCTAAAGCTGGTTTATTCCCTTCATCAATCAATAAGAACTTCTCATCAAGTATATCCATGCCATCGATGAACAGATTTATAACTGAATCCGCTAAATTGAAGAAACTAGACGAAATGTTGCCAATATTAAAACAACAAGATCACAGAGTGTTGATTTATTTCCAAATGACTAAAATGATGGATTTAATGGAGGAATATTTAACTTATAGACAATATAACCACATTAGATTGGATGGTTCTTCTAAATTAGAGGATCGTCGTGATTTAGTTCATGACTGGCAAACCAAACCAGAAATTTTTGTATTCTTATTGAGTACTAGAGCAGGTGGGTTAGGTATCAATTTAACCGCAGCTGACACCGTTATATTTTATGATTCAGATTGGAATCCAACCATTGATTCACAAGCCATGGATAGAGCACATAGATTAGGTCAGACAAAGCAAGTTACAGTATATAGATTGCTGGCTAGAAATACCATTGAAGAAAGAATGAGAGACAGAGCTAAACAAAAAGAACAAGTTCAGCAAGTGGTTATGGAAGGTAAGACACAAGATCACAATGTAAGGACACTTGAAGCAAACGATAATATTAATGCAAAGGAAAGAGCAACAATTGTGTAAGACTATGATATCTTCATTCATTTCTAGAATTACATATAATCTTTATCTCATTTATATAGAATAAAAAAATATGAGAAAGAACATATTCAACTGCAATGGATATATCGGTTGCAAGTTTTTTTTGAAGATTCGAAACAATATAGTTAAGACTAATAGCAAGAGTCGAAAGAGTCAGACTTTTGCATAATACAGGTAGTTATTTTGGGATGTTATTTGAATTCAGTTTTACTGAGTTCAGGTGATAACATGATCAGGCTATAAAATGTTATATAATAGTCCATTCAAAGTATGGTTACTTGTGTTACACAACTGGTTTTGTAATCATTGAACTATCCAGTGTAAAGTCGTTATTCTTACTTTTCTTGCCGAAATCCAGACCTCAAAACAAATAGTGACAAAGAAGCAGGATCCAAAAAGATAAGCTGACACTTTTTAAAGATTTGTCTATTCAACAACGATGACTTTTTTGAAGAAGGATTTTGCAATCCAAACAAACTTGTCATAAGCTCGAGTTCTCAAAGAAAATAGAATCACAATTGTTCTGATGGATAAATGGTAACATCAACATAAAAAAACACTGTTGCACAACCACGGGTCTATACATATAAAACATGCAAAATATTATTAATTATCATATTCTTGGACAAATGAAAACCACCCTTATAGTCATTTAGAACACACAAGTCTTCAACATCTTCAAGTACTTTTCAAAGATTTTCTGGAAGCTATCGTATTCTTTCTTTGGTAAATCACCAGATTTATAAGCAGATTCATTTATTGACTTCAATTCATAAAGGATAACACCAAATGAGTCTCTCTTTAAAATGTAAAAATCATGTAAAATCTTAGAATCATCCTCTGTGGGTACATTAACATCGGAAACGTCATCTTCGATACCATGTACACTTGTTTCATTTTCTCCGAACAACATATCAAAATCATCATCAACTACTGATTCCTGCTTGGTGGCGGGTTCCTCCTTTTTTATTGTTTCCTCAGATTTGATAGTGTTAGTTGTATTACTCAATATTGGATTAGTATTGATGCTTTTTTGATCCATATCACCATTCAATAAATTAATCATACTGATGGCATCCCATTGTGATTGACAATCATGCAAAACAATGAAATAGAAAAAATAATCTAATACATGTTCTGCTTCCATGACACCCATTTTATTTCTTGCCATGGGAACACCATAAGTGGTTAATTTATAATTTAATGTTTGTAAAACATCGTTAATGAAATTTCTCGGAGTCAATAATTTAATGATTTCATTAAGATAATCTAAGTTGTAATAGGTACTACTATGCAAATTCCAAAATGAATTGATCTGATTGGTAAGTATCTTGTTAATTGGATTTTCGTTTAATATCATGATTTTATTATAAGCTATTGGCTTTTGTTGGGAGTATATATTTTCTGTACTGACAACTCTTGCATCCATATTGTAAACAGGAGCAAAATTTAAAGCATTAATTAATTTATTAATGATAGAGCTCAACATAGATGTTTCTTGAGCATCTGAGGAATAAATACCATAATTATTTGATGGTGTTTCTTTAGATTGATATTTTCTCAATATTTTAAGTAAATGAATAGCATTTATTCTAAGTACCGCATTATGGAAAATCTTTGAGTCCTCATTCAATGCAGTTGGATTAACCAATGAATTTAAAATCAAGAAAATTTTCTGTATCAAATCACTATTGGCGTTACCATTATCATAAAGATAAGTAAGATAATTCTCGAGCCAAAACATAATTTTAATCAAACCGACAATCATGAAAGGTTGTAAAAAGTATTCAAACCCACCAATGGCAGCATTGATATCTGTCATCGAATTTAACTCGATCGCATATAAGACTTGTTTCAAAATGAACGGTAAAAGAAATGCAATCTGCTTTGCATTGATACGTTGTGTCAATTGATCAGATAATGAACCATTAATAAATAAATCACTCAACCAATTTTGAACCAATTTATGTGATTGTGTTCTTACTTCTGGATCCATTAAATTTTTTTCATCAATGGAGAATTCATCTGTCACTTCGGATAATTTTGATGTAAACTGTATTGAGAAGGAATCGTTTAAATTTAAATTTTTTGAATTAATTGCGACGTCTATCAAAGAGATGTTATAATTTTGAATAATAGAGATTAATAATAGCAAAGCCCAACTAAATGAAAGTGAAGATTCACTTTTCTCTAATGAGTCATCTGTTTCGTCCATTTTTGAATATACTGAAGTGGACCATTGTTGATCAATATATTTCATTAACAATTCAACAAACAGTTTTGGTGAATAGAAAGTGAATATTGTTGTTAGAGAATGAGAGAAATTGAAAATTAGTAGAGCACAAAGTTTAGTAATTCTATTATTATTATTATTCATTATAGCATCATTTAGTAAATCTACGATGGCTAAAGTGATATCATTCTGTTTGGTTGGAGCAATATTTTCAAAATTATTTAAAATTTGATAGATGTCATTGAAAGTTGTATCGTTATTGATATTATTATTACCACTATTCATGTTACCATTAGCATTACTAATGTTGATATTTGAACCATTTGAATCAAGGCTATTACTATTGGTATTACTATTGTTATTGTCATTCATATTGATATTGTTATTAATGATGCTATTATTATTGCTCATAATGTCGTTTATTCTTTCTAATTCCAATGAATCTATAGATGTGGCCAATCTTTGTGGTATATCATTAACAATTTCCTTTAGGCCCTGTGATGTAGTAATAATCAAATCATCCTTAATCGGTAAAGACTTAGGGTCAATTAATTGATCTTCTCTAAGAAAGTCATTGATAATATTTGGTGATTGTAAACCTAGCGCAACTAAAGATTGAATAAAATCGTGTCTAATATCGAAACTAGTTGATGAAAAATCATCAAAAAGATCCTCATTTCTATTTCTCATATCATCCTTTTCAGAATAGTAACTTTTAATCACTTTAATAACTTTTGGATCAATATCTTCTAATGCCTTCTTTAAATTTTGCAAATTGATATTACTACTTTGATTTAAAATGATCAAGGGTAAATGTTTTGTAATGAAAATTATCCATTGTCTCTCCAGTAAATTCAAATTACAATTTGTTCTATGGTATTGTTTATTGCTGATATATTGAGCAAAACAAGTAAACGAAGTATCTATCAAATCAATGATTAGAGAATCAGGATCTTGAATCGAAGTACCATAGTTATGGTAAATGTTATGGGTTTCAGTTGAGTGATTATTATTTATGATATTTGTATTATTCGATGCATTATTATTATTTGAGTTGATTTGAAAGACGTAAGAGGAAATTGAATTATATTTTATAAGGAAGTCAGATCTATTAATAGCCCAATTCATTATCTTACTGTTGAACCAAATATTTTTATAGTAACGTAAAAGTTTCATGTCTTTATATCTCATTGAGTTGTTAAGTGATGTGTTATTATTAGTGGTAGTACCAAACTTGTTATTATTATTATTTTTCATATTAGGAGTATTATTCAAGTTTGTATTGTTAACATTTAAGTTGTTATTTATGTTTGACAATGGCGTCTTTAACATAGATAATGGAGATGATATGAAATTCGGTGAAGTGACGGAAGGGGACTCACGTAAAGGTGGTTGATTCAAAATTAAAGTTTCATTGTTTGACATATCTCTATTATGAGTAAGGTTATGATTATAATGGTGACCATCATGAATGGTAGAGTCGTTTGCATCAATGAAAATTAGTTTTGAGTCTAACATACTTGTAAGTTTTCTATGAAGTAGCTTGTTGATTGCGAATAGTTTATTTGAAATATGATTTAAATTATCTCTTATTGAGTAATTTGATATTCTTACAGGTTGAGCCGTAAGGTTTAATAAAATTTGTAAAACTTTACACACAATTATCAATAATTCATTATTAGTTAATACAGTATTCATAAATGAGTCCAGTAATAAGTTCGGTAAAATTATTGAACTTAAATCAGCAACAATTTGGTCTATTATTAACTTATCGTTTATTTTCAAAAGCAAAGTACATGATTTAGAAAAAAAATGTATCAATAGTTTAATATTTTGTATATTATTCAATCTCAATAAAAAGGCGTTCATCAAGTTTGAATCGTAGTTACCTAAAAGGATTTGTACTAAATATTCAGGTAGTAGCAAAGAATTACCACCCTTATTTAGGAAATTGATGAATTCTAAAACTAATTGATTATAGGATTCCAAATTTAAGGATTCATTTTTCACTACTTTCTTATTGCTTATAGGAGTGTTTCCAGTTGTGTTATCCTTATTTTCGCTGATGTTATTTTGATCTGCGGTATTGATGTTACTGTTGTGTTTGTTGTCTGAACCGAATCCAGTAGAGTTGTTATTATTTGTTGAATCATTTTCCTTGTCATTAACTGTGTTTCTTGCTGTTGTGGTGGCAGTCTCCTGCTCCGATTCATCAATAGTAGCTAACACTTTTTCGTTATAAAGTTCCTTATATAAGCTGATAAACTCTATTGGCGACAGTTGTCTCTGTGAGCAGTTGACTGCTAGTTTGAATACTTGTTCCTTGAACATCCTGGACGGTTGCAAGAGAAGCTAGGTTGATTTCCTTGTCCTGTTCCAAAGGTTTATTTGCAGTTGTTATTACTATGTAATTTTCGTTTTGTTTTTCCGCTATTGGAATTTAAATTTCGGGCGAGTTCAGCATTTTTTGCCAGGCTGGAATTTCGCTGCCCGAGGCTGAATTCTCCAGGCTGGAGCCTCCTTCTAAAGTTTCTGGGTTCCCGTCTAAATCGTTTCTGGCTCCTTCAAGATTTGGCAGGGGCCCGTCTGGACTCTGACCGTTCAAGTGCAAACTGGCTAATAGATCAGAAGCCTTTGGTATATTATCCACTGTGGGGATCAAATAAGCAGGTTCTGTCTTTCTGCCCTGTTCGATCAAAGCGTCTATCTCACTACGACTCTTGGCATGAGTGGGTGCTGCGTTGTGCTGTGGATCATGGGTGATGGTATGATTCACTACAGGGTTATTACTGTTATTGAAACTTGAATTTCTGATTAAATTACCCAAAGATAGTAGTTCCTGTTTGATCTTATTCAATTCGGTGCCATCTTCTTTATCCTGTATGATATTATCGATTGAATCTTTCAAATGATTCAACTCTAATTTAATTAATTTGAAATCATCCAAGATCATTTCACGTACTTTATTAACGTCAAGAATTGAATCGTTTAACAACTTAATGGTAGTGTCCAATTCATTCAATTTCTTCTGTTCATCTAGTTTAAATTCTTTATATTCCTCTTCCAACTTCTGTAAAGTGTTATCCACTTGTTGAAATTGCTTATTGATTTCATCTTTATCCTTCTCCAATTTACCCTTACTCTCGGGCATAATGTTGGGTAAGACATATCTCTTGGTAAGTTCGAAACAACCATACATCAATCCGCAACTTACTGTAGCCATAATGAAATAATCTTTCCAATTCCTTTCAGGGATAGGTGGCGGAATAACTTCGTACAGAGAATCGATATTCCTATTTACCTCTCTATTGTTTTGAACGTTATTGTCACTCTGTGTAGTGGTTGTGCCAGTAACTGAATAATCGTTCTGACCCCTACGTTGTAAAGCGATGCCTATTTGCTCAGGACTCAATCCCTTGCTCTGCAGAAACTCGATCTTCTTCACCAACGTAGCATCTTTCACACTAGTATCGTTCAAAAACTTAACAGCAGACTCTACCAGCTTATCGTCTGTGTGTTCAGTCATCCTGTCTAACCTCTTGGCGGTAACCAAAGGAAACAACGCAAAGAAATTAAAGTAAATAAAAAAACAATATCAGAAATTTCCTAAAAGAACAAAATCGCAAATTTCCCTTTTCGGTTTCTCGAACCTCACATAACAATGGAGACACCCACGGTGCTGCTACTCTCCATACACAAAACGGGGCTGACAGATGATTTCTCCTTCCATGAGGCACTCACGTTACTGCCACTGGCGACACAGGCACAGATCTTGAAGAAGAAGTTTCAAAAGGACCAAATACGTGCATTGTGTAATCAATTGTTACAAAAGTACGGTGTTTTAAAACATGTCACCATCAGCAGAAATGAATTGATATGGGGTAGGGGCGAATTCGGTAAACCTAAGTTGGTAAACTATCCGCATATTCACTTTAGTATGTCTAATGGGGAAGATACTGTCTGTATGTATATCATGAATTCTAAGTTGAACGATGAGACGAATGGTCCAGATAGACTGGATGAAGAAGTCGGAATAGATATAGCATCCATTGTAGATCTGGCAAAAGTGGAAGATTTACAGTTATATAAGGGTAACGTCTTTACTGTGGTAGAGTTTAATCATTTAGAAAGTTTTAAAGATGATTTACAGAAACTGAAGAAAATGTTTGCTCATTATTGGTCTTTGAAAGAATCCTATACCAAATTATTAGGAACGGGATTGAACACAAACCTACTGAAGATTGACTTAGGTGTGGTCGACCCAAACGATTCTAACATTTGTAGAAAAATTAATGGTAAAGATATTATCTTTGATACTAAATGGATTAATGAAAGGGAAGTAGTTAGCATTTGTCATTCAAGGACCAACTCTTTGAATACATCGCCAATATTTCAAACAGTAAACTTTACAGAAGTAATACAAAAATTGGCTAAGTAAATGGCACACAATTTATCTCAGCTTGAAACTTTTCTATAAATTATGTTTGTCACTAACAGATTTCGGTATACATAGGGCACCATGAAATTTACCTTCCATTAGTTTCAATACTGAAATACCTAGGCAGGTATGGTACAAATCCGGTTCATCTTCGTCATTCTTACTGAATCCACCAATTATCTGATTTTGAGCTCTTTGTAAAAGATACTCTTCCACTTTAGATAACGTAACCCAATTATATAATTTGTCATTCAATTGACTGGCAAGAATATTTATTGAATTTAAACACCAGAATGCATAACACGTATCAGCAAACTTATTTTCACGTCCTTGGAACCCACCATCATCATTTAGATCATACATGGGGTTCAGCTCTTCTTGTAGTGACATACAGCCATCTCTGGATATCTGTCTCATGGTAAGCCAATACAAAGTATCCTCGGTAAACTTATCTTCTAACATATCTAGCCTCTTTAATAGTTGTAAACTAGATAAGGCACATGAAGTGTACCCACCATGTGTTTCACCAAAATCACCAAATCCACCACTAGCGCATTTCTTATCGTCAATAAACTGCAGTATTCTACCTAGATCAACGTAATGACCAAATTCCCCTGCGTTACGACAACCAAGTATATACAGTATACTAACAGCAATATAAGTAAATCTCAAATCACAAGAATCCACTGCTGATGGTCTACCAGATTCATAATCTAACACTGATACAAACCCGCCAATATCAAGTTGACATCGACTCACAAACTGACTAATGCGTTGTCTCTTTAGTGGAGCTTCCGTATCCCCCATAAGTAACAGACTTAATAGGGCAAATAATGTATTGGATAAACTTATACTTATTTTACTACTATCAGCAATGTACGTCATATGTGAACCAACAAACCCTCCAATGGTAGTCCCATCATCCAGTTCATACTCATGGTAGTGTGACCAAACCCACGGTATATATGAACCATACTCTTTGGCGACATTGACATCTAAGGCGGATAGTGACACTAGGGAATAAAACAGTAGAGCTAATTTATTGGCATCCTGCTTTTGTACTGTGGGCGGTAGTAGACCCAGGTGTCTTGTGATGAACTTGATATGTCTCTTGGCGTTTAGTGACATGGTGTTTGCAAATCAGTAGTCTTATAACGTGAATCTTATATATCGAAATCTAGAAAATTCATTTTCATTTTCATTTTGCTCAGTAGAAATAGCAGTATATCGTAGTATATAATAAGAGTGTATTAACCACCCTATTATGTAAAACAGTAGCTTAGAATAAATCCCTTATTGCAAAACTATCCTGTAGCAACCAATCTCGAAGGGTCTCAATTTAATTGGAATACTGTTGTTTTCACTAGAATTAACAAACTTAAGTGTTTCTAAAGCATTCAGTTCTAAATTGTCAATCTTTTCCACCGTCTTGATGTTCAGGTTGGTTTTCAAGACAGCATTAGATTCACCACCTAACGACTCGAAAACACGTACCACCACACTCTTTGTGTCCACAGTGTTCAACGCATATGGTGAATTGATTGATGAATCATCTTCACCTCTCTTTATGTTAGAAAGAATTACATTTTCATCACCTTCAATAGTGATAAACTCATTAATTTCACCAGCAAATTTCTTTGGAACTTCGTATTGGTAAATATAATTAAAAGTATGTGCTTCTTTCACAGTTGACGTGCTTAATCCACCTTTATGTGGATAAATTGCATATCTAATTGTATGTGACCCCATATCAGCATTTGCATCTGGTGCCTTTGATGAACGTAATAGTGATAATCTCATTAAATTACCATGAGTGGAAAAGCCATATTTGCAATCATTTATTATGGATATACCTTTACTAAAATCTGAATAATCAGCAAATTTATGATTACAAACTTCAAATTTAGCTACATCCCATGATGTATTGTAGTGTGTTGGTCTCTTGGTAATACCAAATTGTGTCTCATATGATGCAAATTCATTACGTACATTAACTGGGAATTCAACTTTCAAAAATTTGTTTCTAGCGTTCCAGTTGATAACATTGGTGGTAATAGCAATCAAATTTTCCCCTGGTTCATTATTATTTAGGGCGCTTAGGGTAATTTCGGTTTTAATCTTACATTCATCGTTTAATTTGAATATAACTTCAATGGAACCTTTACGTTTATCATTGCAAGTAACATCTATCTTCTCTACTTTGTTAACATATTCGTATTGGTTCACAGAATATAATTCTGTATCCCAAGCTTGCCAGTTTAATGGTTTATCATCAAATAAAACAAACTGATTAGCACCTAAATTGTTTTTACCATTCTTAGTATCCAAGTATTCGGTATCGCAACTTTGATCTTTAATGCTGGTAATAACCCCTAATTTTTTGTCAATAAGTACTCTCCATTTACCATTAGACATTGCGAAGAAATCTGCTGAACTTTCAATAGTAACATCTTGAGTAGGCTTGGATTGGTCAGTTTCTTCATTTTGCTTCCATTGTAAAGTATTGATTGCAACTGTATCATCAGATTTATCAGCCTTATCTTTGAGGAATGATAATGCATCCTCAATTAATGAATCACATCTTTTAACTACTTGTTCCAACATTGGTACGGATTCATATTTGTAAACCATTTCAATACAAGTACCTGGTAAAACATCATGGAATTGGCATAAAAGAATATTTTCCCATAAATCATTTATCTCTTTACTTGGGTATTGATAATCCTGGGGGAAAAGAATTGAAATCTTGGTGGCCAACCATTCTAAATCATGAATCTTAATTTCAGATAGCCTCATCAATCTCTTGGTACTAGCCTGCGTAGTATAAGTACCTCTATGGAATTCGAAATATAATTCACCCTCCCAACTTGGTAATTTTTGACCATTATTCGTTCTCTTTAGTACGTCTTCATAGAAGTCATCAATCGATTTTCCAACTTGCAATTTGGGGATAACATTACCATTACGATTATTTAAAGATCTAATACGTCTCATTTTTTCTAGCATTTCACGTGTTGGACCACCACCACCGTCACCTTTACCATATAACATTAATCCAGATTCATAGATTTCTTGTGACTTATTTTGCCTTGCGGTTCTTAATACGTCACCAAAATGAGCATCTGCAGTATAAGTGTTACCAGGTGGCATATGTGATAATAGCTGTGAACCATCAATACCAACCCAATTGAAAGTAGAGTGTGGGAAACTGTTAATATTGTTCCAGGATAATTTTTGTGTTAAAAATTTATCGATACCAGATAAACGACAAATTTGTGGAATTTGTGAACTGTAACCAAAAGTGTCAGGTAACCAAAAGCAAGTTGATTTGGCACCAAAATAACGTAAGAAAAATCTTTGACCCAAGAAAAATTGTCTTGATAATGATTCACCACTTGGTATATTGGTGTCATTTTCTACCCATGAACCACCAATGGGGAAAAATTGTGAACTTTGTACTTTGGGAATCAATACATCGTTGAAAAAATTTGGATGTTCTTGAAGAAGCCATTTCATTTGTTGTGCCTGTGATGCAACAAATTGATATTCAGGAAATTCATCCATCAAAGTACATTGAGATGCCCATGATCTTACCACTTTCCTCTTTGTTTCAGCAAAGGGCCATAACCAAGCAGTATCGATATGACAGTTACCCATCCCCCATACGGAACTTAGTTGTTCCGTGTCACCCTTAGAGTAAACTTCATCAGAATCAGTGAATTGATCAAAAAATTGTTCCTTCAAGAATTGACGACATTTAGTGACACTTGATCTATCATTAATGTCGAAAATATTCATCATTTCATTACCAATTTGTCTTGCTCTGTTTTTTTGATATGAATCATCAGGTAATTCACGAGCACAATCACCAAGCATCCAGAAATCAATTCTCAAAGCCTTAGCTTCCCAATCTGGTAAAACCAACGCAGCAGTATCCAAGTGGAAATATCTGTTATTGTCAGGTGGATTAATGTCACCATTCAACCCACAACCAAACATACCGTTATTACCAGCTTCAACATAAAAGAAATAATGACCATCTTTATTCTTGGGTAGCAGATATTCTGTTCTTTCACCACCAGAGAATGCTGTAATCGGCAACATAGTAACTGGATCAATAACTAAACCTTCATTATTACAATTCCAATCAAAGATCAATTGTTCACTACCATTTAGTGACCAATCTTTTGGAACTTGTAACTCAACTTTAAACCATGTAGTGGACCAACTTGGACCAAATGGCTGTTTCAATTCGGCTTTCTTAAAGTTAATCTTACCCTTTTTGTCAGCCTCGATTATTTCAGACCAACTTGGTCTCTTATCTGGCGATACGGGTGATGAATCTTGGTCAAATGGCACTTGATACCACCAAACTTTAACGTATTGATGATCAAGAGTAATACGTTCAACATCGTAGAATTTGGGTAAATTTAAATCAGGGAAATCACCACCTTTATTCAAGAACTGGTTCAATCTACTCTGGTAGATATTTTTCACCGGTTTGAACTCCGGTGTATAGTTCAAACTGCTATACTGCGAAGACATAACTGAATTGCAAGTACCAAATTTCGTATCTTATGAACGAACACACACAGCAAAGGAAGCAAAAACGAATGTGCCCCTAAGGTGTCTTCCAGATTTGGTTTGTTTCTTAATTTAAAGGGAAAATCGTGACAGCCCAATTTATTTCGACTTTTATATTTTTTCGAAAGCCGTGTAAATCCTTCGCGGTCCCGTGACATGTGCACCCGTTGCCATGGTGACACAGAGAGATGTATTATAAGAACCATGCGGTTAAATGATAAATGTTATTTTTATCGGAATGGAATATATGGATGTATATATGAACATGTCGTGGGTGTCTATATATGAAGGGTCTTACAACTACAAGGTTGAGTTTTCTCAGGTATTGCTTCTCCTGCGAACAATGGTGGAATTGGCTAGATTTAGATTGAAATGGAACCTGTTGTTGTCGTATCTCTCTTGCTTGATGAATCTTGACAATTGATCACTTGGAGATACAATGAACCCTGTCTTCAGTATGTAGTTTTCTTTATCAGCTCTATTACGTTGAATGGAATTACTTTGGTCAAATGCGTTATGAAGTAATGCAGCTCTATTTTGTTTATTTTGCTTAATCGATATGGATGGTGTATTAGTTATCGTTCTCACTTCAATGACTTCTAATGTGTCATTTTCGGTTAAAGTTTGTGGTTTGATACTGAGTGAAACGGATGCTGGAATGCTATTATTTTGTGTTTGATGTTTATCACAGTCATAATTGTTTAACCATGGATCATTTAATAGGTCATCCACATCGTACCTTCTCTGTGGGTTTACGTCTAGTAATTTTGTAACCAATAATTTGGCTTCAGAGCTGATATTGTCCCACCATGGGCTTAAAAATTGGTAATTACCTTCACAGATATTTCTTCTCAACATATTAGAATCTTCATCATAAAATGGTGGGAAACCACACAATAGTGTATACAAAACACAACCAATCCCCCAAAGATCCACTTTATTAGAGTATTTACTTTGTGAAATAACTTCTGGTGCCGTATAACCTAAAGTACCACATGGTGTTGTGGTATTATCATGAAAAATTTGTTTAGAAAGACCAAAATCAGTCAATTTAATCTTACCGATACCAGCGGCACCATGGTTTTTGATGAATACCCCTTCATCTAATTTAGTTTTGCTTGATAATGAATGTGGATCACTGCCCATTTGTTTCATTTCTGGTAAACCATTCCTTTCGAAAAGAATATTCTCCAGTTTGATATCTCTATGAACAACACCAACGGAATGTAAATGTTTCACTGCAAGGGCTAATTGATGTATGATATGTCTTGTTAAATCTTCTGAGAAATATGTATATTTAACCACCTGATCGAAAACTTCACCACCATCGACATATTCTAACACAATGAAATAAAATGATTCGGTCTCTTCAAAATCCACAAAATTGACAATATGATCTGAGATACCAGAAACTGTTCTTTGAATGGTTAATTCAGTCATTACTTCATCTCTAGTGGTGGTCTTCAATTTCTTAACTTTATGATGACGATGCTTATGACGATGAATCTTGGCACATTGTGGACAGTAATTATCATTTAATCTGACATTTTCCTTCCTGATAACTTTGATGGCCACTTTGGGGAATCTTTGCAAAAGAAATGATTTAGGACCACTGGCTGATGGTACAGCTTTGAAAACTTTGGCAAATGCACCATTACCAATTTGTTCAATTAATGTATATGAAATCAATTCATTCTGTTCCAAGAATGTACCTTTTGGAATAACAACCTCATCGGCTTGACCACTGCTATTTGATTTGTTTGAGTAATCATCATCAAATCTTGAGTCATCCAACTGGATTGAATCAACTGATGATTGTAAGGAGTCTACTGTGGAGTCGTCAAGATCGGGATTCGTAACTTGATATTGTAATGGATCTATATCATTTTGATAGATGTAGTTTGTATTATTATCGTTCTCAGTAATAGTGTTTTTACAGGCATCGACAAAATCATTGCCATATTGGAAATAAAAATCGTTTGCCTTGATATTTGCATTATTATTACTGAATGTATTATTATAAACGTTTTCATTACCATTATCTAAAAACTCATGATTCCAACCGAAATTTTGGGTATCATGATTAGTGTTAGCATTATTTATGCTAAAGGTATTTTCCTTTATATTGGTATTTTGTGCGGTATGATAAATGTGATTATTATTAATTATATTTTGATTCAAATGAAAAAGGCTATCTATTTGACTAAACATTTTGAAATGTAATGCTTTAAGAATTAGTATTGATTAGCTCGAATACTCGAAATGCTTAATGTGATTATATCTTTTAAAAATTCAGATTAGTGAAATGCAGTAGAAAAATGCAGTTTTAAAAACTTTTCTATGAAATTTTTATGCTTATAATTCTTGTTGTTGATATGTGAAGATGACAACGACGAAAATATTTGAAGGTAATTAAAAAACCTATCCACTTTATATACCAACTTTGCTCATACTGAAAACTAAAACTAAAAGTGAAAACCGCTTAAGCATGAAGACGAAAAGAGGGATTATAATGATGAGTTGGGAAAATAGGAACAATAGTTTTTATTGTTTAGAGATATAAGAAAATCAAGCACAAAGCAACGCAGTTTTACTTAGTTACTATCAACTGAAGTTACTTAAAAAGCAAGCACTGACATTAAATCGGAGTGAAATCCCCCAAAAAAAAGAAGATAAAAATTTTTGTAAAATGAGCCACAGCTTTTTAAAAAAAAGCTTTCCCTACGCTGACTTAACAGTGACTCTTTTTATTCCCAAGTGTTGTAAAAAAGAATATTCTCTGTTGCAAATTTTCGAGGAAGGATTCTCGAGCTTTCAGGAAATTAAAGGCAAGTTTCCCAATAGACACAGGCAAAGTTGATTGGGGTTTTGGTAGAAAATTGCGTACAATGGCAAGTTCCATGCCTAGTGTAACTATTATCGCGTACAGTAAGCAGCGTTCAAAGAATTAATAAGATACTTTCCTCAAAAATGTATGTCCAATTTGAGATAATGCGCGGCCACGTCAATAACCCACTTAAAAGAAAAATGTTAGGCAAGCTACCTCTGCGTGGGTTCTTTAGAAACCGCGTATAATTGGCATTCTAAAATTGAATTCCAGTATAAAACTCCGCACAGAATTCTGGGTAGTCACATGCCCTGGTTTTTGGTGGCTCCTCTTTCCTCCAAATTGCAAAGGAATTGGAAAATGCTCCGCTTTTATTTGCCTCGACCAAAAGGCGTCATTTGGATAGCCTGCCAAAAGGGGAAACTCCGGTTATTACGCGATGATGAACACTATCTTGTGTCACGATCCCGCTTGGGCGGAGCTCCCCTCCAAGATTCGACCCACCTGCGGAATTATCTAAGGCGGAAACATTTTTTCAATTTTATTATAACAGATCCATATATAAAAATAAAGCTTGTTATCGATATCGGATTTGCAAAACCGGTTCTTTAACAAAAAATGAACGTTTCGTTCATGACGTGTAGAATCCTCCGAATGAAGGAACTATGCAAAATAACGTAATTTCGAAAGCTAATTTCCCTCGTCATTCCTTTCGCTATTGTATACATTTTTTTCAATGTAAAGTTTCTTCCATTTACCCAACTTCTCCAAACTGTTCCTTTTTTTTTTCAAAAGTAAAACTTTAATTTACTTCTTTAGACTACACTACTTCCTTCTCGGGTACATCATAAACGGAATCTTTCAGTAAAGTAGTTCAGTTCAGCAGAAGAAGAATTTTTTGCTTCAAAAAAAGCAACCATGGCCTCGGGACCACAGCAAAAAATATTCTTAACCTCTTTTCTATCCAAACGGAGTTTCTTGATATCCATTTTTGATTTGTCACTCTCTGATCCGATTTCCTCAATCAAATTAATCGGAAATTTATTTCCATGACTATTAACATTTTTTCCACTGGCATTGCCTTCATTATTCGTATTGCTCGTATTAGCATTACCTGTAGTGACAGCATTGGCTTTTTCTGATTTTTCACTCATTCTTGTAATCATTTCCTTTAGTGGAAGCTTGCCATTTTGGAAAATTATATGATCATCAATTATCTCATAAGGAACTTTGAATCTTATACTTTTCTTTGGTTTTGTTCTATTATAACAAATTTCCATTGTAGGATCATCTATATCAGAATTAGTGGTGACTGCATTGTTAACATTGTTATTGTTGTTATTATTATTGTTATTATTATTGTCGATCGCAATATTTTCAGTGTCATTCATTACATTTTCCTCTCTTGTACAGAATATAATAGTATTTTCCGGGAATGCAAAATACTTCTTCAAAAATAATAAGTCGTCCTTGTATGGTATATACCATATAAATTTTTCAAATATTTCAGGATATAGGTAATAAGTTGCCAAACCGTAGGAAATGCCACTACCGCCAACAACAATTCGTGCCAATGGCTTTTTAACTTTCTTTGCTTCATATTCTTTTTTCGATCTTCTTAGATAGCGAATATTTCTATTTTGTCTTACTTCAACAACGTTATATTTTCTACCTGACTCAATTTGGAAATCAGTGGGTCTTATTATCAGTTTAATCTCATCATTAGTAAGACTCACAATAGTATATGGGTGGCTTGGGAGCAACCAGTATAAAGGATTATAAAGTGAGTAGTTACTTATTCTGATATACCCTCCCTGATATGGATTGGGCTTTATTTCTTCTTCTGCTTCATCATCTTCATCAGAAAATGTAAAATCCCCTTCCGGAATAGTTCTTCCCGCTTCCTGATTTGAATTGTTCCGCTGATTACTTTGTCCAGTCTTCATCTCTGTTTGTTCCAATTTTGCGTATTTTCCAAATTTAGGCTTCATGACAATTTCAGTAAAGCCTTCTTCTTTTGTTCCATAATCGTCAACGAGACCGACATCTACTACCCCATCGAGATTTTCGACGTCAGGGGAATTTCCTAGATTTTTAGTTGTCCCGCTATTATCAACTTCATTTCCCAATTTAATGGTTTTCACTGTTGACTCATTGTTGACAATGCTAGTAACATTCTTTTTCTGACTCATATCATTCATCTGGAAACTTCCTTCATTTTCAAATACTACATCTTGATCATTTGTTGACTTCTTTTTTTCACTGCATGGGACCAAATTATCATTAAAAAGAGTAACAATAACAAATTTCGAATTTAATGAATCTATTTGGCTAGTTATTTTACTCTTGACGTAAAATTCTTTTGTATTCATCATTCTAAACCCAATCCAAATCATAACCAAAATAATGTTTACAATCATGTAAGGATTAATTATATTTGGTCTAGCATGAAAAGCAGTTAAAAACAGAAAACTAAACATAATTAAATTATGTGACACATAAAAACGCTTATAATGTTGCCATTTGAGATGACTTAGAGAGATTATACCTAAAAAGACCATTTGCAGAAGTAGAATCAATCCGACAAAATTTTTATCGTTTGTGAATAACTTTTCAGTAATTGATTCGTTATTATATGCCCAATAAATTAATATACCGATAGAATGAAATACACAACACAATACAATCAACCTTGATACATGCATGTGTAAATCTACTAAAGATGAATTACGAAATCGAAATGCCATCAAAGCTAAACTAAAGTTACTCAGAATATATGCAAACTTACCAAACCTCTTGGGAAGGACCATACCTTTGTTGAAGATCACAGGTGGATAGAAAAAGGTAAGAATAACTATCAACAACAAAATAAGAAACTCCCAAAATGCGGTGTCCTTCCTATTTGGATGGTGGTATACTTTGGCAAATACTCCCATTAACATAACTAAAAGGAAGCCAAATGTTACGTAGCCGGACGCCATATTGGCATTGTGCAATTCTGAATGTTCTTCATGTCTCTTGTACAGCATAATGGACAGAGTTAGGTAGAAGTTGCCTTTCAATGAACAGTTCAAAAGATTACATGAACAGAATAGTATTAAAAATATTCACCTTTTCTATTATTATTTTACCTTCTTTTATTCAGAAATTGTTCCCCTACAAAACATGCAATGAAAATTGACATGTGATTCAGCCACTTCGCCACATGTCATAATATCTGTCAAATAACACGATGGAGGCTTTTGTTCCATATAAACATTTGCAAGTCTTGCTAACAAACAACAAGCGCTTAATTTGCGGAGGCAACATTCGGATTTAACGTAGGGACAGCAATTAAATAATACACGAATATATATTGGAGTATATACAATAGCTGAACCAGATATATATTCGATTCATTTGTACCTGCTTAATCTACTTGGTAGACTATTGATCGATGCAGAGCTTCGTCCTTCGAACATATTAGGAGATTTTGTATCTTTATTAGTGTTCATTCTTCTTGATCTTGAAAAAATACTTGGAATCACAGATGCAGCACCACTCTCAGCAGCCTCATTCAATGTTGTGGCTGGAGTACCTCTACTAATCCAGTATGTACCAAAAAACCAACCGGTAAGAGCTAAAGCGACAAGAACACCAACGATACCAAACCACCAAGCTAGGTTTGAGCCACCTTCACCTGGCACCCTAACGTTCATACCAAACAAACCTGTTATAACGTTTAAGGGAACAAAAATAGTACCAATCATAGTGGCCTTTCCCAATAAATCAGTGACCCTGTTGTTTGTAATAAAGGATTCCACTTGAAGTTGTGCCAAATAATTTGTATGTGAACGAGAGAAAATTTTCTCATATGCTGATAAATTTTGATACATTGTTAACAAATGATCTTGAATATCACCCAAATACATTGCAATATCACCTCTAGGTTTAGCACGCATTCCTGTAAGATTTCCAACATCACTTTTACTTGCATGAAGATTTGCAATATTAATATCGGAAGTTAAAGCAGGTCCAATACCATTAGCTTCTTCTTGACATCTCTTAGCAAACATCTTGATAACATCAGCTTTACCACTTAGTAGCCTCATTAGTGTCATTGTTTTCCTTCTACTTTCACCAATTCTTTGCAACATGGCAGAAAAATCTACATCACGAGCCATAAAGACAGAATCTTCGATGACATCAGCTTCATATTCGATAGATTGAATTACAGGTGCAAAACTATCTGTAATATCATCAATAAGCGCGTAACATAACCAATCTGAATTGACATCAACATAATCTCTCAATTGTCGCACACGTCTTCTGACATTAGCTGAATGGGATATTGGACCAAAATGGAATGAAAGCATACCAGTTCTAAAGACCACAAGATAAACGTTAATTGGCTCCAGGAAATCTTCACTTTCTTTATCATTCTCAAAAGTATGGAAACAAACAAAATAATATTGTTTGAAAAGTTCAACTTTTTCTCTTGTTTCTTGAATTCTAATATCTTCAGCTGTCAAAGGATGAATACCAAATGCCTTAGCAATACATCTCATTTCATCATCTGTGGGACAAGAGCAATCCAACCACCAAGTAGGCTCACCACCACGAAACAAATCATAAAATGTTTGTCCTGGATTAACTAAAGACGCAATATCAGTGGTATGAATGGTTTCTTCAGAATCTGAACAGAAAAATGAAAACCTATTGGGGATGATAAAATTGTTGTTATTTGAATTAGCACTGACATAATTACATGTATTATAGTTACCAGCATTAATATTGGTACTACTATAATTATTACCATTCATATAGTTTTTGTTGGTGTTGTAATTATTGGATGCATTGTTATCGTTACCATAGATGCCAGTGTCTCCAATACTAGCATTAGTATTTCCTGGCATAAAGTATTGTGGATTATAAGTCTTTTCATTTAATTCACCTTCAATTTTAATATTAGCACCAAATGAAACTCCTGGTACATTAGCGTCAATTTTTTCATCTTCCAGAGAACTTGTTTTTGATTTTTCAATTAGTGGTGTTGGTGACATTGTTGAATCAGATAAAGAAAGAGGTTGTTGTGCTGATGTTCTTGGTGTATATTTCAAAGCAGCAGAAGATCTTGGTGATGAGCCAGATGTGGTTGAAACAACATTAGCAATATCACTTTGGTTACTAGTATTGTTATTATAGTTGCTAAATTTATCATGATTAGTGTTATTATCATTGTTAAGATTAACAAAATATTCATTATTCAGTTGCCGTGTTTGTTGAGCGAATTCCTCTAATTCATCAAAATCAATACCATTTACACGTAGATGTAATTGTGGTTCCATGGGAAACCAAACATCTTCTTCAGTTTCTTGTGATTCTCTTGAACCTTGTGAATCATCGCTATCGTATGAACCACGAGTTATCTTTTGATTCAAGTTATTGTCATTATTGTTATTATTATTTCCGGATAATTTATTTTTATTGTTGTTATTATTAGTAGTATCACTATTTTCGTTTATGGATTTAGTTTTGGTTAACTGGATCGATAAGTTTTTGTTGATATTATTTGGATGATCATTTTTCAATGAGGTTGTAGAATTTGTTCTAGTTCTTCTCTTGTTAAGCAAATTATTTGCTGATTTCATCTCAGAGATTGATTGAGTCTTTGATAATCTACGAGGTCTTTTAATGGAACTATCCCTAGGAATATTTGGGTTTGCGAAATAATTTGCCCCATAGGATACGTTTGGTGATGCAGGTCTCTTTTCAGATTGAAACATAGTGTTCCAGTGGGAAGATGAAAAAGCGCTGTTGCTATTATCATCATGAATCCAGTGAGCTAATTTGGATGGTCTCATATGTGAATTTATTTCATTTGAATTTATCACATCATTCGTGACAGCATTTTCAGCAGCTTGTTCAGCAGCTTCTATAACAGGATCTGGCTGATCTAAAGATATCACGGTACTTAACGTTGACGGATGTGGAGCCATATTTGAATGCCATGAAGCACGGCGATGAGGAGCAATTCTACGATTTTTATTTTTAGTGGATGAATTAGGATCATTAGTTTCCACACTAATGTTATTATTATGAGAGCCATCACTTTTGAAGTTCTCAGCAGACTTGTTTTTAAGTTCTGCTAGGTTATTAATTGTTTTTGTTATTGGATTACTCTGAGATGCGCCATGCCTATCATCCTTTATTATAATATTTTCCATGATGGGACCAGTATTACTATTTGGATTTGTGTTCTCAAAGTCTGGGTGTTGCCTGTGATCATATAATTCATTATGATCCTCGGTTCTCATTGATACCATGGAATGCGATGAGGCATCTATATTTTCTGATGAACCTGAACTGAAACTGATCGAATCAGAGCTATCCGGGTTTATAGAAGAATCCATCCTTACTAAACAAGCATAAACCTTTTGGCTATATTTCTAATATTAAACTACTTTATTGTTATTACAGTGTTTATAACAATCAGCGATACCAGTGTTTCCTTCAATGTTTTTTCTATTTTTTTTATCTAAAAAAAAAATACGGCGCAAAAAAAACTTGGTATTAACCCATAAATGAATTTGAGTAAATTTGCTATGTTCGCTGGAAGCCAGTATTGGACAATATACGAGTGAAGTTACTGAAAGTCTCGTGCTTAACTTTTCATAAACTACTTTGAGATTGTTTCGTTAAGGTTGAATATTTTACTTTAAAATTTGCAATGGGAGAAAAAATGTTTTTTTCTCGTTTTTGTTCTTCGTTGCCCACGTGCTAAAAATGACCTCCCAAGATTTCGAGGAAGCCCATTTCTTTCCCTAGTGGGTTTTCCAAAGTGACCTCGTCTCGTTGTTGGGGTGGTTGGTGTTCTCCTGTTACTCTTACTAATGCAATCGTACTGTCTGTAGGACAAGCTCTCTGTCAGTCTTATTGGGGAGACCTTATATTACTAGTAGTAAAGGGGACTCAATTATCGAATTTTTGAGCTTCTATATCTGGGATTGATCTTTGAGCGCTTTTGCTAAAAGCCACTGTACACTATCAGTAGGCAAGGGTATTTTAATATGTCTCGTGATTATATTTGTAGGTTATAATAGTCCCTCAATTTTCTTTTGACATCTATTTGATAAGGGCGTGTGGTCTAGTGGTATGATTCTCGCTTTGGGTTTAACAACTAAATATGCGAGAGGCCCTGGGTTCAATTCCCAGCTCGCCCCATTGTTTTTAAAATTTTTAATTAGTACATTTTATCCTGGAAAAAGACTACTATCTCTTATGTTTTAATTTATTCTTACTCGCAAGGAGGTGTACTCTCTATTTCTACCCAATGCAATGAGTTCTGGCCAATAAATTTGTCAGCCGCTTCAAAAATTGAAAATTTGAATTTTTATATTCTTTATCAAAAAAAGCACCACAGAAACTAAGAATTTCTATGACTCAAACCGCTAGATTCATCATTAACAAGTACGCTGATTGCTTACTGGCGCTTGCTATTGGAACTGCAAGCTTTGTTGTTTATGAAAGACAAAATTTGGGCAGAGACCAAAGACTAATTAACCTTTCATCATTCAAATTCAGTAGAAGTAGCACAGATTCTACTGATTCCAAATAGATCGATACTGTCCCTGTAAATCGCTGAATTTTTATTAGTGTACCCTTCGCTTTGGGAAAGCTTGGGACCATATTTTGTACTGCATAGAATAAAGCAAATTGTTTGTACAGCTATCGTTTGCTGCATTATAGTGTACTGAAATCTGTCATCCACAGAAATACTCTTTTGACAATCCATCTCAAAAACACTATACCCGTTTTCTACTATAAATTGAAAAAAGTAGCTAAAGGTGGCAACTAAGCTAAGTATTTCTTAAAAATTTCCCACCAAACAGTTCATCACAATTTTATCACACTGATGCCAAAGAAACCGAAAGTACTCGTACTAAGTCGAGATATTTCAACTAATCAATTGAAACCGAAAAGGCTCAGAGTATCAATAGCTTGCCTGGTTTGCCGAAAGAAGAAAAGGAAATGTGATGGTATATCTCCTTGCTCATTTTGTAAGAAAAACATGCTAACATGTCAATTTTCATATGTCAGTACTAACTGCACTAATAGTGCTACTATCTCCTCAAAAAACATCATAGTTGATAAATCTGCTAGTAAAAGTCCGAATTTCCATGGAGGTAATGAAAATATAACAACACTCCCGATTGATACGGTTAATTATGGTCATGAACATAGTAATGAAGCTACTAATAAGGTATGTAATAGAGATAGTAATGAGAATCAAGAAATATTTGACCAATCTTTTCAGAGTGATAGCAAAGAAATAATCATCAATCCTTCTAGGCTAAATATTGATTATAAACGTATTGTTGAAACTATTTTCACAGAGGAAGCATTAGCAAAAATTATTGTTCGGAATCAAGTTTCTTGTAGAGAACATAAGAAAGATGGTCAATGCAGTGATCAAAACAATAACAACTATGATATCAATGAATATATTATCAAACTGATAAAAAAAAACACTGATAACAATAACTGCCTGAATTTACTAGGCCTGAGAATGCAAACACATAGTATTCTACCACCAAGAGAGGTTGCACTGAAACTAATCTTAAAGACCTGGAATTATGCTTGTGTACTATTCCGCTTTTATCATCGTCCAACAATAATCAAGATCTTGGATTCCCTTTATGAGAACATCGAATTTCCCAAAACTCTGATTGACGTCAAAGCTGAAGCACTTATTTACTCCGTATTGGCAGTAGGTGCACTTTTCTCCAGAGACGATTATCATGAACATGATACCATCAATAGAGAATATTATAGAGATGAAGGTTTAAAATTTTTCCTCCATGCCAAAAGATTAATTGATTTTGCTGACGTTTCTGACATCTATTCTATCCAAACAGTTTTCATGTTAACTATATTTTTACAATGTTCGGCAAATTTGAAATCATGTTATTATTACATTGGTATTGCATTAAGAAGTGTCATTAAAGAAGGTTTATATAAGAAAACTTCCCTTGTAGGTCCGACTCCGATTGAAGATGAAACTAAGAAAAGATTGTTCTGGTCCATTTATAAAGTAGATATTTACATGAATTGCATACTGGGATTGCCGTCAAGTCTAAGTATCGATAAAATTGATCAATTACTGCCCATGGATATAGATGATGAAAGAATTACAAGTAATGGTATTTCTCCAGATGTCTCCACTCATGATGATATACTCAACAATAGTATTGGTGATAATTCAAATGCTAGAACAACCGTGAACGATAATGATAGTACGTCCTACTCTAATCCTAATACGAATGTATCAATAACAAAAATTAGTAGTTGTGGTATGAATAATGAACATACGAAACTATTATTAATTATGTCATCCATTTATGATTACACTTCACAATTAACTTTATCCAAAATATTACAAAAGAAGGAACTATTCAAAAACATGAATAGATTGGAGCTTGAACTAAGTCGCTGGTTCAAAAATTTACCTAACAGTTTAAAACCAGAATATGAAAAACTTTTAAATTCAGAGCAAATGGCAATATACTTAAAACCGCAAAAGCTGCTATATTTAGATTTTTTATTGACTAAACTGACACTTTTCAAGCCATTCTTCCATTTCATTACTTTAGATATTAGGGAATATCCGAATCTTGAATTTCAAATTAAGATGTCACAAAACTGCATCAAAGTTTCCATTGAAATTATTCGACTGTCGTATCATATGATCAATGATAAGCTTTTGAATGGTACCTACTGGTATTCTATACATACTATTTATTACAGTTTTGCCTGCTTAACTATATATAAGTACCAGCTGTTGGAAAAGAGAAGAGCACACTTAGACAAGATGACAACTGAGAAAGGCTATGGCTCCATTGATATTCTTCGTCAAAGTGCCAAAAATGATACAGCAGATGATTATAAACTTAAAGAGATAGAGGAAGTTTATGATATCGGATACAAAATTTTGGTTGAATTGCAAGACTTTTCAAATGCAGGTAAGAGAATTTTGAAAGTGTTGGAACTAATCTTCAAACAGTTTAATGAGAAGTTTTTGGAGATGAATCGTCAGTTAATTAATAACTTAGAAACTATTAAGCATAAGGAAAACTTCAACAGGACAGCAAATATCAAGAATAGCAACTTTGGCAATATATCGAACCATACGTCGATGGACGGGAACCACCTGCAAAACGCACAAGCGTTCTCATTTTTAAATTCAACAGTACTTCCTGAAGGTGAAAGTAAATATAGACCACCGAACATGTATGACTTAATCAATGAACATCACATCAACCATAGTGATGACGATCATAGTAATGACACCAATAGCAATAGTAAGAGTCCCTACAGTAGCTTAAACCATAATATTGACGATACTGGTATAAGCAATTCAACTGGGACCATCAATTCAAAAATTAGTGATAATATTCAACCACAAAATGAAACAAACCCAGAGTCGACTGTTGAACGAGCCACAACAAGTAATTCACCGTACCTCGAGGATAAAAATTATACTAGTTTCAACAATGGTGTATACGAAACTGCTTCTCCTAAAAGAAAGACTAATTACAGTGGTCTGAACGATTCAACAGTACATAATACTGTAAATCACTCAGCTCTAGATGTATCAAAAATCACTAAAGGTCATTCCAACAACACTGATGCTAACATGAACTCTAGCATCAACACGATTGATAATCCAGAGACAAACTTGATTTTCAATTCGCAAAATTTCTTGAATAAGTTACTTGAAGAGTTGGAGGAAGAATTGAAAACAAATGCAGCATAATCGCGATAACGTCAATTGTTGTCTTCAAAAATGTATATCTTGTTTAATTGACTTTTATATACATATCTAAAATTTTTTTTTATGTGCAAGAGCATATTTACTACTCAACGATAAATAGAGATAGATATGAAAAATGATTTTTAACTATACGGTGATTGATTGTCATCTGCATTGAGAGAGGAGTTTGAATATGAAAGAAAAAAAAAAGGTGACACAAAAATTGAGATGGAGAAGGGATAATTAAGTAATATAAGATAGAACTCGAAGAAATATCGAAGTAAGCAGATTAAAATAATATAAATTATTTGAAAGGAAAAGGTGAGATTATAGAAAAAGAAAAAAAACATTAAATTACATTAAGGTAAATGGAAGTAGATATATTAATAATATGGAAAAAAAAGGTCATTAAACAAAACGGAAAAAGCTACTATCATGGACTTTATCTTTTGAGTGATAATTCACGAGTAATGGGAGGAATAAATAAAGTTAATGGAATATAATCAATTTTATAATAAGAGTTAATGAAAACCGGCGGCTGGGTCAGAAACTAAAAATCAATTTCAGAAAATTACCTTCTCATTAGCGGGCAAAGGCATTGCTCTGGCTACAATATATGAATTTTGTCTTGTTGCCACACCTGCAAATGCATTATACCATGCTATAAATGCATCAATAACACCAATAACACCACCAGCTCTTGTTACACCTACTTTACCAGTAAATTCACCAATACATAATAGTAGGAAAGTGACAAATAGTACAGCGAACAGTGAGAAAAATGCAATGGTAGATTTCAAGGTACATAAAGTTAAACCAAGCGTAAAAATTGTCCATCCAAGTAAATAAAATCCCAGGGCATTTCTCAAGTCGTGATTATCTTGATCTGCATACGCTTGTAAGATACCAAACCAAGGAATGTAAATAGCACCGAAACTTAACCAGAAAGAACCATAAGAACAAAGAGCCAAACCACCAAAAGTGTTTTCCAAAGCAATTTCCCAAACACCTGCAACAAATTGAGCTAACCCACCGTAAAACATAGCAAGCCCAACAACAACGTTTGGTGTTCTAATACCTTGAGCTCTTGCGTTAAACATTGATAAAACAAAGGTAGTCAAGGCAAACCCACATAAACCTAGAGGTGCAGGATTACCAAATTTATGAACAGGTGGTGGTGCTAAACCTGGTTGTAATGTACCACCGAATGCAGTTACTAATTCATCTCTTAAAAACTTTTGTCTACCAATGATAATAAACTCATTATTATCACCAGAAGTATACACTCTTCCTAGTGAGCCTTGATCGTGGTGAGTATCTAGAGGGTGTAATTGGTTTTCTAAATCAGCAGAGCTGTTATCCTTATCAGACATTTTTTGTAATAATTTGTTATATAAATTGACTAAGATCTTTGTATCTCTTGGATAAATGTCTTAATTGTATATGGGAGATTCAATAAATGAAAAATAATTATTAAAAACATAAGAGTTAAGTTGACACAAAAAAATAAAGTTACAAAGAAAATACAATTTGAATTCTTTTATAATAAATAATTTTTTTGGGATTAATCAAAAAAACATACAATCAACAATTTTTGCTAATTTACAAGTAAATCCAACAATTTTAAGCGCCCAAGGAAGTGTAAGCAAGCTATTGTTTCCAAATCTATAGGCACACAACCAACGTTCAAAAATTTGGGGTAACTCCGAATTCGAATTTGATTGGCGGAAAAAATATAAAAGCCGATGTTTAGGTTTAGAGCTGTCAACTGCTTAAGATTGACTCTCTTGGATCTCAAACTATATACTTCCCGGTATGCCGAACAGCTTCCCTATAGGCAAATCCACTTTAAATTTTTTTCGAATGACCTATCCCTTTCACTAACCCCGGACTGCTTTCCGTAGGGCTGGGGAACAATTGATTGGCCCGGTTGTATTATTTGAGCATTCGGAAAAACAAAATGAAAGCTCGATATATCGGATAATTACCAAATGCGGAACTCTTTAATGACGTGACTCAACAACTTATAATGCCCACTCATCGAAGTAAATTGCATCTTTATCGTTTTGTGATGGCCCCATAGTTTGGTAATAATTGAAAATAGAAAACTCATTCAATTCTGGGTCCACATTACAGTTATTGGCCTCAGTGGTATTCAATTGTACTAATGATTGTAATGTCGCCTTATAACAATCGAATTGCAGCAATTCTAAACGATCATCATAGACTAAAACTTCACAAAGTGCACGTATATTTGCTGTACTCAAATCAACATTGGCCACTTGTGATGCAGCAATGAAATCTAAAATCTCTTGTGTAGTACAGTAATTTTTCACATTGGGCAAATATTGTACATCCTCTTGCGCCTTATTGTCACCATTACCACCAGAGTTCATTGATTTGATACCATTGGGGAAAGTATTTTCTGCAATGTACCTCCAAATGATAGTTAGTAAACTATCAATAAATTCTACATCCAATTCACCTTCTGTAAACCATGGACCACCTGTTACTTCAATACTTGGTTGTAAATGATATAACATATAGATCTTACGTGTTGGAAATTTGACACTTTTCACACTTTTGACATACCTTTGCGATTCTAAAGATTTCAAACATTTAGAGACAACATGCTGATGTAAATTGGTACGTGCTTTAATAGTTTTAGACCATATACCTTCACGCCCACTGGCTTCAATATACGAATACACCAACGATTCTTCACTGGACATGGTAGATTTTTTTTGCGCTTCTTGCATATCCACACTTTGAAACTTCAATTCATTGTTTTGTTTCACTAGCTTAATAAGATTCTTATCTAAAAGTTCTTGCACAATTAACATCAAATCATTTAATGAGTTGATGGTGGGGATCAAATCTTGCAACTCTTTTTGTGTGAAAAATTTATTATTGTTACCATGCTGGTTCATAGTGGAGTGTAACTCCAATGCAATATCACTTAAACCAAATTCATTGTTCATGTTTTGTACTATATTAGAGTATTTGAGTTTTAATTATTATATTATATACGTCCAATATCTTCACAAAAGTTACTACTTGGCTATATGCATTTTTGGAGCTCATCGATTTTTTTTTTTTTTTTTTCATTTTTTCGTATTAATAGTGGCAGATTACCCGTATTGAATAAGAATTTGCTACTGCGTTATCTGGACAATGTACGCTGAACATTTTGATAAAATCAGTATCTTATCAGCGTTTCTCCTTCACTAAAACATTAAGAGCAATATAACCGACAAAGATAAATACAATATTGAATGCAACTAAAACTTTCATATCCAAGAACAAATTTTGCACTTTAAAACCAAATGTACTTAAAATTGAAGCACCAGGAACCTCAATGTTCAATCCGTATTTTTTTTCCTTTAACATCAAAGTTTTCACTTCATTGATCAATAAAGCTTCGTATGAATAATAAAATATGGATATATTCTTGATGTATTTGAAACCAATATTGCTAATGGTGTCGGTATTAATGAATAACCCGCTAAACAGTAATGATCCTAATATTATCAACACACTTATTATTATCGAATTATTCAAATCTTTGAAAATAATACCGATAGATAGAATTTCCAATGAAATACCAATATTGAACAAGACTAGTATTACAATACATTTGAAAAATGCATTATTTGTCATATTCAATCCAACCATTGGATAAATTATCAGCAACATTATGATAGGTGGTATTAATCTTAATGGTAAAACGTCACAAATTATTTTACTCAAATAATATGCACCGGGAGAGTAATAATTATTTGATCTTTCTTTGATGAAAATTACTCTTTCAAGTGAAAATGATGATAAGCCCGTAAATGTGATAAATCCAAAATATGTTAGGATAAAGAAAAAAAGACCCATTCTATTTTGGAAGCCACTGATGTCAAATGTAATATCGTAGTATAAGGTACCCAGTAGAAAACTTAGTAAAACTGTTAATAAATAATTAGCCATTAATAGTTTAGGATTACGATAAATGTTTTTGAAAGTCCGCGAGCAAAGAATATTCAATTGCTCGACGAAACCTGCTTTGGCATTATCTTTATCAAAAACAATAGTTTCAATAACATCCTGATTGTTGGAATTCTGTTGTTCCTTATACATAGTAATCTCGTTTAGCACTTTAACAAAATATCCACTATGCTTGAAATTTTCATGTAACTGAGTAGTATTTATTTCTTCATGTCTCACAGTTTCATTATCAACCCCTTGAGATCCACCCGTATTTGATATCAAACTTCTGATTTCATCACGATGCTCTGCAAAATGTTCCCATTCTTGTTGAAGTATTGCATTGTTACTGGAACTACTACTAGAGTTAAGATTGTTTTCCGTTGGAGGCCTTATCGCAATAGTGGGAACTGTATGGATATCATGTTTATGTGTTTCAAGGTCGTTGTCATTAGTCTTCACAGACTTTCTTTTTTGATTATCAAATGTAATATCAATCAAATAATCCGCGATATTGTAATTTTTAGGACATTTGTAACCATAGTTATACAAAAATTCATTGATACCGATTGTATCACCTGAATAAATCAATTCACCTTCACTTAATAAAACTAATCTATCGAAAAGATTAAAAATGTTAGATCTTGGTTGATGAATTGATAAAATAATCGTTCTATTATAATTTTTAGCCAAGCGAACCAAACATTCAATAACATTACTGGCATTATTTGCATCTAAACCAGACGTTGGCTCATCTAAGAAAAGCACCAAAGGTGAGGTTACTAATTCACATGCAATAGATACACGCCTTTTTTCACCACCGCTAATGCCTCTCTCTAATTCATTACCTACAATACGATCTTTAATGTCCAAAATTCTCAATTCCTCTAGAACTTGATAGACCCGTCTCTTCTTGGCATCTAATGTCATATTTCTTGGTAGTCTTAAAAGTGCGCTATTTAATACAGTCTCATAAACAGTTAAAGTAGGTAACAAAAAATCGTCTTGATCTACAAAACCAACAATCTTGGAATAAATTTTTTTGGAGATCAAGTTACCATTAACTTTAATATCCCCGGCAACATTACCCATCTTAGATTTCATTGCCAATATATCCAGTAGTGTAGTTTTACCGGCACCAGAACCTCCCATTATAGCCATTATTTCACCTGGTCTAACAATACCCGTTATATTGTTCAGAATGGGATCTTTGAAATCTTTCTCAGTTTTTGAATTAATAGAATAATCAATGTTTTCAAAAGTTAAGGTAGCTACAGATTTCGTTTTCAAAAAGTTTTCGCCATCCGCATCCGCATAATCATTCTCTGGTAATTTTATGGTACCACCATTTTTAAAAAGTGGAGACTTAGAGATATAGAAAATTGACATTGTAACCAAACAAAGAACAGCAACGGAAGTCATACTTAACAACAATTTACCTTCCCAAGTTGACCCAATTCTGTTTACAGGCGAATGATAACCTGGAATTTCGCTATAATGTACACATTCACCTGAATTGCAATGAAGGTCAATCTCAGAATCACCAAAGATTTGTGATATTAATTCATCCATTGATGGTTCATTAAATTTACAATCTTTTTTAGTTAAATCACAAGTAAATTTTCCTGGACCTTTAACCGTTTCAGTTAAAAATTCACCGATATCTATGGATCCGTTAGCACCACAAAGCATTGTACCAGGTATACATTTACATTTAGCATTTTCACAGGTATATTTTGTTGTATTAGCATCAAGTTGATAGCTAAATGAACAAGTATCTAATCCACAATAAAAACTTTCGATTTGATCTATCCAAAATTGGAAATTGCATGTCCTTTCGTTTTTGTCACAGGAAAATGTAACTTGTGGTTTCTTATTACCTAAAGTTTGTAGAATCTTTTCATTAGTGACCTCACACCCTTCGAATATCTTATTGATTATAATACCTTCTTTATAACAAGTACCTTTCAAAGAAGAATCCGGCATAAATGAATCACAGACAGAGTCTCTTTCACAAATATTACAGTTGATACCTGACCAACCATCATCACAATCACATTGATTAGTTACATTTGAACGCGGCGGCCTCTTTGGGTTACCACCAACTAATGAACCACATAATGGCTCAGAACAGTCCATACCGTCAAACCCCTCTATACATTCACAACGACCATTAAATTCATTACATTCTGAAAACTGTTTACATTCGAACATAGGCAGCATACAGTTAAAGCATGGTGGGCATTGGTCATCCTGACTTACTGTATCAGAGGAAGGATATTCAATTTTATTGGACAGACTTTTATCTCTAATGTCACCAATAGCTGCAAGTTCTTCTAAATCGAACAATTGGTTTTTAAAAGGCGGTAGTTTTGAACCTTGCACCTTAGTAAGTATGTTCAACGCACTAAGAATTGATAAAAATAGTACAATTGAAAGGAGCATCTATGTTTTTTGAAGTATAAGTGTTTTATCTCAATGAGATGCCCTAAATACTGTAATCCTTTAATATTTTTTTATGCAGCTGTGGTTCATCCCAAGTAAACAAAAATGCACGTGACCAAAAATAAAGAACACTCTTAAACAGTCGACAATCGAAGAAGTTTTACATCGCAAGATTCAGATGGTACTTTCAATTTTGAACAAGGAAAGTTACAAGATGAAAGTATGGTATGAAGGCTAGTTATTTACTTCCCTAGTATCCATTTAGCAATGGCAATGCACCATTAGGATTCATAAGAAGATGATATTCAGGGCTGAAATGAGTTTACTTTAGGGTATCCCTCAAAATTCAGCCCCACCTAAATAAGGGTGTTAAAATATGAGAGACAAACCGTCATTTTTTTAGTTTAGCGCAATGTACTTTGTCCCGGACAGACAAATTGTCCGTCTAAAATTTCTCCGAGGTGCAAAATGTCTTTTCTCAAAATTGTCTCAAATGTAAAATGTCTCTCTTCCTCTAAGGGAAACCACTTGGATATTCTTTTAAGCTGGGAGAAAATTGAATAATCTCGATTAAAAAAAATCGAAAAGAGTAGAACCTTGCAGAAAAATGAAAGTGAATACAGAATCATAAGCACACAGCGCAGCTTCCGCACCCATACACCATACTTCCGGAACCTTGAAAAAGTAAGACCATGAAATTTACAGATCCAAAACTGAAATATGGTGCTTGGATCGAGGTTGTGTTACTACGGTTTTACTCTACATTGGGAGGTACCATGCAGTTAAAATCACCATTGGTGAGTGTTATCACTTGTTATGGTTTAGTCTCAATTTGGCGGTTTTGCACTCATATTAGATTGTGTTGCTGACTTTTTCGTTGTCGTGTCTAATCGACTGTACGGAATCTGCCACTGAATTGTGTTATGTGTGAGAATTGAAATATTGCCCTGTGAAATGAACAATTCATATTTAAATAGTTTATATATATGTCGTAATTTAGTTAACATTGGATTTTGCAGTTTTCGATTTGGTTTTTATAATCTTTCTTCATTTCATTTCCCAATACCCTGTACTTTTAACGATAAAATGTCCTTATCTTCCAAGTTAACTGTTCAAGATTTAGAATTAAAAGACAAGAGAGTCTTCATCAGAGTTGATTTCAACGTTCCATTAGACGGTAAGACCATTACCTCTAACCAAAGAATCGTTGCTGCTTTACCAACTATTCAATACGTTTTATCTAAGGAACCAAGATACGTTGTCTTAGCTTCTCATTTAGGTAGACCAAATGGTGAAAGAGTTGAAAAATACTCTTTAGCTCCAGTTGCCGAAGAATTACAGAAATTATTAGGTAAGCCAGTCACTTTCTTAAACGACTGTGTTGGTCCAGAAGTTGATGCCGCTGTTAAGGCTTCCGCTCCAGGTTCCGTTATCTTATTAGAAAACTTAAGATACCACATCGAAGAAGAAGGTTCCAGAAAGGTTGATGGTAAGAAAGAAAAGGCATCTCCAGAAGCTGTTGCCAAATTCAGATCTGAATTATCTTCTTTAGCTGATGTTTACGTTAACGATGCTTTCGGTACTGCTCACAGAGCTCACTCTTCTATGGTTGGTTTCGATTTACCACAAAGAGCTGCTGGTGATTTATTAACCAAGGAATTAAAATACTTTTCCAAGGCTTTAGAAAACCCAGAAAGACCATTCTTAGCTATCTTAGGTGGTGCCAAGGTTGCTGATAAGATTCAATTAATTGACAACTTATTAGACAAGGTTGACTCTATTATCATTGGTGGTGGTATGGCTTTCACTTTCAAGAAGGTTATTGAAAACGCTCAAATCGGTGACTCCATCTTCGATGAAGCTGGTGCCGAAATTGTTCCAAAATTAGTTGAAAAGGCTAAGGCTAAGGGTGTTGAAATCGTCTTACCAGTTGATTTCGTCATTGCTGATGCTTTCTCTCCAGAAGCTAACACCAAGATTGTCTCTGACAAGGAAGGTATTCCAGCTGGCTGGCAAGGTTTAGACAATGGTCCAGAATCTAGAAAATTATTTGCTGCCACCATTGCTAAAGCTAAGACTATTGTTTGGAACGGTCCACCAGGTGTTTTCGAATTCGCTAAATTCGCTGAAGGTACCAAGGCTATGTTAGACGAAGTTGTTAAGACTTCTGTTGCCGGTAACACTGTTATCATTGGTGGTGGTGATACCGCTACTGTTGCCAAGAAGTACGGTGTTGTTGACAAGATCTCTCATGTCTCTACTGGTGGTGGTGCTTCTTTAGAATTATTAGAAGGTAAAGAATTACCAGGTGTTGCTTTCTTATCTGAAAAGAACTAATTGTAATCAAATTGTTAGATACTTATTTCAAACTTTTATTTATATAGCATTTTTTTACATATATACACTCTGATTAACGTTTTTTAATGAAACAGGTTATAAATTGAATTTCTTTTTCTTTTTGACTATAATCAAATTGTTTGTAAAATCGTATTTGGCAGCTTTCCTGGCCAAGTACTGTATGGATATTAATGTTCCATGGTGCATATGTAGAAGGTAGTAAATTTGGCCGAACAGTACTGGCCATCCTTCTATTGAAGGACGGTTATCTAGCAAAATTTATATATTTTGTTCAATTCTTTTGCTCAAAATTGAATTATATATATCTCATTTGGTTGAAGCCAAGATCAACCTTGTTTTTATGATTCTTAAGAACCTAATAGGATTGAGAAGTTCAGTATATTTATAAATTTGTTTCAATAGCCGAATTCTAACAGTACCATAACAACTGATTCACTAGGCATAAGGAGGCATGCCAGTTATTCTATCTTACGAAACTGACTGATTTTCAATACTTAGTAATTTCTATCACGCAAGAAAATATTGTCAACAAGACACTATTATTATAGTTATAGTTCTCCTTTTTTACTTCAAAATGTAAAGTATGTCAGAAAGTCAGTTCTTTGTATATGATCTTATATATACTCCATACACAATACATGAACAATAACAGAAATACAGAAAAGAAAATTTTTATCCATTCATTTGAATTGTTTGTAAAGTTGTTGTAATTCTAGAGTTTCTTAATATTCGTTAAAAAGCAAAAAAAGAATCAAATGGAGCAATTTTTTGAAAGAAGTTTAGTTTCAATAATTGAATCAACATTTTAAATATTCAAACCTTGATGTCAGAAAAAATTCTAATTTCATTATTTGTTGGGTAATTTTATAAAGATGTTTTGAGCTGTTTATTTCTTGAATCGCATGTATTTCCAAAGTTTTATGACGAGCAAATTCTGCTATAGAAATATACGTTGAAAGCTGCGATGCTCCTCAGTTTTTTCTTTTCTCATTTAAACTTCTTGACATTGAGTCTGGCTATTTTAGTGAAGCTTCCATTAATCACAAATATGGTTCAGTGTTTTCCTAAACTGCTTGCAGTCGAAAAAATTAAAGTTTCACAATTCCAATCTCAAAATTCATGTAACGATCAAGTTTTTCAATTTCTAAAAACGTTAAAAAATCAAATTTTGATATTTTCTTATTTATCAATACTGTAGCAAGAGGTAATTTACAAAAGTTAAGGATCGAATAGTGGCCTTCCTAGTAATATCAAAACATGGTAAAAATATCTGGTAAGATAATTCCCATATTGCACACTTGTTGTGCTCTGATGGCATTTATCGTAACATTCATTATCGGTTATAGCCTTCATTTTCATAAAATCGTCAGAAATGCACATTATGGCTATCCAGATGAGTGGTTCCCAAGTGTTTCAGCTACAATTGGTGACAGATATCCAGAAAGATCAGTTTTTCAAATTTTGATTGCATTGACTGCATTTCCAAGATTTTTGTTACTCTTGGGCCATTACTATTTGAATGGGTCAATAATTACTCTTATTGTCGGTGTTTGTCGTACAGTATCATGTGGTGGTTGGGTATACATAACCAGTACCGATGATCATGATACCCATGATATCTTCATGATTGTTTACATAGTTTTAACCTTACCATGGGATATTTTAATCACTACACATTCAGCTTCTAAGACAAATAAGGTTTTAGTGACTACTACTTTTTTCACTATTTTAGTACCAATGCTATACTGGTATTATCAACATCAAGTTATGCATCTTGCTGGTGCTTATTCTATTTATGCATACTTTGAATGGTCTCTAATTCTTTTGGATGTATTATTCGACGGTTTGTCTTACACTGACTTCAAAGCAATTTCAATTGATTTAAACAAGGTTTCGATTACAGAGAAAAGCATAATCACTAAAATGCCTAATAAAAAATCAAAGAAATCAAACAACTCAACATCATCAAACATCTCAGTTACAACCAAAGATAGGTTAGAAAACCCAACTATCTTTTCGTATGATTCCTTCGTTTACATCCTAACAAACATAATAAACTCATTCTTCTTTTGGACTGGGATTACTTCCCTGTACTGTATGGTTTGGTATTTTCCAATGTGGCATTTAGGTTTAACTGGTTACGAGGTTACCATTTTTAGTACAACTGGATGTATATTTTTGATTGTTCCATTCATTTCTGATATCATTAATCATTATGGTACTTTATTTTCAGGTTTGATTATTACTGGTGCATACTTATTTGATGAGCCAGAAACTAGATTAATGCTTGTTTCTCTGGGTTGTGCACTAGGCGTTTCTACTTTTGTACAATATTTGAGAATGTTATCAAAATCAGAAGTCACAATTTCCTTCATAATCACTTGGTCGTTAGGTTTAGTTTTTTCAGTGATTGTCAAGATGGGATTTTATTCTAATAATCCATTTTGGGCAATCTTGAACGAAACAAATGGTGGATTAAATAAAGAAGGTATGGTGTTATGTCTGATTTTTGGTATGTTAGCACCATTTGTCAATAATGTCAATCATTTACCTGTTAGGAAAATTGAAGAACAATATAGTATTTTTGCTAAGCTTGCAATTGGTGTTGGTTTCGGTGCATTCTTCTTCAGCATTCATCAATTATTAACCGACTCTTCAACTATCATTTATTGGGCTTGGGAAGGTTACAACAACAATACTGGCCCATTACAATGGCCATGGAGCGCTTTGACGTGTGCTGTAATGACTGTAGCAGCTGTTAGCTCTATTTACTTTTTCAATAAGCCCTTATTCCCCTCCTTCTTATTAGTGCTTTCAACATCCGTTCTTTACATTGATCAAATCACTGGATGGAATAAATACCTATTTGGTGGTCTTCTATACGTTATCGCATTAATATGGTTAATCCCTACATACTTACCACTTGTTTCTTCAACTCAAAGCATTGTTGTCGCTACTTTATCAATGATTATTTATAATATTCTAGTTTTGGCTCACGTGTGGACAGTAGCTTATGCATTCGTACCTTTTGGATGGGTGTTGAGAGAAAGATTACCACTTGTTTTAGTAATTTCTAGTTGCTTAATTTTGCTTGGCCTTTCGTGCAAAAAAGATACAACTACCAAAAGTACCGTTAAGTTAACTAGGAAATTCTACGTTTTTATTACTTTTTTCACTTTAGTGGCTCTTTCTTTAACTGGTGGGTTTACGTATTTAAATAGACCAACTGGTGTACCACAACCATATCATCCTGAATCGAAACTAATTACTGCTGGTATTTGGACTATCCATACTGCAATCGATAATGATAATTGGGCATCTGAAGATCGTATGTCCAAATTGATTAAAGATTTAGAAATCGACGTCATTGGATTATTAGAAACAGATGCCCAACATATTGTTATGGGTAATCGAGACTTGACCAGTAAGTTGGCTCATGATTTAAATATGTATGCTGATTACGGTCCAGGTCCAAATAAGCATACTTGGGGTGCTGTATTGCTATCTAAATTCCCAATTGTGAATTCTACTCATCATTTAATGCCATCTCCAGTAGGTGAGCTAGCACCAGTAATCCATGCTACTTTGAATACATATGACGACATACTGGTGGATGTATTTGTTTTCCATAGTGGTCAAGAAGAAGACGTGGAAGATAGAAGATTACAAACAGAGAAATTAGCTGAATTGATGGGTGCAACCAATCGTCCAACCTTCTTATTAAGCTACTTGATAACTAAACCACATGAGGGCAATTATAATACCCATGTCAGTGATATAAGTGGTATGCATGATATTGACCCAAGTGACGATGATAGATGGTGTGAATACATCTTATATAAAAATATCAAGAGGACCGGTTACGCCAGGGTCGCTAGAGGTTCAATTACTGATACTGAATTACAAGTGGGTAAATTTCAAGTATTGAATGATAATGAATTAATGGAAGCGGGCAAATCGATCTATAACACTGATTACAGTACCGAACAGCACGATGAAAGCTTGAAATTCCCCGATAAATTCAAAGGTAATGGTGAAAATGAGCATTTCTACCATGTTTTGAAGGACCCACGTTATTATAACTAAGTCTAATACGTAAGAGTGCTGGGGATTCCCTATACATTAAGATTTATACAAATGACATATTTATTTTGTAATGTAGACCTACTTTTATTTACTGATTTTTTTCAAAACATGAAAAACTTGACGTTTTTCTGGAATAAAAAGTTTTTCAGATAAAAATCGATTTCTTTATTTTTTAGACTACTTTTTTACATAAAAGAAACCATGCGCAATTGCATTGGTTTGATACAGACTAAAGTTGATAGTTTGTATCATTAGGTGCCGTTAAGTTTGATAATTGAATGTTACAACTTGATTAGCTCACTTAATATTTTATAGTTGATTTTAGCTAGAACAAAACTTTACACCAGTTTGAGCCGGTTTCTATTTGTCAGACTAGAGACTGGTATAGAAGTGTGTGAACATCCTTCAAAACATCTTCAGATAGTTTTTGTAAATTAAAACTTTTTCATTCAATTTTTCGTAATACTCTTGGTTTATAGTTTTTTTAAGTAAATTTGACATTTTTAAAAGGGTTATTATATTTACCATCAAATATAACCTCAAAAATGTCTGACATATTCAGAGACTTCAAATTCTTGGTATTGCCCAATCGATCCGAAGCAAGCGTAACGTTTCGTTGCCAGCTGATCGAGAATTATGGAGGCATTATTGCTAGTGAACTAGGTGAAGTGGATAACCAAACGTTAGTATTAGTCAATGAATCTTTTTTCATTGACCAAAGAGTCGTCTACAATTCGATGATTTTCAAGCAGGAATGCGATTTTGATTTTAATTCTATGAATAAAAAAATGTGTGAACTAAATCTCCCATGTTATCCCATATCTATTGTATCAGAGTGGATTAAAAATGGTAAAATTGACTTAGATTCGAAATTTCGTACAAATTGGATTGAATCAATACATTCTTCATTAGATCAAGATGATCCACATCTGTTGCAAGCCCCGGATTCTCCAGTGAACATAGGGAATGATGATTCCAAATCTGTCTCCTCTGAAATGTCCACAGAGATATCATCTGAAGATTCAGTTTCTAAGTCATCATCTGTGGATATCGACCGTACATCCGATGCCTTCATTCTTGAAAATGAAAATAAGAATAACGAACAATTGATTAATGCACTAACAACATTATATAATAAATATTCAATTCAAGGTGATAGTTTTAGATCAAGAAGTTACAGATTAGCGATAACCTCCATAAAAAATTGTCTGTTTACCATTACAAGTGGTGAACAAGCACGAACTGAACTGGATAATATTGGTGTCAGTATTGCTAGTAAAATTCAAATAATACTGAACACAGGTAAATTGCCCGGTTTAGGTGACGTAGATGAACAACTTGAATTACTGAATTATTTTATGAATTGTCACGGTGTTGGTGCATATACGGCTAAAAGATGGGCTACGTTAAACATGAAATGTTTTCATGATATTGTAACTAAATTACCTGATGAGTTTATTACTGAATGGAATTCTCTATTTGGTTGGGCATACTATGAAGATTGGTCACAAAAGATACCAAGAATTGAAACAGATAAACATTTCGAGAAAGTCAAAAAATTCCTGTCTGTAGTGGATCCTCTTTGTCGAGTAGAAGTTCAAGGAAGTTACAAGAGAGGTGGCAAGACATCTGGTGATATTGATCTTCTATTCTATAAACCAAATTGTGATAGCACTCATGAAATTTCACAAATTTTGGAACAATTAGCAGTTGATCTTTACCAAGATGGTTATATTCAATGTATCTTGCAATTAACTGATCAATTGTACGATCATTTTGAGAAACATTTAAGGAAAATATTCCAAAAATCTGAATTACGATATCCAAATAAACAACACTTTATTGTGCAAAGAAGTGTTAACAAATATTACCTTGGTGTGAAATTTTCACCAGCGGAGTTCAACTCAATTAAACTAAATCAAGATGAATTACAGTTATTGACTGACATAACTGAATTGAAACCAGAGGATAAGTTTATGTCATTAAGCAATAATCGTAAAACTTCGAATAAATACGCCAATTATTGTCGAAGAATGGATTTCTTCAGTTGTAAATGGTCAGAACTTGGTGCTGCAAGAATACAATGGTGTGGCAATGAAGAACTGAACCGCTGGTTAAGAATTAGAGCCAATAACACGGGACTAAAATTGAGTCAGCATGGACTTTTTCGAGAGAATAAATTATTGGAAAGTTTTGACGAGGAAAAGATATTAAACTTACTGAATGTGTCGTGGATACCATATCATCTGAGAAGGGATGGACTATGGGAAAAATATGCAAGTTAGACTTGCTCTCTGTTTCCAGAGACTATCAATTAGTGCACAAAAATCTGAAAAACAAACAAACAAACGAAAAAGCATAAATGAAGGTACAGCAAGTAGTAGAATGAGTTAAACGATCGTTATTTCAAAGAGAGGTTTTAAACAGGTTGACGTGAGAAAGTCTACATTAGATCAATTTAGTTTGCAAATGGTGAAACAGTTGGCGAAATTCACTACGAACGGGATGTTCATTTTAGATGATATCCAAATGCCTGATGGTAAATTGTATCAAAATATCATTGGAGGTGCTGGTACGTACACTATCTTAGGTAGTTTAATTGTTGCCTCTGGTTTAAGCAAATGGATTGCTGATAAAGGTACAGATCTACCTGAATCCTACATTACCAAAATATCACAATGGCATCCACAAGCTACTGTATGGAGAGATCATTCAGATCGACTAACAACACATGGATTTAATTACTATGCCAATGGTACTGGCCTAAGGATTTTCAAATATTTAACTCCTAAGATACAAATAAATGTGGACGATTGGATTGACTTATATGGAATAGATCAAGTGAAAGCCTTTAGTGTTATTCATATTGTTGCATCCATGGAAAGAACTTCGAAGATAATTGATGATTTAGCAACAGTAAGATTAATGAAAGATTTAACAATAGTTTGGGAACCCGTACCACAATGTTGTAAGTTTGAAAATTTATGTCAATTGGAGCAAATAATTAAAAATTGTTCATCTAGATTGGTATTGTCACCAAATTTAGAAGAATCTATAAGATTATTAAATTGGCATCAAAAGGAAGATGAAATTGGAAAACTTGATGAGTGTATACCTATTATAAGCAAATTTATATCGATCTTAAAAGTTGAAGATGCATGTATAATACGTTGTGGTGCACTTGGAAGTATAACGTTGACACCAACAGATAGAAACATAATACAGACACCAGCATATTATCAAGATGAACCCCAAAAAGTAAGTGATGCCACGGGCGGTGGCAACTCGTTCCTTGGTGGATTATCTATGGGATTAGTATTAAAACCGAATGATTGGCGAATGGCGAACATTTATGGCCATATCGCATCATCATTTTGTATTGAACAACAAGGCATACCTAGCTTCCATAACGGAGTATGTAATGACAGTACATTCGACGAGAGGTTAGAGATATATGAGAAAAAGAAACAAACAATTTTGCTTGAAATATCAAGTTAATGAAATTTCTATATAATAATAACAAAGACAATTTATTAATGAAAAATTCTAAGCTTTAAAACAACCATCAAAGAAATCAAATTCGTAATTAACACATTTGATAAACATTGCTTCCACTTCATCCACTGGGAACTGATTAACTTCATCTCTTAAGAAGTCCACCCATGTAATAAAATGTTCGCCATCATGTAAATCAATCCATGTTTGATATTTCCAATGCAAACCATCCTTCTTGGGTAAATTATGAGCCCATTGTAAATAAATCTCTTCAGCGACCCATAGATATGTAATCAATTCAGTATAACTGAATTCATCCACCCTACACATTTCTTCCAAGAATTGAACGTATGGACGAACATTTGGTAAGAACTTGGTCTCATATTGATGCAATGGATCATCTTCTTTAGTAACCGCAGTATCTCTTAACAATTTGATACAATCCCTGAAATAGGTATTTTCATCATTAGCGAAGAATCCAATTTTCTTGGCTAACGTAATTAAAGCATTTGTAGTTGGTGCCAAAGAGGTAATCTTACAAATTAGTCTTAGACCAGTTTCAAAAAACTGTAAATCTTGTAATAAGTAAACGTAGAGGGTACGATCTGATAATGTACCTTGACATAGTTGTTTAGTTAGTTCATGTTGTGTGGCTTTGTCCACGATATCTTTATGTTTGGTTAAGAGAGTTTCAACGGTTGACATGTTTGTGTGCTTATGTTTAGAGAAAGGGAAAGAAAGTTTGCTAAAAGAACTAAAATGTCACAAGTTTTTATACAAAGACAATCTTTGCTATGATGTGGAAACTGTTAGAATTTAGTTTAAGCTTTTTTTTTCAGTTGGTATATACGTCTTATATCGTTTTGAAAGACCAGTAAGGTCACAGCTGGCCCTTCTGTATTTTAATGCAGGTGATGGTGTCCCTGGGGACACTCACGAGTCCGATCAGTCTGTTATTTCTGTGTATTCCACCAGATTTACTGTTTGTAGTGGTGACTTCTTGTGTGGAACCCAGTAGACAGTTCCCCTGATGGTCTATGGCTTCGAGTTTCCCCACCAAAGTACGTGGTTCGCAGGCGTTGTCCGGAGACCCCTTGACGTCCAGGTAGAGTGTTTTCCCGACAAACTTGTCCATTCTTGGCTGTTTATTGTGTGTATTTGTTATTCCAGAGTTTTTCACTTTGCGATTTATAACGTTTCGAGGCCTCCACAGGGAAGGTACAGAACGTTGAGTGCACCAGGGGAGAAGATGTCGTCGTCTCCACACATCAGCAACAACATCACGTTGCGGACGCTTACCGCCTATGAACTGCTCTTGCAGAGGGAGAAGATGTCTGAACTGTTCCATCTGTTGGACACCACAGAGTTCGACACACACGTCTCTGTGGTCAGCAACCCAGAGAGACAAGAAAAGTTAGTTGAGTCACTCAGACAGAAATTGGAGAAGGCAAGAAGTGAGAACATACAATAACTCGTGTCTATATATGTATATGATGTATATATACCCACATTGATGTATATAATATTTAAAATAAGATAGAAGGATATCTTCACCTAGCAATATAATCAGTGATTATTGTCATTGTCAAGTCATACATGTAGAGTTTCACTGTTGAATTCAGTGGTGTGTCAGTTGCGAAGAGACCGCTATGAAACAAAATTCAATAATATGCATGTAAACTTTTATATAAAGATAAATAATTGTAAAGTGGTTCAATAGTGCATACCTACAAAAACACCCACACGTCACATACCACCCTGCATGGTTTAAAATACTGCAAGATGGAGGAGAATACACAATCGCAGAAGTATAAAATACCTATCAAATTAACGATTTTTGGTACACATAACGTGGGTAAGACGTCTATTATTGTTAGGTTTATTGAATCCAGGTTTTTGGAATCATACTACCCTACGATAAGGGAGAACCATTTCATTACAGATGTCGTTATCGAGGAAACCAATCTCGATCATTCCGTAGCAAACTCAACTTTGCGTAAACATCAAGTCAATTTGGAAATTATTGATACAATGGGCCAAGATTCCAGGGAACAATCCGATTTGAAAGTCGGGTACGTGAAATCGTTGAGGAATATAGATGGATTGATACTATGTTACAACGTGGCAGATGCCAAATCGTTTGACGTGTTGAGGTCCATGAGAGATAAATTGGTGAACCAGTTCCAGTTCGAGTTTGGGAAAAGTTCCAACGACCCACAACAACACGAAGAAGACTCTACGATAGGGGCTCCTCCAGTGCAGGACAAGGATCATACAACAGCAGATGCAGATGTGTCAAGAAGGAGCCCGCCGGGAATACCGCTACTTTTGATAGGTAACAAAAGTGATCTGCCCGGTCGTCAAGTGTCAGAGAAAGCTGGTAGAGCCCTTGCCAAGGAGTGGGATACCCTATTCTTCGAGTGCTCAGCCCGTGATGGTAACAATGTCAACGAGGCACTGGAGACTTTTGTTCGTTGTGTGGAACGCCACAGCCGGGGTTCGTTCCCGGGACCAGAAGAGAACAGATGCTCTTTGATGTAAATCCAAATTGCATATCATCTCATCTTATAATGCTTGCTGTCCACTCATATTCGAACCCTATGGCACATTTTACGGATACTGTAGACGGATTCAGGGACATAGATGACGGTATGAGCTCTTCTAATGTTCGTAATGACGACGGTATACATGACAGCGATGCGGTAGACTCCTTACTAGATGAGCCCAACGAATCCATCGTGGATGAATTTAATAGTCATAATAACACTTATACTACTGACAGTACGCAAGATGAAAACATGAATATAATACAAAAATTGAGGTACTGGTGGTACCATAAGAGGATCAACTCTTCACAGTATAGAAATAATACTTTACAAGAAAGAGGTATAGCACTATATGAATTAGATGATCAAGGGAACCCCGTGGAAGTCGGGTTCAATAAGAATAGTGATAGTTCAGATAATAATTTTGAACCTATCCCATTACCAGATTATAACAGTTTAAGAAGAAGATTTAAATCAAATTTTGAAAGGAGGAACTTGAATTTTATTAGATGGTGTATATTCATCTCCTTGATATCGGCAGTAATAATTTATCTATTAGTTCATATCCTTTCCCACAATAAATCAGGCAAATCCAAATATGGTAAAAACAAGCTATTTAATCCGTTGAAAAGATTCAATAACGGTACACATGACTTCAATGCTATGAATATCATAATTAATATAAGATCGTTATCACCAAGTTTAATTACACTGAATAACACACCATTCTTATATTCACTATATTATGAAAATAATAATAATGCTGAAAATGATACAATGGTTAGTGAATTAATTCCAAATTTCCCCTATAATTCAATAACACAAGACTGGTGTATGGTTACTGGTCAATTGCCAAAGAATCATGGTATCATAAATGATCAATTTTGGTTTGATGGAAACAATTTACCCATTTGGACAAACACAAATAATACTTTAAATTTGAGTAAACCAATTTGGACAGAGATCAATGATGCTTATGATAGATTGGCTAATGATAAATTCACTATTAGTAGTTTTGGTTGGAATAATTATATTAGTGATAATATAACTTATATGATCGATGAAAGTAATAATAAGAAAAAATTAACAAAGACTAATGACAAATTTAACGAAATAATTAATATTATCGATCATGAAAATCTAACCATGAGACCACAATTGAATTTTATTACCATTGATGAATTAAATAACTATTTCAATTCTGTTGAATGGGGGAAGTTTAAAAATTACCCCATGGATATGAATAACATATTATCAGAAATTGATAAAAATATTAGAAAATTTTTCTATCAATTAAGGCATAGAAATATGCAAAATTTTACCAATGTAGCCATTGTAAGTGATTTAGGTAATAACAATATGAATTTACAAACAAATAGAACAAAATTAATCAAATTGAAAGATATTCTTGGTAAAGATGATTATTATAAAAAGATTGATCATATTACAGAATATGATCAAAAAAATCATATTATACCAATTTCTATTATATCGTTGAGGATAAGTAATCCAACACATAAAAATGAAATATATAAAATGTTAAAGAAATCATTGAATCCTAATCAGGTAAGATTGTTTGTAAAGGATAAATTACCAGTGGAATTTAATATGACACATTCAATATCTGATAAGATACAAAAAAGATTAGATGATATTTGGTTAATAAGTCAAAATGGTTATAAGATAATTTTAGATAATGATAAGATTAATTTAAATAGACAATTATATTTCATTGATGGCGAGACTTCTGCAAATATTGACGGTATGAATATTACAAGTCCATATCCTTTGAAAAATCTTGATAATATTAGGTCAATATTCATAGGTAAGGGACCTTATTTTAAAGATCAATTTGTAATAAATAATCATTATGGAAAGAATAAGAACATGAAGGGGATAAATCGTTACCATTCAATGAATAATATCGCGATATATGATATGATTACTGAATTAGTTGGACTTAATCTGAAAGACCAAAAAATTGATAAAGATTTCTATGCTAAGACAATTATGAATCCAGAGGAATACGATAAATATATGATTGAAGCAAAGACGAGAGCCAAATATCAATCTCAGAGTCATGGAAATCTTATCGATATTGAAGATGAAGATGTAGAACCAATTAATGAAGATATTACAGATATTGACAGCATTGGTAGTTTCATCGTCACAATGCATTCGACCACTCCCACAGAAAGCTACGAGGGACACAAAACAGGAACAAGACGGACATTTGCACAAACGGAAAAATCGATTTCCCGTTCGGGAACATCGACATCCTTGGCAAATGTCCATACTCGAACTGGTAAAGATAAACCCACTTCAAGAAGTACTACAAGACTATCTCATAGCACAACTAGTAGACATGTAAGTAATCATAACAATAACTGGGATTACGATTATTCAAATTGGCTGTCCGTGGCACATGACACCGGAGAACAAATTATCGATGCGGGTGAGAATCTACTAGATGAGATAAGTCATTGGTGGAATAACTTAATTGATTCGGACTAATGAAAAGATACAGTAGATTAAGTTCAATAGGCGTGAAAGTAATTCTTTAGTAGGATTGTCCTTCCCTTTTCAAGAAGCATTTTGCTTAATTAGTTCACTTGCATATTTACTGGTGGTAAGAAATTTCCTCATTGAATCAAGAAGGGAATATCAAACACATAGACTACGTACATTCATATATAGAGAAAACAATTACGAATATTTTATATTTCCTTTTTGCTGAAAGCTTGTACAAATATAAAATACACGCAAATGACCTATTTTCCACGCAGCTAACGATTTTTGAGGGTGTTGAAACAAGCATCAATAATGGATATTCAAAGATCATGTTACCGTAATTAGGGTATATATATAAACAACAACATTGAAGAACAACGGAAAAAAGCGCGATTACCCTTTTAGGAACCAATCGGATACAGAGAAATGTCTTAAATTTATCCGTGTACAAAAAATTTGTCTAGGGACAAGAAATTAAAATTATCATACTTTCTTATCACTAAATCGGATAAATAGATCGGACACTGTCCAAGGTTACAATTTGGGACAGACCGGATACCCGATTAAGCATTGGATATGAGGGATAGACGGGTGCAACAAATTTGTAAAAATTACAGAGTTGTGTTTCCGTAATCTTACAAAAAATTCAGATTTGTTTTTTTTTTCCATTTCTGAGTGAAAAAAAATCCGTTTTTGTTATTGAAATAAGACGCAATTTTTCCACATAATTTTTCATTTTTTCACAAAATTCACTCAAATTTTATATAAATAACTGTTTAATTCAATATTCGTAATAAATGTTTTTTTTTTCCGTTTTCTATTTTGTTTATTTCTTGTTGTTTTACTTTACAGTTTCTTTGTTTATATATCCTTTCTTCTCATTCTCTTCTCAAATAAAGTAAGAAAAAAATATAAAATATTTTAATTTATTTAATTTAGTTTAATTTCTTCCAATTTAATTTCATTAATTTCAAAACAAACAAAAAAATAATAATGTTACCAGGTGGTGTTATCTTAGTCTTTGTTTTATTATTCTTAGCTGGTTGTGCTATTGTCGGTACTATCGCTTACAGAAAATACCAATCTAGACAACAAGCCTTAAACAACTTTTAAATCAACTGAATTACAAGAACTACTTCATCATTTTTCTATATCGTTTATGTTAGTATTTTTCTATTCATGGTTTAATTTATGACTGTTTTCGCCGTCTCTATAATTTTTTGATTTAAATTATTTGTGTGTTTAACTAAACCTTTTTTATTTTTATTATTATTATTTCTTCTCTTTTATGATTAGAGAGGAGATAATTATTATTATTATTATTTTTTGAATAAATTGTTTAATTTGTGTTAATTATTTTGAATCTGATATTTTTCTAATCTGTTGGTTGTGATTTTACTTGGTGGCCTGTCAAGAGAATGTTCATAATTTTGGTGTATCTGTCTTTTTTTGAAAGAATTTGTGTGTGATTTTCTTTCAACATTATTATCAGGACTATGAACCATTTTGCAGCCTTCATTCTTGGCACCTCCTTAATAACCCTCAACTCTACTATTGGAAATTTATTGCTTTTAATTATTTCAGTATTACAAGTTTATTGACTAACTCATTTACAATTTTCAACCTAATGTGTGTTAAATGGTTGAAATTTTGTCTGTGGCTAAGTCATGACAACTTCTATACTGAGCTTTTAATGATATTTTTACATTTATATCTTTGTCTATATAATATACCCTATTTATTTGCTTTATATACTTGTATTTATCATTAATTGACTGATTTGTGTGTTTTAATAGATTTTTTTGTAGTTTAATAGCATCTTTTTCACTATTTATAAGTTATTATTATTCTCCCTAAATGAATAAACGTTGATTCGTGTTCGAACTGCAAGACTTTGCTCAAATACTAACAAGAAATGAATAATATAGTCTTCAAACAACTTATAAGCAACATTAATACAAATACTTATAAGCAAGGATCCAAACTCCCGGTTTTGAATGGTTATATAACTAAGGTATATGCGATGAAGAGTAGAATTTTCCTGGATCTAAGCGATGGTACGACACTTGATCCAATCAAGATTGTCATTGGTAGGAACCTTGAATCCCAATCTAATGAATCCTTTGATGTAAAAAAGCTCAAACTGGGCCAATCTATCCAGTTAACAAATGCTATGTTGGAGTTCACTCCCGAAAGGAAACAACCATGGGAAATCAGATTAGGTAGTCTGAATAATATATCCCACACATCACTATCTTCAAACCCTTATGGAATCATATTACAGCAAAGGCAGTCATGGAATGTAGACACTACCAGGAATGACTACCTTCTCAAATATAAGAGACCATACATGTCTAATATTTTGAGATTTAGATCAAAGCTAATAAAAAATATTGAGTCAACATTAGATGATTTATATTTTATTAGTGTTAATCCACCATTGATCACGACCAATGATACTGAAGGCAACAATGAAACTTTCAAATTGGTCTGTAATAACCAACAAAATCAAACTGAAAATAGTATAAATAAGAACATTAACCTGACTGTATCCACTCAATTGCATTTAGAAATTTTATCCCAATCTTTATCCAATGTTTATAGTCTATCACCTTGTTTCAGAGCTGAAAGAAGTGACACTTCAAGACATTTATCTGAATTTTACATGTTAGAATTAGAATCAACTCAATATAAGGACTTAAGCTCACTTATCAAACTATCACAATCTTTAATCATTAACACCGTGAAAAAATTCTTGGTTTCAAAGGATACTGAATTTGGCAACACTAACCCTCACTTGTTACGTACTCAAAATGATTACCCAATGGATGCCTTACCTGGTGGTTTGGTGATAGATCGTTGGGAAAAATTAGTTGATCCGAAAAATTGGTATGAGATTGACTATGTGGATGCTATCAAACAACTAAATTCGGTTAAACATCTATTTAATATTTTGCCACCAACTATGGACAACTGGCAAGACGTCAATATTGCATCAGAGCATGAAAAATGGATATCTGAAAAGTTATTCAATGGCTTTGTTTTTATTAAAAATTATCCAAGAAATTTGAAACCATTCTATATGAAATGGAATGATCCACAACAGATAACCGATGTAACAGATACAGTGGCCTGTTTTGACTTAATTTTCCCTCAAATTGGTGAAATAATTGGTGGCTCGGTACGTGAATCTGACATAGACTTAATAAGGAAAAATAAGTTTGCATCTGAAGGCTTAGATTGGTATTTAGATTTGAGAGAATTTGGCTATAGGCCCACAGGAGGGTTTGGTTTAGGTCTGGAAAGGTTATTGGCATATCTCTTAGGTCTTAATAACGTTAAGGACACAATCCCATTCTATAGAACTTTGAAAAATAAAATATACTTATGATAATAGAGTGAAACTTTTCAAAAACTTTTACATTTATCATAGAAAGTTCTTCTTTTAAGTTGCCAATGCTATTAGATATGTTCCACCTAAGGTAGCGTATTTATGAAAATTAATGCTATTCTGTATTTTTTATGGAATACAAATGATCTCTAAAAGTGTTTCAGATAGTTCAAATTTTTAATAGAATAACATATTGAACCTGTCGAAATTAGGCTCTTTTTCAGGAATGAAATTTGTACTGTTCAAGTTAATTTAAGTCATCTTGTGAATAGGGATTGTAAAAATAGTATTCCGTTATGCCAATTAAGAGTGTGTATAAAAGCATATAAGAATATCTGTTACCTTTACAATCAGTGAAATTTATCCAAACACTAGTAAGATAGAATTGGAACTTTTTCTTAACTATGTTCTATTTAGCGTAGACATCTAAGGAAGCTCCACTCCTAAAATAGTACAGGATTTCATAGATAACCTTAGAGCTCAAAGTACTCTTTGGTTTTAGTCGCACATAATATATTGCGATTGTTATTAAATACATAGGGTTCCAGGAATGTATATCAAAATGCTGTGGGGCCTTACGCTAGAGGTATTTTCGAATAGGCGGAAAACCACAAGTGGAAGTAAAGTTAAGGTAGATTTTATAGTTTCTCTGACCTTTCGCAGTTACGGAAATGAGTGCGCAACGACGTATTAAGTATCATGACCACGATTCTGCATCGGACATTGAAGGAAAATTTACCAAGAAACAATCATATTATGATCCGTCTTCTTAATGCAATACATATACCGAAAAGATAAAATCAGCCGACTATCAAGGCACAAGAGGCACCAAGTAAGTAAATCATTTGGAATTAGCCTCAAACCAACTTACTTCTCTTTAGTGTAATTTTAGCTGCTCGATGATTTTGCGCTTGATTTTGATCACGATGATTCCCCAATTTCTGTGTCTACGAAAGGAAGGGGAATAAGTAGTAACATTCCTTGCCATTAATCTGTCCTACAACTTCGCAAACTTCCAGAATTCAAAAGCTATCATCTATTCATTTTCAAAACTCATGCTTAGCTATAGTGCATGTTTCAACCTAATATTTCAGTTAATGCAAAGCAAATAGACAAGAGTGTTTTGATGAAGAACAATTTAATTATTTGCGCTTGCGATCTTTTACTGACTCTTTTCCTTTTAACCAACTTCAAATTCTGTCATCTATAAACATCCAAAAAATCAGCATTATCGCCTGTAGCCGGTGTTGACCTTTGTTACACAATTTCAAATAAGCAAACTTGATGAAACCCTACTTTATTCCACTATTTGTATGTCTCATGTCTGTTCATTTTTCATGCTCTAAGATTATCTAACAAAAGAAGAACGTTTTTGCAAAAGAAGAACATTTTCGGTTCTTGATTTCTCCATACCCTTTTAAAAATTCAGAAGCAAAGAGCATAAATAGTGTTTAAATCTAAATTTACAGATTGCTCCCAAAAATGAGAAATTATCATGGTCATACCTCAAATAAAAATATGTCAGCCGTTTCTCTAATCGCTCGGCTAATTTCCTTTGTTCTGCTTAGTACTTCATCTTTGCTGTTGAATGGCAAAGATACTAAGAAACAAAAACCACAATGTCTTTTGTTCCGCTCTTCTTACTCCGCATTAATTGGTGTCTCAATTTTAAAGAACATTTCTAAACAACAAAGGGTCTACAGGAATTACTGTTAAGGTCTTGCTGTAGTCTGCAGTCATTTCAGTATTAGTCTATATCTCTGAATTGTAGATACACTCTCTCAGGTCTTCAGCAAGGCAATCTGATGTACAAAGTAGAAGCGTTTTCCAAGAAAAGAAACTCCCCCGATTTCAGGTGAGTAAAGCTCGCCAAGTTTACGTAAGAATACGAGGTACAGAAATGTCCCTGTTTCCTTCGAATAATGTAGTTTTCAATTACAGCTTTAACAAGAAATAGGAATTGCAGATTATTCTAAATAAAAATAGAATTATTTACTTTGAATTAGGCTGAAAAAGGTAGTTAATGCCAATCTCTTATAAATCTGCACTTTCTACAAGTTGAGCCATCATCTGTTTCTCTGCATTTTTCATATACACATTTTCAATAAGAAAGTTTGATAGCACACTTTAGGAGTCCCTCCTATCTCTCCTCAAAAACATCACTGAAGGCCAACCATGTGTTGTTTTGGCAGTTAGTTTACAGGGGATATCTCAAGTAAGCACTAACTTGTTTGGTATGGATACTATCACTTTCATGTAGGGCTTGGTATATGCAGAAAAATCTCGAAATTCAAAAAGGAAATTTCAAATGAACAAAAAATTGAATCTTTTGTGTGGGGTAAATTTTTCTGTTAGGTGAAATCCCTTTTTATTATTTTTTGATTTTTTTACTCAGGTAGGGTTTGTTATGACTTTGCAATTGCAGAGTTTTGTGAAAATACCTTCGGTTTGTTCAATAAAGGTATTTTGTAAAAATCTGAATCAAATGCACACATTTGAAATAGAAGTTTAAAATGTCAATAAAAAACAAAAGCTTAGCTTATAGAATTATTCCATATAGAAGGTAGAATCCTGTTGCTACTATGGAATTCAATCCATTTGGTCTTTTTATGTATTTCTAGATATTAGCATAGGGTTGGAGAATTATGTGTTTTCTTGAGTGACCCACAACTTAAAGAGAAATAGGGCACCTGCTGAAAAAAAAAATTTCAAAAATGATTGCTACCCCGGGTTTTTCCTATTTTTTGAACTTTGCGAAATTGTGCATATTTCAAAACATTGACCCCAACTAAAAGATAACTTATCTGTCCAATAAGTTTGGGGTACTATCATGGACTTTATGTGTTTAGATATAGCCAAGGCAATGCAGCTTAATCTCCTTCAAACTTGATCCTATCCACTTGACGTAGCAGGAAAGACCCCTTTTCCGATATTTTGTTTGTAATGGCTCTTTAACATTCTTCTATCCGAGCCCCCGATGCTTACGAAGGCAAAGCTACTTTTTGATTTGTATAAATATACCCAAGATTCGATCATTTAGCAACGTTACTTTTTGCTGCTTCTTGCTAGTCCAAGAGAACAAAATCAATCTACTTTCCTTCGAAAAGTTTTACTAGAACATTGTTTATTTTAAATGAAGTTATCAAATTTACTGTTACCAAATTTGCTACTAAGTAGTGCATTTGCCTACTTAGATGTACCTTTGAACTCTAAAAAAAGATTAGTCAAAAGAGCTGATGGCTCTGTGGATTATGACTTGAAAAATCGAAACGACTACTATTCAATTGAATTGATACTGGGTACGCCTGGCCAAAAAGTCAGTGTGGTGATAGACACCGGTTCATCTGATTTTTGGGTAATGGGTAAAGGTGTAAACTGTACCATCCCAAAAGAGAGCGATGGTGGTAAATGTGACAGCATAGGTGTATTTGATTATGAGAAATCATCCACCTACAAAAACAACGGTACTTATTTTTTTGCATCGTATGGTGACAGCAGTATGGGAAGTGGGAATTGGTCCAAAGATGTTGTTGACATAAACGGTGTTAAAGTTGAAGATGTGAATTTTGCTGTAGCTAATGTGAGTAACTCTACGTCAGGTATACTTGGTATTGGTCTCATCACAAATGAAAGTGGTAATGCTGAGAACACTGAAAATGGTACTGATATTAATTCTGTTTATTATCCGAACTTTCCAGTTCAATTAATGCAACAAGGTATAATTAAGAAGCTTGTATATTCACTTTACTTAAACAAACCGGATGCTAAGAGGGGTTCCATTTTATTCGGTGGTGTTGATCATTCTAAATATTCTGGAAATTTATACACAGTTCCAATTGTTAATCCAGAAGGTGATGGTGCTCCAACAGATTTACTGGTCCAATTGTTTGGTTTGGGATTAACTGATAAAAATGAAAGAACTACTCTTGCAACTACAAATATACCGGTTCTTTTAGACTCAGGGACGACCAATATGATGCTACCAAAAGAACTTTTAGATTCAATTGCTGAAAAGGTGAATGCTACATATAACGCAACTACTGAAGAATATAGTCTTGCTTGTGATGGTTACGATGACATGACGCTTGATTTTGATCTAGGTGGGTTCCCAATTAGTGTACCTATTAAGACCCTTATTTTGAAGGATAGTGGTAAGTGTACGCTAAATTTTGACTCTTCTGACGGAGGCTTTCCGATCTTAGGTGATTTATTTTTAAGATATGCTTATGTTGTTTATGATTTGGATGATTATGAGATTTCTCTTGCTCAGGCCCTTGAGGGAGCAAAGATATCAGGAAATGCAACCATTGAAGAAGTTGTTAGTACTATACCAAGTGCGATCAGAGCACCAATGTACAGTAGTGTTACCAATGGTACTTCATCACTAACTGTCTCTACTGGTGGAAATATCTATACTGCCGCAGCTTATCAGACTACATCGAGCAGCAAATCTGGTAGTAAGAATTATGCCAATAATATTAACTGTCCTTCATACAAGTCAATTATGTGGTCTTTATTGGCCCTCTTAATGTAGTCCTATTGTGTTTTGTGGTTTATGTATGATATTGATGACTTTCTACAGCAAACATTGTTTACTATATACTTCCTATATCTTTATATGCATAAACATTAATGATATTAATGATATTAACAAATGTCTGTGAGTGATTGAGGCTGCATAACTTTTATTTGAATAATATGTCACTAAACTTGAGTTTTGGTTAGACCTTTCATGAAATGTATTGAGGACTTATGCTGATGCAAAAAATGTAGCTTTAGATCTTTGACTATGCTGCTGAAAAAAGCAATGCGTTTGCCTTCTTAATTACGCCAGTGTAGTTACTTCAACCGAAGTACACTGCTTTTGAAATATAGTATCTTTATATATATACACTTCGAGAATCTCGGTTAGTCTAAATGTATTTTATTTTCTTCTTTTCAATTATAGAATGATATAGCTTCATCAACCAGTTTCTTCACATTTGCTTGCTCTATGCCATCAGCAGACTTGATAATCAACTCTCCAGCCTTTTCCTTTGAGAGTTTTTTCAACAAACAGCCTTCACCTGTAAGACTTTGCTTTAATCTTTTGATCAAGTCATCGGTCTCTTCCGTATTGTCAACAATATCGTTCATAATAATCTGTATTAAAGAAACTATTTGAAGCTCTGTGAGTTCTGTTTCTGTTTTTCTCTCACCGTCTAACAGTTGAAAGACAATATAATCCATACCTTGAACTTCATTAACTAGTTCTAAAAACCATTGTAAATTGTCAGTATTCAACTTCAAATTATCAGGTAAGTGGAGTAATTTAGAATAAATACCTGTTTTATTCAAATTACTATATAGATCCCAAATTTGTTTCTTGTCAAAAATGGCAGTATGAGCGGTTATTAATTTTAGAGTAAATTGACCGTCTTGGGTTTCAAAAAAGGATTTGTTGAATACTTCATTATCCTTAATAATATTTTCTTCAAGAACTTTTTCTATCAATACTTCATCGTCGCTTTTGTTCAGGAGATCAATCAAAAGTAGTTTGTACACCATTAAACGACGGTAATATTTTTTTGTTAGACCTTCCCTCTCTGCTAATTCTAATACTTTAGCATATATTTGAGGACCGACTTCCGTAGTCCAATTGTTATCAATCATCAAACTCATAGATAGCTCAATGATAAATAAAATTTCATCTTCGAAATATTTGTAATTATGGGTATTTTTCTTTGATGGTATGTAATCTTCCAAGAACCTCAGTATATCTTTAGAAGTAAATAAAGTTTTGTTTGACCAAATATCTTGTGTAAAATTTATCATTTTGATACACTCATTTGAGGAAATCGCATATCTGATATCTTCATCAGAAGGCTCATTATCACCTTTTAAGTATGAAGCAAATGATGATAATAAACTTCTGTTACTATTATTCCCCTTGTAGTCGTATGAGTTGACACTTTGAGGCAAGCTCAACTCAGATATACTATATTTTTTACTGAGATGTTCATTTGGATAAAAAGTGTCATTTTTCATCTGATTAATTATCATTCTATTTTCGAACATTGTTAAAATAATACCGAACAACTGATTAATATTAGTATCTTCTATAAAATTAATAAATTTATTTTGTTTGAATATTTTGAAATATAGTATCAAACTCATTTGACCTTTAAAGGATTGACCCAGTGCTACTGAAGATATACTGACCGGTATAATCACATCTGAGCTTTTGTCCACTATGTCAACGATGGGGGAGTCATTGGTATCATCAAAATCGGAATCATTATCATACTCTCCGTTTTTATTTGCATTCGAAGAAGTTGTCTGTATTTTTGAAATTGTTGTAGATTCCGCAAGGTTTACTAAGATTATATTAACAGTATTTTTCAATTTGAAAAATTTTGCAATAGTATAAGTCTTTTCAATATAATTGATTAATTCAATTATTGTGGATTCATCTTTACTATTGTTTAATAGATGCAGTAATTTTCTAACGATCGATGGTCCTACAACTTCAAAAAGTTTCATTTCGAATTGTGCCAATTCTAAAGAATTAAAACGGTTGATATCATCAAGATGAATTTTTGGTATTTCTGTGACAACTGTGTTGGATGAAATCAGATTATTCCAAATATCATCAAACCATTTTTCATTACCATGATGTTCTTCGGGCATAACGATTTCTTTGTTTTCAATGGAGGAATAAATTTTTTGTAAAAATGCAACCGGATAATCCATAATGCTGTTATAGCAACCTTTCAAGTTTTGAGAATAATCTTCAAAGGACATATGTTGCTTAACTTGTGGATTATGTAAATCTGTATTTAACATGATAATTGAATAACTTAAAATAAAAACGGAATCAGGATCAGGTTGAACATGTTCCAAATCATCTAAATATAGCGGCTCCACATATTGTTGTTTTTCTACGTATAATTTTGAGAAAACTTCAATAATTCTTTCAATTTGTTGGGATTCACCAGGTAATCTAAATTTGGTTAATAAAATTCTTAAAGCTTCATCAACCCTTAAACCTTTGAAATCAAAATTAGCTATGAAACATGTTAATAAATCAATCTTATTTGGGTTACATAATAAGAGGCCGAGTTGCTTTTTGTTAATTCTCGTATTATTTTCGAATAAAAATTTTGCAATGGAAGCATTGGTGGAATTTTCAATAAAACCTCTTTCAATTAGCATGTCAATACCAAGAGTAGCTTTAGTATTGAAAAGATTTACACATTCAATAAAATCAGTCTTTTTAGCTCTTTCAGCTAAAATTTTACTTTGTGGAGCATTATCAAATTGTAATTCGTCAATGTCATTGATGTGACGATGAACACTACTTATAAACTTACTTAAACCGTCAAGTGCAAAAGTGACCAAATTAAGATCGGTTTTTAAATCAATAAGTCTCGTTAAGGCTGTTAAGAATGAAATTGAAATATCTTCATATTCAAAATTACAGTCGTATTTGATGAAAATGTGGATAAAATATTTTGGTTTACGAGTCCATAACATTGATAACTGTTGAATGATGATCGTCTTCAAGGGGATGGATGATGATTTATCCAGTCTAATGAAAAGGCTCTTCATTGTCAAATTGATTTGTCTTGGTAAAAACCAACCTAATGAGAGCACAATAGTAACATAAAGACTAAGAGCGTTTTCAAACAATTCTAATTTGTTATCGTTATTCTCTAATATGAAGGTGACACATTTGAAGATTGGATCAGAAATCATATTTAATAATTTGGGGTGCTTTAAGAAAAGGGTCCCGACTAATTCTACCATTGTTTTTATCATTTTAAGTCCCAATATTTGACTTCTGATGGTATAATCAGATTTACTCTCCAAGCCAATTAATGATAATAACAAGATAAGATATCTAATTACCACAGGTAAACCATAATTTGTTGATTCTGAAAAATCGTCTTTGTTATGCATGGAGAGTGATTCCTCGCTAGGGGCATGATTTATAGCATCATTCAAATCGAATTCACTTGAAGAGACATTTGAGGAATAAAGAAAATATTTCTTAATCTGTTCATCATCAATATAAATATTACTAATTTCGGTAAGGTTCATAAACTTTAATTTAGTGGCAATTCTAATTGTCATTTTCTTTAAGGTATACTCAGCTCTAGTCATTAACTTATCAGATATTTTCCTACGACACACAATAAACAAAACTTTCTTCAAAGATTGATATACTAATGAGTCTGAAAGACAGTCACCACAAGTGGTCGATATGATAAGTTGCAGCAAGGTTATGATTCTAATCTGTGAGTCGTCACCTATCTTCTTTCCATTGTTTGGATTCTGACCTAATTCTAATAAAGTTACCACGGTGTTTCTATAAGCTTGAACATAATTAATACAATTACTATTTATGATTTGGAGGATATAGAATCTTCTAATGGATTCTAACACTTGATTGACCAAATCGACAGAATAATCCATTTCCTTCAAGATCCTTAAAAACGGGTTCAATAAAGTTAAGGAATCGACAGAATAAATGGACGAAGAGTCACTTAAATCGTCCCTCAAACGTACCAATTCGGATAGGATCGAGTCCCGAGTGTCGTTCATGATATAGACAGTGTCTTGGAAGTCTGTTTGAGACGCTTCTGAACCAAAATACTCGTTGGAACCGCCCACAATCAGACTGGCGGCGTTACTTTTCTGTTGCAACTTCTTCCGATTGGCACGCAGCAACACCAGCACCTCCAGGCATTCTTTCAACACAACAGATAACGGATCCTCAGTCAAAGAAGTGCCCTTCAGATCGCACATCTTCCCTCAACTGATTGGCACGTTTCATTAAAGTTTCGATCGATTTTGGACATTTTCAAAATTTGAGGTTTCCGGGTAACCCTGATTTCGATTTTTTTCCACGAAAGTTGCGATGAGCTGTAACTTTCATTAGGAAACCCGCTACAAAGGTTGCAGTATTGGTTGACAGGCCTGTTTTCACGCTATGGAACCCACACAGTTGAAATTTCCGAGCGATGTTGTCTACAGTTACATGGATATCTCTTTGTCCGGCAAGCCGCTGGGCAGACTGGTATTCGAACTATTCACTAAAGACGCTCCATTTGCTGCTTATAACTTCTACCATTCTTGTGTGGGCACCAAGATCCCCGCTTTTGAAAGGACAATTACATACGAGGGCAATTTCTTCCATCGTGTGATAAAGAATTTCATGTTACAAGCTGGTGATATTCAATTCTGTTCGGGCAAATTCGAATTAAATGACAATGTTGGTAAAGGTGGTTGCTCCATTTATGCTCAAGAGGCTGAATTCAAGGACGAATCCTTGGAATTACCTTGCTACGGCAATTTCATTGATGAAAATTTAGGTGAATTTAAAGAACCATTCCTTTTAGCTATGGCCAATGCAGGTAAACCAAATACAAATAGTTCACAATTTTTCATTACCGGTGCAGCACAGCCACATCTAAATGGGAAACATTCCATTTTCGGTAAAGTAATCTATGGGAAATCTATTATTCGTGTAGTGGAAAATGTTAAAGTGGATTCTGATGGATTTCCTGCTGAATGTATAAGAATTGAAAAATGTGGTGCATGGGATAAGACTATGGACGTACCATTGTATAATGCTTCCAATAACCCAATCGGTGGTGATATCTTCGAAGAATATCCAGATGATGATACACATTTCAATCAAGAAGATTTTACCCAATGCTATTTAGCTGCTGACACTATTAAAAATTCAGGTACTTTACTATTTAAACAGAAAAACTATCAGGAAGCTTTTTACAAATATAGAAAATCACTAAGTTATGTTAATGAATTTATTCCTGATGAAGGAATGGATGCTGAACTTAACAAAAAATTCAATCTTTTGAAAATGAAACTTTATTTGAATATTTGTCTAGTGAAATTTAATCAAGGTGAATTGGATGAATCAATTAAATATGCTACATACTTATTAAATATGGAAAATGTCCCAGATATTGATCAAGCTAAAGCTTATTATAGAAGAGGTAATTGCCAATATAACAAAAAAAGATTCGAAGATGCATTAAAGGACTATAAACAATGTCAACTAAAAAATGAGAATGATAAAGCCGTGGAAAAGAAAATTGAGATTGTGCAAGATATCTTAGATAAAGAAAAGGAGAAGACAAAAAAGAATTTGTCCAAATTTTTCAAATAGAAATCTTAATTACGTGAAATGGCTTAGTTCGTTTCTCTGTATATATCTATCTTCCTATCTATGAGCATTTCCCATTTTATTACATTAAGAAAAAAAAAAATAAAATAAAAAAACCATTATAAAGAAATCATTTTAATAATGAAGAGTTCATATAAATTCACATAAAATCGTCTAAAAGATTTCTTGGTGCTGCGGTACTCTTTGTAGCAAGTTTTTTTGCTTTTTCCTTATTCTCATTCTTGGTGCTAACAGAAGTGGACTTTTCTAATGAACCTTTCTTTACCTTTTTCTTGTTACTATGGTTGGCAATACCATTATTATTTTCTGTAAATTCATTCAGTAGATTTCTAGGTCCGTTGTTTTTTGCGTTTGTGTTTCTGTAATATCCTTCTAACATATTAGGCATAGTACTTTGTTTATTTTCCTTTTGTGAAAAAGAATCATTGTCAGTATGACTGCTATCATTGGTAAATTCATCTAAGATACTTTTGGGACCTTTATCTGATTTTGGCATGTTATTTGAAAGAAGATAACTATCTAGTATGTTTGTGGAGGAATCTACCACTGATATATCCTGATGCGTCTTAGTAGATTGTTTACTTTCAAATTTGTCAAATAAACTTCTACGAACTTTAACTGTGGCAGTGGGTTCACTCACCAATGCATTTATTTTCATCGTCTCTAGTCGTTCAAATGCAATGGGTTCCTTAGAAATATCTTTTGGTTTTTCAATAAAAATCCAATTCCTCACCAAAGATGCAGCTAACAGATCACAGCCCATTCTACGCAAAATATCAACACTTCGCAAAAGCAATGTGTACTCTAGTTTGAGACCTAACTCTAAAGAACCAACAAAATAGTTGATATTTCTTGTCCTCAAACTTTTATATAATACTAGTAACGCTGGATCCTCAATTAAGAACGATTTCTTAACAAGTTGGTCCCTTGAAACTATCGTATCATTATCCTCCAAAGCAATTGGATTTGTCACCAATGCCTTTATCGAAATATCTTGTTTTCTTAATTTCCAATAAATGAAGCTAGTTGTCCATTTATCACTTTCTAAAATTGCCTTTGGAAGCAATTGCCTTCTCAATAAATCACCTAAGACAGGACCATTATCACCTTCATAAACCCTGCAAACTGCAATAGCTAAATCAATATCATTCATCTGTTTAAAAATAACATTTACTGAATCTTTTAAAGAGTTTGCCAACAAAAAGAAAGATGCAGCATCTGAATACCGATGCTTACTCAACAAAACAAACGCATTTTTCAATGCAGCAGTACGCCACCTCGGTTGTGTAAAGTCATTTGATATAAATTTCATCATTTTTTGTTGTTCCGGATGCCCAATACTTATCCTCCATAAACTTAGCAAGACTTGTTTTTTCTTCAATGCTAAATAGAATAAGGAGCAACGAGATGGATCCTTGCAATTGTCTCTAGAGAATTCAAATTTTGCAATCTTCTCAAATTTGTCGATTAAATGATTCTGCTTAATCCAATAAGCAATCTTATAGTTTTTAGCATCCTCCCAATTAATAATATGACTTTCAAATAAAGACAATAACAGCGTCTTATTATCAGAATGTAGCGCCCATGAAACATCTCTTATAGTTAGACTCTTCTGAATATTTTTATGGGATAAAAATAATTTAACTCCAAGTAAAAATTTGATTGCACTATGATCAAGCATTGACTTATAGCGTGTGATTTGTTCCATAGCCTCCACCACAGTAATCAATGTGACTTGTTGATGTCTAGTTAAATAAGGTAATGCAATTTTTGTTAGTTGTTCTGTAAGTTCCATAGATACTATTTTATTAAACATTGGGTATGGATCTGGAAATGTTTCAATTGGGTATGATTGATTTCCTTCAACAAAAAATTTATAAGTTTGAATATTCAGATCAGATGGTAAGTCTGTCACGACATTTTTGGATTCAAAATTAATCTTTCTCAATTCTAAAAATAAACGTAATAGCAACTCTTTAACCAATTCAATCTTATTAGCATATATGGCTTGAACTAAAAATTGTGGATGATAAACAGGCAGTGGACCATTTAAAACACTATTCAAATGCAAGATATCATTAGATAAAATCTTTCTTGAGCCAATTGAACTATGTGTAAATGGGTCATCTAAGTCAAGTGATTTATCCTTGATGTACAATTGATTACCTGAGGCAACCACGAATATACCGTCTTTCATCCAAATAGAATCACCAATAGTATGTGCAGTATGCGATGTGATATCAATTTTTTCCATTGGCAAATATGTTGGTACATGGTTGGTATAATCATATCTAATTTGCGTATAGAGTAAAGAATAATTTGTGAAACCTATTGAGACAATACTCTGACCCAGTTGAGTACTCGTCCAATCGATATCTTTAATTTCATCATCGAAAACTTTTTCAAATTCCAGTACACCTCTGTTAACATCCCACAATGTCATCTTTGTAGCTTTCTCATCAATAATACATAATTTCCCCGTTGAAGACCCTTTTATTAATTTTGGATTTTCTATAGCTGTATTCAATTTTGCAGAGTATTTCCATGTTACAAAATTTTTTTCATAATCAACCGTAGCTTTCATAATTTTAACAAATCCACGCTTTGTGATCATGGAGATTAATGGTCTATCACTAAAGTATGTCGAATGGACTGGATCTATTGCTGCAATGTGTTGAATTTCATCAGTTTTTACTCTGATATCAGCAAAATTAGATTCTACCTCCGTTATTGTGTCTGCCACTTTGAAAGTTCTAATTGTGTTATTTGAATAAACTATTGTAATAAAATGACGATTATGATTATGTATATTTTCAGGAATATTTAACATCAATATTGGGTTAATTACTTGAGAGTCTTCATTTTCCTTCGATGAGTTAAAGTCGTATGTTGCCTTCAGAATAGAACGTATATTTTTTTTGTCTGCTTGTGATGAACAATCCCATGCTTGCAATTTTTTATTTTCTAAGAGAGATATGACCAGATTACCGCGTTCATGGACGACAGCCAATTTTATTGGTGATTCTGTCTTAATGACTGTTTTCAAACGTAAAGTTGTACTACCATTAGGATTCAATTGTTGAGGAATCCAGATAGCATTTTCAGAAAATCTTGATAATGTCAATAGTGCTTCACCATCGCTACTTCTTTCTAATTTTTGGATTGATTTATTATGACCTGTGAATTTATGTTCTAAATGAACGAACATATTATCAGAGAATGTTTTCTTGTTTGATTGATCTAAAAAATTTGTTAAATTTATTAGGGAGTGTCTAATGACACCTCGTAAATCGTGTACAATCAAAGACACATCAGTATTAGAATCATCGTAATGTTTTAATTCACTGAAATAAAGAAAATCAGGGTTATTGGTGAAAGTTGGATGTTTCATGTGCCTTGGTAAAAGTTTTTTCTTGACCAATCTCTTAGGTGGATTACTTGATAAATTTTCTAAGGCAAATACATCAAATTTACCATCAGGGGATCCAAACATAACAATGTCGGGTTTATTATCAGTGAAATAATCGAATTTTCTATAATTTAATTTCATATGCTCATTCTTTCTGTCAAAGATGGATTGTAATATACAATTATCTATTATGATACAATATTTTTGATTATCTAGTAATTTCAAATCCCCCCAATGTTGGATTGTCATCTGTGTTTGTTCTGATCCAAAGCATAACCAAATTCTCAAATTTTTATCCTCACATAGAGTATATAATGTATTTGATGGTGAATCTGCCATTGATGACATTTGTGATGCTGAAGATTTCTGTGATTGGAATGAAGTAACCAGGGAGTCATTAGAGACACCATTTTTCCATCTAATCATAGTGACAGGTTTAGGATGCGGCAACAAAGTTAGGTTGAAAATGACTTGATCACCACTTATGGAAATCCTTTCCCAAAGCTTCACGGTAAGATCATATTTACCTATGCTTGCAATTAATTGAGAGTTTTCTGTAATGGCTACAGAATATACTGGTTTTGATTGTCTTTTATTCCAAAGTAAAAGTGGTTTGTATTCACCGAATTCGTCAGTAATTTTCCAGAACGATAAGAAGTCGGACCCAATTATCAATTCATTATCTTGGCCCCATTTACAACAATTGACTCTTGATGGGTCATGATATATCTTGGTACATTGTGTCCATTTAGGATTTTTCATTATTTGATGAATTGGTTTATAGATATAGACATTGACCCCCACCGCTAGGGCAATAAACCCATTTGTTGGGTTAATATCAACGGCAATACAATCTTCATTCATGTAAATTGTTTGCAATCTAGTGAATTTATTTGACATGATGATTAGATTGTTACCGGAGCAATATGAGAAGATTGTGTGCTTCTGCCAATTAGTATGGCATATAGTTTGTAAGTTTTCATTTGGTCTACCTGGTAGAAAAGTTAACGACATGGTCTAATTGTGATAGAGTCAGATATGTTCGAATATAAAGGGTCAGAGTGATCTGCCTGATGGATAGTCACAATAAGATGATGTTCAAAAAAAGCACTTACTCCTGAGATAAGAGTCGTTCAGTTTCCAGTAGCTTCGTAGTGTAACCTCCAAGTTCACAAGATAAGCCCAGCTTTTCCACGATGCACGTTTTTGTCCTTGTAAATAGTGTACTTTCAAATTAAATTATATTAAATTTAAACCACTAAATTAAACTTTATCCACCTGAAACACCACAAAATAGGTGAAAGAACATAACTCGAAATGGTAGCCAGTTGCAAAGATCAGAAGAAGGCCGTGGCCATCTGCTTACAAAGATCGCCATGTGTGATGATACAGAGACACAAACCACAAGAATGTGTGGACAACCCTGAACTACGCAAGGACTTGCCCGAACTATGTATTGCACAAATGAAGGCGTTTTTGGACTGCAAATCAGGTATAGTCGACATGTCGAAACGTATGAGATCGAATGGCCCGCTTTCCACGGGTAAATACGACCAGCAGTACGAAGATTTGTGCAAGGGGAACTTCGATCCGCGGGAAGAACTGAAGAAGTTAGAGGAATTGAACAGTAGCAACAAGGAATAAACGCGTCAACAGTGACCTACTGGTTCATATATTTAGTTACTTATGCTTTTCAAGAGGAACTTTTGACACATTTAACCATCACTATTAAGGATTTCAATGATAAATGAATTTTTATTTTTTTCTGTTTTATCTTCAACTCATTGATTAGTACTGGAATAGCGTAACTCATCGGCTGGATAACAACTTTTTTGATATGTCTGAGAACAGTAAGAGCCTGCAGGATGAGCTGGACGTGGTCAATATTGTTACGCAGGAGTCGTTGGAGGAGAGAATCGGTCAGAATGTGGAATCTATGACTAATCAGAAATTGCTGGAACAAGAAGAGAATAGATTGGAAAGATCCTCTAACTTATATAATAAGCTACTGACCAAGAAGAAGATCTTGCAAAGGAAGTTGGATACTGCTACTAGAATATCCGTAAAGACAAAATTAAGGGAGCAAATCAAGGATTTATCAGAAGAATTAAGTGATGCTCAAACAGATTTAAATGATATTAATCTGAGAATTAAAGATTTGAAGCAAGAAAATACTGGGAATAATAAGGAAGATTCCACCGGTAGACTTCCTGGAGAATCTGAAAGAGATTTCTTGGTTAGAACTGGTCAAATTACTGCTTTTGGTACCACTACTAACTTTGTCTTGGATGAGAGTAAAGTAGCAAAACCGTTAAATGAAAGTAAAAAGTTTGCCATGACAAGTGAACAGTTGGTGGAGAATATGATAACGTCAGATGAAGAAAATGAACAAATACCCTTAAGTGAAAAATCTGATGACGAATACATGGAAAATGAATCTGCTTCTAGTGGGTCAGATGATAATTCTTTTGTTGAGTTGGAAGAAAACGAACTAGATACAATCATCTCTCAACCTGGTCAAGCAAAGGATGATGGAGACGAATTTTTCTATCAAAAACGTTTGAAAAATTGGACTCTGCAAAGATCAAAAGATAGGGAAAATGATCCAAATCCCAATTTACCAGAATGGTTGAAACCACATCCATATTTATCTGATGCGAAACTTGACGATAAGTTTAAAATACCTGGTGAAATTTTTTCACTTTTATTCAATTATCAGAAAACTTGCGTTCAATGGCTATATGAATTGTACCAACAAAAATCGGGTGGTATCATTGGTGATGAAATGGGGTTGGGTAAAACAATTCAAATAATTGCATTCTTAGCATCCTTGCATCATTCAAATTTATTGGATGGTCCTATAATTATTGTTTGTCCTGCAACAGTTATGAAGCAATGGTGTAGCGAGTTGCATCATTGGTGGCCGCCATTCCGTTCCGTCATCTTACATTCAACCGGTTCCGGTATGACAAATAAGAAGGAAATAAGTGAAGAGGAACTAGAGAACTTATTAATAAATTCTGACTCAGATATAATAAGTTATGAACAGTTACAAAATATGTCTAAAATCAAGTCATCCATGACAACTGAAAAATTACTGGATTCTCTAATAGATAAAATTGTTACAGATGGTCATATTATTATTACCACATATGTTGGTCTCAAGATCCATGCAGATAAATTGCTTAAAGTGAAATGGTCCCATGCTATTCTTGATGAAGGTCACAAGATAAGAAATCCAGATTCAATAATATCATTGACTTGCAAACGTTTGAAGACTTACAATAGAATTATCTTATCTGGTACTCCAATTCAAAATAATTTAAATGAATTATGGTCTTTATTTGATTTTATTTACCCTGGTAAACTTGGTACATTACCAGTATTTCAACAACAATTTGTACAGCCCATTAATATGGGTGGGTACGCAAATGCCTCCAATATACAGGTCCAAACTGGTTATAAATGTGCTACCGCTTTACGTGATTTAATATCCCCCTATTTATTACGTAGAGTAAAGTCAGATGTGGCTAAAGATCTGCCTGAAAAGAAGGAAATGGTATTGTTCTGTAAATTGACTGCATATCAAAAATCTAAATACCTAGAGTTTCTAAACTCTAAGGACTTGTTACAGATTCAAAAAGGTAAGAGACATATTTTATATGGTATTGATATTCTAAGGAAAATTTGTAATCATCCAGACATTATTGATAGAGACATTTTGAAGAATACACCTGATTATGGTAATCCAAAAAAATCAGGTAAGATGCAAGTAGTTAAACAATTATTGACTCTCTGGCATAAACAAGGTTGTAAAACTTTGTTATTCACACAATCTAGGCAGATGTTAGATATTTTAGAGAAATTCATTAATACAGATGACGATTTGCAAACGCTCAACTATTTGAGAATGGATGGTACAACGAATATATCGAAACGCCAAATGTTAGTGGATCAGTTTAATAATCAAAATTATGATATATTTCTGCTAACCACAAGAGTTGGTGGATTAGGTGTGAACTTAACAGGTGCAAATAGAATTATCATCTTTGATCCAGATTGGAATCCATCAACTGATTTGCAGGCAAGAGAAAGAGCATGGAGGATTGGTCAAAAACGTGAAGTGTCTATTTACAGGTTAATGGTATCCGGTACCATAGAAGAAAAGATATATCATAGACAAATTTTCAAACAGTTTCTCACTAATAAGATTCTGAGTGATCCAAGACAGAAAAGGTTTTTCAAAATGAACGAGTTGCATGATTTATTTACGCTTGGTGGTGACGATGGCTTGGCCAATGAAGAAATGATTGAGGAAGTTGAAAAACACACTGATAAACTTAAGCAATCAGTTACCGAAGAGGGTGATGATTTACAACAGGTTGCCAATATTACCGGTGTCTCAAAGCTAGAAAGTTTTTTCAATGGCAAAGAACAAAAAGAAAAAAATAGTACCGAAGATGATCGTTTAATTGAAGGCTTGCTTGGGGGCAATGGTAATCTAGAGAATGCTATGGCACATGAACAAGTTGTTCAATCTCATACATCGTCTTCGAAGCTGGTAGCTAGAGAAGCTGAAAAATTAGCACGGGACGCAGTAAGTGCTTTGAGAAAATCAAAATTGAAGACTAAAAAGTATGATATAGGAGTTCCAACTTGGACCGGTAGATTTGGTGAAGCAGGTAAACTTATTAAGAAAAAAGGGAAAAATAAAAAGAATGCATCTTTGAGTTCATCTCAGGTTTTGAATAACATCAAAAATTTACAAGCGGAAAAGTCTCCCGAGCAATCTGTAGAGGTGAAAGAAACTGACGAAATAACTGAAAAGAATACTACGATTCTGGAAAAGATTCAACATTTCCTTTCTAATTGTGACAATTACTTTTCACCTTCTGCAGATATCATTACTCATCTTGGTATCGATTTTAAAGATAAAAATGATATAATCAAGATGAGAGCATTATTAAAGACAATTGCACAATTTGATAGAACGAAAAAGGGATGGCTACTTAATCCAGAATTTCATTCTTCTTGATAAAAATGAAAACGTCAATATTAATACATTTATAGTCTTGATATAACGAACTGAGCATTTGAGAGACCGAAAAAATCATTGAAAATTTTAGCCTTTAAAGCACTTTACTTGTCTATATATTATTCAAGAAACTCTTTCTTATTTTTTTTATAATAATTACAAATGGTCATTTAAATTCAAAACCTTTGCTTTCGGTTATTGCAGTAAATAATTTTGACTCTAATTTGTCTTTACTCTGATATTCACACAATGCTAACTCATTAAAGCAAGTATGCGCAATAGGTAGTAAATTATTTTCCTCTGATTTTACTCGACTTATTTTGAAATTTAATGTAGACATACCAGTAGCAGGTATTTTGTTAGAACCGGTAACAAATTGGAGGAATCTACTTTGTAATTTGGGCTCCCAATTGCTAACTATTTCCCAAAACCATTCCACTACGGTGCTTTTGTTATCAAATCCATTTGTATATTTTGTGACTGATCTCAACATATTGAAATCATAGGGTTTGTTTACATATTGGTCACCGCATAACAACCTTTTCAGTTCTTCCGAGTCGAATAATTTAATAGATTTGCAATCTTGAAATACTTTGTTGAAGCCAGACATAAACTGTTGAAATTGACACAGAATCGATTCATTCAGATAGTAATGAATCCAAAGGTTAATATATTCACGTTTATTTTCTCTGGTAACCACTTTGTTGGCACCACCTTCACATAATTCCACTGATTCGAGCTTGTAACCATCTCGTTTGTCCTTAACTTTTACAGTGGTTTCAAAAGTTAAACCAAAAATTGAAGCAAAGTCCTCTTCTTCATATTCTAATAATTTCTTCAAATTTGAGCCCACTTCAGGATACAATTCCATGAAATCATCAAATGTTACCTGTTCATTACAAATTTTTTTGTAAAACAAGTTTGGGAAGTTCAAATCCAATATTATACCGTTGTAGAGAGCTAAACCAAGAACAACGCCAGTTAAGAAATATAATTTCTCCATTTTATTATATTCGGTGTGTTTTTTGCAATTTGCCTTATTTATTGTAAACCAACTGAATCCGCTTTCTTCGATATAGTTGAATAGAGAGATCTCTTTTTTGAATAGTTCTTTAGATAAAAGAAGAAACCATTCTTTTCTTAACCCACCAGCATCAATCCCAAGTTCACCAACAAATTCTACCCTTAATGCTTTTAGTAAGTTATTTTGTTGTTCTTTAATGGCAATAAATGAGTCCAAAACTAAAAACTTTCTTCTCACCCTTACTTTGAAGTAAACTGGAACAAATTTATGTTTATCAATTGAATTTAAAAAGGCTAGTTCTGCTTGATATTCCATGGTTCTTCTAGTTTCAAATCCCAAGATAGAAATTTTTAGCCCTAAGGAAAGCAAAAATGGGTAGTCTGAAAAGGCAAAATCCAGAAGTTTATGATTATCAAAATGTAGGATATTTGAAATATTATTTCTCGTTTGAGCTTTATGACTGTTATGAAAATCAAATTTATAGTCAATAAAATCAAGTAACAAGTTGTAAAAATCACTTGTAAGTAGTTTGGAATTGTTGGGTCTTTTTTCATTGACAATTTTTAAGATACTCATCAACCTGGTAGCAGTTCTTAACTGCCATTTTTTCTGGTATTGCTGTGGTTTGATTACAATTTGAGAACCCTTTGGATTCTTCATGTCAGTCCCATATTTCATTGGAAACTGTAAGGTGCTTGGTTCAATATTATTATTTGCTTGATTGACGTTAGTAGATTCGGAGTGAACATTATTAATTTGAGTTGTTTGTAGTGCAACAGTATTTGCTTCGGCAATGTTATGATTTTGGTTAATTACAAAAACATCAATTGTTTCATTATTAACATCATTGATATTATTGCCACTATTATTAAGGACATTGCTTTCATTATTTGTAGCTAAAGATGTTGGTATTACTGGAAGATTGGTGCTTTCTTCATTATTCGGATTGGTGGGATTAAGGTTGTTCTGTTGGTTAACTGGCGGCTGAGTTTCACTAGGTAACTTGCATATTTTATTTTCTTTCAAACTAGTTTCGTAAATTCTTCTTAACTGATATGTCAGATAAAGGTTAACTACTTCTACGTAACTCAAAAATCTTTCCCTGTCCAATTGTTTTAAGTATTGCGCATAAATCTTATACTTGGGGGAATCCATTATATTCGATAAATATCCTAAACATTTTTTTGTAATTTCATATGCTATGGCTCTGATATCGAATGCGTTGAATTTATTGTTGTCATTTTTCACTATGAGTGAGGTTCTTATAATAGGATTAGCTAAAATGATGAAAATCCATCTAAAGTTTTCTACCCTATGTGAAGGTTTTGATAATAAATCATTACATGCATAAAGCATTCTATACAGTGGTTTTCTTGAAGGAAGTTGAAACAATAAACCATAAAAGTGGTCCAATTCGCTATGGTTTATAAACAACCCATTCTGTAAATCACGAAAGGATCTCTCTAATACATCTTCTTCACGAAAACAATTCATCAAATACTGGGTTACCAATCGACAGTCCCCGTTATCTTGTTTGCAGTTTTTTATATGTTGCTCCAACTGGCGAGCACTAGCCAATAGTTGGTTGTTTGAAATACTTATCTTAGCCGAATTACAATTTAGAGCACTCCTTCTCACCATTGAATTTGAGCATTGACAGATATTGCATTTGAATTTTCTACGGTCTTGAATAACTTGCTGTAAAGAACCACAACATAAACATTTTATGACTTCATTATGTGACGAAGAATCTGAACATTCCTTTTTAACAGGGTCTTCTTTGCTAACTACTGCCGTTTCTTCCTTCTTTTTGCTTCTTTTCTTTCTATGTAAAAATTTCATTCTTGCTGAAGCTTAATTATCCAGAAAATAAAGTTTGGCAATACAATTCGCTCCTGCCCTTCTGGTTGTGTCACCATTTTATTGTAGAGATAATTTCTGTTATTTAAAAAAAAAAGTGGAAAGTTGAAGAATCCAAAATAAGATAGATTTGACACAAACAATGTAATGGAAACGCATTGTTTACAAGAGATCGAACCAGGCGCGGGTCTAGTGGGCCTCTTCCACAGCCAGCTAGATGAATTCGTGTTTATTGTGGAAAGTGGTGGTGTGCGGACCTGCCACCGCAAGGATATGGAGGTTTCTCTACTGAACCGTCAGCTAGGTTATAATGTAGCAGGATATCTGTACTTAGACGTCCTGTTACACCAGGAGTTCTTATTCTTGTTGAAGAATAATGGAGATTTGGTAATATTGGACTCCCATTTGCAAACTGTCGACCTTTGGAGGACAAGAATAGGACAAGATTGTTTACAGAAGGAGACATTTTTCTGCATTGATGCCAATAACATGAGATTCTATGTAAATATTTTTGAGGATAGGATCCATGGTATAGATTTGGTTCATGAAAATGGTCAATTGAAGTTCAATGGTGTGGAAAATGTCGATAAACTTTGCGTATATCGGTTTTCCTCTACTATAATAAATATGGATTTTGCCGTCCATTATAATGCTTACTCGATGGAGGAATTCCACACAATTGCAGTACTTTTGAAGGATTCCTACCGCGAATTCATTTATTTCAGAGCAATTTATTTGATAGATCCCATTTCAACAAAGGACTTTTGCAGTAATTGGGCTGTATTACTTGAAAATATCGACATTTGCATGACTGCATCTCAATACCAAAAACAATCTTGTCACATTTCAACCATATCAAATATGGGGTTCTTTATATTTACGTCTAAAGGTTTGAAATTTTTAACTTTACCCAATGGACCACAAAACTACATTGATAATAATGTGATTTTGGATATTTTTCAGGGTGATGATCTATTTGCAGAATTTGAAGAGAGTTATGAGGACAGTTATGAAATGCAAGAAAAGGATATACAGTATTGTCCTCTGACAATGTACACCGAACACAAGGATGATTTAATTAAATTTCACATATTGACTACATCCGGTAAGTACTCTATTTTACAATTTAAGAAGACATTTGAAGAAGAAATTAAGTATGTAATGTATTGGGAACAATCATATACACATATCAATTTTTCTCAGAAATTAAACTTAGAATTAGACTCAAGATATCAAATGGATCAATCACATTGCGTAATCAATACTATTTCAACTATCTCTAACAATCTATTAAACTTTTCGATTTTGTTGAACAGTGACATTTTCTTAATGGGTAGTTTAAAATCACTCAAAGCAAACAATTGGAAGAAATTCAATTATACGGTGGCTGCTAACTATACCAATGTAATGACTTCTTCTTTTGACTGTGAACTATATGATCTAGTGTACTGTGGTAATCATTCCACGAATGTCAGTTATGTCAGATATCTAAGAACACCATTCCATAATCATTATAAACTTGAAGCCTCTGAGGATGATATATCAATAAACGATGATATAATCGTAAGCACACCGATACTGAATACTTCAAAAGAAATATGTTATGTATCTAAGGATGGTTCAATCAAATGGTCAGATTCTAGTAGTATTCTCAAAATATCTAAGTTCAATTCAAACGATTCATATTTAATTTGCAGTATCAAGAATAAACAGACTAATTATACATATTTGGTTCAGAATAATACTGTTTCTGTAATTGAAAATTATGATAGAGTTATCAAGTCATTTAAATTTGGGCATGAAAATATTAGCATTAATGACATCACACTTCATTGTGTTACAACTAACAGTTACCATATTTGGTTAACAGATATATATGGTAAAGTTTTCTGTATTGATAAGGACACTGGTTCCATTATCAAACAATTAAAGCTGCATTATAAGGAACTCAAATTCATCAATTTCATTGATTCATTGTTGCTTTATCATGGAAATATAATAATTAAAATTCAGTACGATATGAAAGAGGGGAAATATAAGTTTTTATCACTATTCGGTGGCCCTGATATTGTTAAATATTTCCAAAGTTTTGAAATCATCATAGATAGACAAAACCAGAAATTTAGGATTATTGAAATACGAACGGATGAAAATATTGAGTCTTTGACAAAGATTTTTTATTTTAGGCACGATGCTCAAATCTGTTCATTGTTGAGGTTATCTCCAGTTTCACCGTTCATAATCTTGAACAGTTTTTATAATTATGAGAGTAAGTTACTTGTATTTGATTTGAATAAAGAATGCGTTGTTGATGAAAAACAAGTTGGGAAAGGATTAGTAACAGATATGATAAGTATTAAGTATTTGATTCCAGATGAATATGGACAGAATAATTCAATGAAGCGTAAAGATGGTTCACATGATATGAAGGTGAAAAATTCTAATAAAGGATTAAATGAATTTCAGTTAGCGGAAAAAATAATCATGGATCAATGTTTTATCATATCTTTAAATTATGAAATGTCAGAATTTGAAGATGAAGATAATTTGATTATATTCATGCTGGACGATGAAATGGAGAGTAAGAAAAATCTTGATCTTGGCAATAATGACAATGAAAGTGGAAATAAAGTCAATGGTCAATTAATTGAAATGAAAAAGGTGAATACAGAATTTAATATTACCAAGATGTGTAATTACGAAATGAATAATATTATTGTTGTTGGTGACAAGATTGCCATTTACAATATTACATATTCAATGAAATGGGACACATTTGTAGTGAAAGAACAAGAAAGTAATTATAAACATATAAATATCGAAAGCTGTTATGTGAAACAAATTGTAATACAAACAGAAGATCAATATGATAAATTGTTATTATTTGATATTTTAAGTGGGGTTTACCAATATAAAATATTCAGGCAAAGGGAAGCAAATGGGAAATACCATATTGAAAGAGTAATAAATAGTCAGAAACTAGCGGTTTTACAAGATATTCATAATGTTGGTATGATAACAAATTTCCAATATAAGAGAACCGTTGAAGGTCAATGGTTTATCATGTCAATTGATTTGAATAAATTAAGAATATATCATTTAGATCAAGATGACGAAATCAATATGTTTGAGATCTTGTTACCCAATGTGATATTAAATATTGATGACTGTCCAAATAATAATTATCTGTGTCAGTATAATAATAGTGAGCCAGATATATTGTTTTATGTGACAACAACTTGCAATGGATTATATTCGATTTCATTTGGAAAATTTTTGATTCATTCATCAGAGAGAAAAAAATTGATCTCACAAATGGAATATATCTGTGATATCGAGGAAGAGGAAGACGAAGAAGAAGAAAAATTTTCAATTGATTTAATTGATTCTAGAATACTAAAGATAAATGTATGATAATAAATGTATCTTATATATATATATATTATATTATATTAATATGAAAGATTTTAAAAACTAAATGTACACAAAATATGGGAATTAAATTAATAAGGTATCAATTTTATCCTTAACGGCATAAATTTGATTCTTGATGGCAGAAGCATCATTAGTAGTAATAGATGCAGCAATAACTGGTCTAGAGACACCACAAGCTCTACCTAAAGCAGCTCTTGATGGTACGAAAACGTATGGAACATTCTTATCTTCACATAATAATGGTAAATGTAAAAGAATTTCGATTGGGGTACAATCAGCAGCCATGATGATAAATTCAGAGATACCACGATTCAAAGTCTTTGTAGTTTCATTGGCACCTTTCTTTAATTGTCTCAATTTGGTGGCTTGTTGCACAACGTCCAAGATTTGTTGTGTTAATTCAGCATCAGCTAATGGGAAGGCCTTTGGGTTTGGTTCAGTAGACATAGTTTCTGGGTTTTCTGAGTGTATGAGTGTGTAGTTTCAAGTTCCTTGCAGTGTAGCTCGCTCGAAGTTCGATGAGCATAAGAAGAAAAAACGAAGTGAAAAAAAATTCTCTTTTTTTTTCAGTTTAGCGATGTGCCGTGGGAAGTGATCTTGTTTTTTTTTATTTTTTTGGAGGATCGGCCGACTTTGGATATTTTTCCTTTTTCAGTTTGGGATTTCCAAAGGTTGGTGAGATGTGTACGTAAGGCTATTAGAGTGTACTGATGGCAGATAATAGCTGGTGGGAACCGTTAGACGAGGCGAGTGAAGAGGAGAATGTGGTTGTAGAGGACGTGGCCAATTACAGGCTTTCTATACAGGAGACAGGCCAGTTTGACCAGTTTGTCACAATCGATAAGGTCGCTGAAGAGAATCTTAATGTGTTGGTATGCGACAATAAGCAGGAAAATCACAGGTTTCTCACCGTTTGGGGACAGTACAGACAGCTGGTGTGGTCCAAGTCGAAAACGTTTGTCACTTTGACCGCAATGGCTGTTATGATTGGCTGCTTTGCCGGGTTTATACAAATATTTACTGAAACTTTAGTCAATTGGAAAACCGGCCATTGTACTAGAAATTTCCTACTAAATAAATCATTTTGTTGTAGTGACAACATCTTGAATCCATTGCTTGAACAAAATTCAAAGAACAACAGCAGCAACAACACAACAACAAAATCTTTCATAGAAAGTAGGTCTTTACCTTATTTACACAAAAGAGATGAACTACAATGTATAGAGAAAGGGCTATGGGTGGAATGGGAAGGTAATTTCAAACCATTCACCATTTTCATCATGCTATCCGTATTATTTGCTTTTATTAGTACTTTATTAGTACAATATATCGCACCCATGGCTACTGGTTCAGGTATTTCAGAAATTAAAGTTTGGGTGTCAGGTTTTGAATATAAATCATCTTTCCTAAGCTTAATCACTTTACTAGTGAAAAGTGTAGCTTTGCCTTTGGCTATTTCCTCTGGTTTAAGCTTAGGTAAAGAGGGTCCATCTGTACATTATGCCACTTGTTGCGCATTCCTAGTGACAAATTGGCTACTAAAGGGTAACTTAACTTATTCATCACAATTCGAATATTTGACTGCTGGTGGGGGGGCAGGTGTAGCTGTCGCGTTTGGTGCCCCGATAGGTGGTGTACTTTTCGGTTTAGAAGAATTATCTTCTGCGACAGATTTTAATTCAAATACTTTATGGAAATCATATTATGTCGCATTGATTGCTGTGACTACTTTAAAATGTATTAACCCATTCAGGAACGGTAAAATCATTTTGTTTAACGTCACTTATGACAAGAATTGGAACGTGAGAGAAGTACCAATTTTCATTATCCTCGGTATCTTTGGTGGTCTTTATGGTAAATATATCTCCAAATTAAATATCCAATACGTCCATTTCCGTAAGACCTATTTGAAAAATTGGCCCACACAAGAAATTGTTATCCTAGCTCTAGTTACATCATTCATTTCTTATTTTAACGAATTTTTGAAACTTGACATGACTGAAAGTATGGGTATACTTTTCCATGAATGTACTAAACTTGATGATGATGAAAATTCTGTGTTCGCTCATAGATTATGCTATTTAGATGAACATACTCACGTTTTCGAATTCATCAAAGTGGTAGCTTCATTATTCATGGCTACCATAATCCGGTCATGTTTAGTGATCATTTCCTATGGTGCTAAAGTACCTGCTGGTATATTTGTACCATCAATGGCTGTGGGTGCTACTTTTGGTAGATTAATAAGTTTATTGGTGGAAAGATTTTTTTGCGGTACTGGTACTATTACTTCTGGAGCTTATGCATTTTTAGGTGCAGCAGCTACTTTATGTGGTATTACAAATTTAACACTTACCGTAGTAGTTATCATGTTAGAATTAACTGGTGCATTCATCTATATTATACCCACGATGATTGTAGTCGCAATTGCAAAAATTATCTTAAGTTCGTCCGAGACAAGTGGTATTGCAGATCAAATGATTAAAGTCAATGGGTTCCCCTTAATTGAATATGAAATGGACGATGAAGTGAAACATTTCATGGAAAATATTCAAAATGATCAAATAATGACTAAAAAATTGATAACATTGAAAGAAAGAATGTTTGTATCTGAAATTGAACAAATAATATATAATAATAACACATCCAATAATGATAATAAGTTGGTTAATGGGTTCCCAGTAATTAGTTATGATGATACTAATGATGAGACTGATCCAAGATGCATTGGTTATGTACTTAGAAGACATCTAGTTAAGAAATTATTACATTTGGATATTAATAGTACAGATGCTAATACAATATTGGTACATTTTAATCCACAGGATGAGATTAATAAAGATGATGATGCAAATATTAGCTTTGCTGATATTAATAATAGTTCACCTGTTACTGTGAAACCAAATGTTTCCACCAATATGGTTTATAGAATGTTCAAACATATTGGTTGCAAAGCTATCATGATTGAAGATTTTGGTATATTACAAGGTATTATAACTTGCAAAGATATATTAAGATTTGAAAGATATATTTCCAGGAAGAAAATTGGTATTAAATTCAAATACGATGATAATTTAAACAATAGGATATGGTCGTTTTGTCAACCGATCATACAGAAGTTTACTAACGCTCGAACTTAGGAAAAAAAGCATTTATTTTACAAATAAATGATTAAGACTATGTGTAGAACGGGTGTCACTGGTATACAATACCAATAATGAATAGTATCATAACTATGCATTTACCATGATGTTTCTAAAAGAGGAATTCTCACAATACGTTTTTATAGATTAACAATCTTCATTACTTAATTTATATTTATATAGTGTAGTTTGTATATGTATATATATATATATATATATATATATATATATTTCAATAAAATAATGTAATAATAAAAAGTTACAATAGATTATTTTGTTGTCGTCGTTGTTCTTAAAGTTTATAGAAAAAAATTTGTAAAGACCTTTGATATTTTGTTAAGTGTGTTGTGCATGATTCAAGAATTTGAATTTGATCATAATTAACAGATAACATCTTGAGTAGCTCTAGAGTTCAATAATAAAGCTACAATCAAACCGTACAAACCTAAAACTTCAGCAAAAATTAAGATTAAAATCATACCCACAAATAATCTTGGTTGTTGAGAAGTACCTCTAACACCAGCATCACCGACGATACCAATGGCAAACCCAGCAGCAAGACCACTTAAACCAACAGAAAGACCAGCACCTAATTGGATAAATCCAGTATACAAAGCCTGCTTTTGACCCAAGGAATAACAAACCAAGACTGAGACAACTAACCCGTAAATGGCAATAATACCAGCCATAATAACTGGAACAATATTTTTAAATAATAAATCTGGTCTTAGTACACAAGTGACACAAATACCAACACCTGATTTAGCGGTACCGTAAGCAGCACCAAAAGAGGTAAAAATGATTGCAGCTGCACAACCCATAGCACCAAAAAATGGAGCATATACTGGACATAATTCAGAAGACATAGTTAATCGATCTATTTATTGGTGAGAAAGTTTTTGCTTAAATGTTATAAGTGTATAATAACTGATGTTATAGCAATGGTTTAAATGTTTTTATCTTTTTTTTTTTTTTCAAGTAAAGGAATTTAAATTTATTCCAAACTTTCTCTTTTTGCCAAAATGAAAATTTGACGTAAACCTTAAAAAAATTGCACGTGTTTTTTCTAACGAATTCCGACGGACATTTATCAAATTGACGGTTTTAGAATACCGACGACGGATTTGATTAAAAATGCGAAGCCCCGACGGCAACTATATAGATTTTGAATGTTGATACTTAAAGTGACTATTACATATGCGGATGAATGATAGGTACTAGATGAGGTCGTATTCGCCATGACAAGCATTCAGATGTTATTCAACCCTGAAGCTCAATAAAACTGTACCTAGTCAGTCAATGGCCATAAACCTGATTCTCAAAAGTATAACCCTTATCATGCAGTTCTTTTAGATATAATAATGAACAATTATGCACGTTTGAAAAAACTTTCAATAGATCCTTGCTTTCTTTTCTTGACCGGACTGGTTGTTTTCTTCTTGATGGGGGAATTTAGTCTCTTCTTAGCACTTGCAATAGATGAGGAAGACTTGGTTGAAGATAAATTAGGGTGTGAGTTACTTTTATTAACTTTTGTCACAATATAACCATCTTTATCCGTATACGTTGTAACTTGTGGTTCTTTTTCCTTTTCTGGTTTTTCTTCTTCCTGCTCCTGCCTTTGTGTTTGTTCCTTCTTGTTGTTGATGGGCTGACTACTCATAATCATTGATTCTTCCATGGTTGTATCCAATAATTCATCTAGCTCATTATCATCTATCTTTTTATCATTTATTATGGAAGTTTTAGTTTTATGTTGTTCATCGTCTTGCTGTTTTACGTTAGTGTCAACTGACGAATTTTCATCCTTGTCAATGTCAATATCATCATCACTTTCATCAATAAATAATTTATTCAGGTCTTCTAATTGTTTCTTTCTCTTTGGATCATTATTTAGTTCAATCTCTTTTAATTCACGTTGTTTAACTTGTCTTTCCTTTAATTCTTGCTGCCTCTTTTGTTCTTTCTCTTCTCTTGATTTTCTCATCTTTTCCAATAATTTCATTGATCTTAATCCAGTTGATTTAGGTTTGGAGCTGTTTTTAGTAGCTTCATTATTGGTAGTAATTTTATCCTTACTTCCAATTGCCTTTGAATCTTCTTTCTTAGTAGCAATATCACTTTGCTTAGTTTTAAAACCAAAGCCAGTTGCCTTTGGTTCTTTCTTGGTGGGTAACAATTTCTCAGTTGTAGGAGTAGTATCAACGATTACTTCATCAATAAGAGTATTCTTTATCATACAGTAAGGTTCCTCTAAGGGTAAATTAACTGGATTAAATTCATTTGTAGGATTAAAAGCATAAATGAAACAATCCGTTATATTTGAATTATTTTCTGCTTCATCTTGATCAATAGTATTCAAATCCGTAACTAATTTTATTGAATTATCGGCATAACAGATCATTATAATGCAACTATATTTCATAGTGGTGGTAGTGTTGAAATATTTGTACATGAGACTCTTGGAAGACTGCGGACCAATTCTGAAAGAGTGCATCAAATCAGTGAAAGAGACTGGCTGAATGTCAGTGAAAAGTTTCTTGTTTATATATTCAATAATCTGTGAGTCCTTATCGTCGGTGGTCATGTTGTAATGCTGTAGAGGTTTCTTGGTATGTGGGTAGCCAAAGTGCCAATAAACACTGTTCGTTATGTAACGCGTCAAATTGAAATTCTCTATCACGTTGATCTGAAAAAATGGAGAAGTGGGATTAGGTCTTTAGGGTATGGCTGTCTTAGGGTGTCTTAGGGTGTCTGTGAGGGGTTGGGAGGGTTTGTGACATTTGTCCTAACATTGACACCTTAGGGTGAAACTTCACAGGTCACAGGTACCCAGTAGCCCAAGAACTTAGGAACAGTACCAAGCAATCACACTTCATATCCTTGCCTTCTATGCTTGTGTTCCTATCATTATCTTGACCTGTGGTATGTGAAACACTCTATATCTTGCAATAGCTTCGAAAGAAAGATACTAACTTTACAGTATATACCCTTTTTGCAGTAAGCACTGCCAGCAATTATACTCACTTTTGTATATATCTATATACACTACAGAAACTTCTGGACCAAAAGCGTCATAAAAGTCTAATGGAATAAGTTGTCATCGTCATCATTACTACTGGATTGGAAAAACCATTTGAAAATGATTATACTAGAATAGATGATTAAGCCACCCATGATAGACATCCCACAACTCACAGAATTAATTAACTGAGAATGATATAATACCATTGGTAATACAATACCAGAACAAACAAACAACCCAGTTAAAAAATGTGCTAAATCATTACCACTTGAACCAGTATTGAAATTTGAATCCGACATAAAATCATTACCGCTACCATAAAATCCGTTTGATCCACTAATACCGAATAGTGAATTAGGCAAGGGTGCCAATAAAAATATTAGTATATCATACAATGGGTAGTAGTTGTTAAATAAGGCGCAACTTAAAATGATAAGAAGGAAACCAAGTGCCAGGAATCCTGCTAATGATATTATCTTTGTTAAGGGAGAGATCTTGATATGCATGTTGATAGCAGAGTCAGTACGATAAAGGCAGTCCGTTTAACATGTGAGAGTTATGTACAAGCACAATCAAACACACAGATCTTAAAGTTTAAGGTTTGGTTGGAAAGGGAGGGTAACGTTTCTTATTCTGTCATGACTTATCAAAACTAATCAGAACTCAAGGCTCAATCCAGCAGCTTCAAAGAGATCAAAAGGCTTGATTGTCATCAATATTCCTTATATACTGTTATGTACAATGGATTTAACTATATAAGATAACATTTAGCACTCTTATCATTATTTAAATTGAACTAAATACAAGAAATGGATCGTAAATAATAAATCGATCTATATATGTGTTTTTGAGGGATCTGGAGTTATTTCATTTTCCTTCATCGTAATGGGTAATAATACTCAGTGAAGTCGAGCTCTAGTAACATACCATCAATAAGCTTTTTATTGTTTGTTTTCAGTGGAAGATGAATCAGTTGAAGATGAACCACCATTAGAAGCATTGTCCTTATATAAAGGTTCGAATAATTTCATAGCGGAAGTTTTCAATTCTTCAGTCTTGTTGGAAATTTCATCAACAGGGACTTCTTCACCAGATTGAGCCTTAGCAATCAATTCTCTCAAGCTTGAAATTTGATCTCTCATTTGTTGAACGGCAGCTTTATCTAACTTATCTTCGAATTGCTTTATGGAAGCTTCAGTTTCACTAATTGATTGATCGGCTTTGTTAGCAGTTTCAATTGACTTCTTTCTAGCTTCATCTTGTGTCTTGAATTTTTCAGCATCACTAACCATCTTTTCAATTTCTGCATCAGAAAGACCAGAGGAACCGGCAACTGTTATGGATGCATCCTTATTGGAAGCTTTATCTCTAGCGGAAACATTGATAATACCATCAGCATCAATATCAAAAGAAACCTCAATTTGAGGAACACCCTTTGGAGCAGGTGGGATACCAGATAAATTGAAATTACCAATTAATTTGTTATCTCTAACTAATTCTCTTTCACCTTGGAAAACTCTAATTTCAACAGATGTTTGACCAGCAGCAGCTGTGGAGAATACTTGTGATTTCTTTGTTGGAATAGTAGTATTTCTTGGAATTAATCTAGTGAAAACACCACCTAAAGTTTCGATACCTAAGGATAATGGAGTAACATCTAATAATAAAACATCGGTAACTTCACCAGATAAGACGGCACCTTGAATAGCAGCACCGATGGCAACAGCTTCATCTGGGTTAACAGCTTTTGATGGTTCTTTGTTGAATAAAGATTTAACAGTTTCAACAACTTTAGGCATTCTAGACATACCACCGACTAAAAGAACATCTGAAATATCACTGGTAGAAAGGTTAGCATCCTTTAAGGCTTTCTTAACCGGATCAACAGTTCTCTTGATCAATGGTTCAGTTAAAGCTTCAAACTGAGCTCTAGTAATCTTCATATTGATATGTTTTGGACCAGAAGCATCAGCTGTAATGAATGGTAAATTGACTTCAGTTGAAACAGTGGATGATAACTCAATCTTTGCCTTTTCAGCAGCTTCTCTAATTCTTTGAACGGCCATTCTATCATTTTCTAAATCAATACCTGATTCAGCTTTAAATCTTTTGACAATTTCTCTTAATAAGACAATATCAAAATCTTCACCACCTAAATGGGTATCACCATTTGTAGATTTGACTTCGAAGACACCGTTATCAATATCTAAGATAGAAATATCAAAAGTACCACCACCTAAATCGAAAACAGCGACAACTTTAGAATCAGATTTTTCAAGACCGTAAGCTAATGCAGCAGCAGTTGGTTCGTTAACCACACGTAAAACATTTAAACCAACAATTTGACCAGCATCTTTAGTAGCTTGTCTTTGTGAATCGTTGAAATAAGCTGGAACGGTAACAACGGCATTGTTAGCAGGTTTACCTAAATAAGCTTCAGCGGTTTCCTTCATCTTATTTAAGACAAAACCACCAATTTGAGCTGGTGAATAGGTTTTACCTCTAGCTTCCACCCAGGCATCACCATTTGAATGTTTAACAATCTTGTATGGTACTTGTTTAATATCTCTTTGAACTTCTTTATCTTCAAAACGACGACCAATTAATCTTTTAGTGGCAAATAGGGTATTTTCTGGGTTGACCACTGCTTGTCTCTTAGCTGGAATACCGACTAATCTTTCCTCTTTAGTAAATGCAACCACAGATGGAGTAGTTCTTGAACCTTCGGCATTTTCGATAATTTTTGGAACCTTACCTTCCATAACGGCCACAGCTGAATTGGTTGTACCTAAATCAATACCAATTACGGTACCTTTGACTTTGGTTGATTGTAAACGTGTGGCAACACGGATGGGAGAGACGATAGATTTTGATAGTATACTCTTGGACAACATTTCTGACAATGTATATTGAACTCGACTTGCTTGAAACTTCACTAAGCTAAAATCTGAAAACTTAAAAACAAGGAAGAGGCAAATTGAATGTAAACAAGTAATATAAAACTTTAGCGGAAATGATTAATTAAATATGAATGAAAAATGAACTTTTTGGTGTTACGATAGAAAATAAAATATTATTCTAGAAACCGTTGGCGGCTTCTGGCGGTGTGTGAGGGTAACCCCCCAATTAATCCCACTGTTTCTTTGTCGGTTTCCCATTTCCGAAGGCGATGTGAAATTGAGTCACGCAGCACGGAGATTGAAATTTGCGGATTTACAAATCCGTCCTGAGAAAACAGATAGAAATGTCGGAATTCCCAATTCATTGTGAGGTTTATGAAACCCTAATCCTCACCGTAAGTAAGCGCTCTATCTTGATTTACCTCAGTGACCGTAAAACCTACGTTAAATGTTGAAGTATAGATAAATAGTCTTGAAGATCAATCCATCCTATTCGCATTTCTCCCAATTACAACTCGCTTAGAATACTGAGAAAATCCTTAGAGAAAGAATGAGGTCTTGGACGAGAAGTGTTTGAATAGAAGAGGAAAAATAAAGTAATAAGGTATTATTTAAATCCTTATTGTAATAATTTAATCTTATATATATTTCCTATGCCTCCTTTTCTATGAAACATGAATACTTGAAACAAAATTTCACTTTAGAAGAATAGATTTTGTTATGTCCTTTTCAAAAATAAACAACTAATCATAAAGCTTTCTCTTGGTTTTTGCAAAACTAAAGAGCTTGTGCTTACCGTATGTTCCACTGCAAAAGGACCACAGTCAGCTCTTTATAACTATCCAACCATCTCCTTGCTATATAGCAATAGATGATTCTTCTGGCCAAAAGATATAATCAACTACGGTTCTCTTCTACGAAGTTTTCTGTGCATGTTCTGTTTACACTATTTTTTTTCAATATTGGTCTTACTGCAATTCGCGATATTATTGGATCATACGCAGCATCAAACCTATTTTGATTAACACTTCACAACCGCAATGTCTAAACTACCGGTAATTGATTTGAACGCAATTGAAAATGAGGATAAATTATATCCAATTGTGAAAGATATTCTACTGAGAAGTGATACTTTCATCTTGAAAAATTTTTCCAATATTGATAGCCTCTACCGTTCCATCAACATTTTGGGAAGATATCATGAATCCAACCATAGTGATCAAAAAAATGAACCAAATCAGCAAATTGCTGAGAATTTAAAGAGCAACCATTCTTCACTTTCCTTGGACTCCAATTTCACTGGTTTAGCTAAAATTAATGATTTTTGCTATATGGAACAATACATTAGGGATAGTACTAATCCAAATATTTTCAATACTAGGAAGCTAACTAATTCGCCCAATAATAATGATCATCTTTTAATCGTGTATGAAAAACTAGTAAAAATTTTGTCTTTTTTCACTAAGATAGCATTAGAAACAATCACATCCAAAGAACTTGTTCAAAAACTTTTATTTGACAATTCTAATGATAATATCCAAACTGAGAATAACCTACCAATCGATATTACCCAAAATCATGCCACAAAATTTACTAGATATTATAGTATTTTGAATCCTAATAATGATATTCCCTTGGATGATACTGATGAGATTAACGAAGTTGCCGTATTGAAGGGCAACGTCGATGCTTCTAATATCTCTTCATTTTCTAGTAATAATACTAAAGATTTTAAGCTGGTAGAAAATTCAGGGTTGATGCAAGTTTTCCCAATGGCACAGAATATCAAATTTAAACCACCAACTTCTTCACTAAGTGATAATGTCTGGTCGCAAGTAGTTGATGAGCCCAACTGTTTGTTGTTTCATACAGGTAAGCTTTTACAGACTTTGTCAAGCGGACTACACTCCACCACCCCATTAATGATAAATTACAATTCTTTAGGTGTAACAAAGCATATCTCATTTGCAGATAATACATCTAGTAATATCACACCAGTGTCAGATTTAATATATTTAACCATTTATCCTGACTTGACCAATCGGTCTGTATTGAATAACTTATTAATCGAACAAATTAATGAATTTCCTGAGATCGCTGCCAAATATTATGCAAAAGAACAAAATGAACAAAAGCTACTCAAAAAGATAGAATTTTATAAGACATTATTTAATATTAGTGAAACAGTTTTATCCTTGTTTTCAATGTCTATGACAATAAACTCCAGATCAAAGATACCTGAACTAGCTAATATTTTACCACAGATGACCAACTTGCTAAAGAAAAAAGTAACACAAGACCATTTCTTAAGAATGATTTATATTTGGCCAGAAGCATATACATTAGAAATTGATAATAAAGGCCATATTACAGTTAAATTACCAAAACAGGATTCATTGAAGTTACTAACTAATAATTCAAGAAAATTGCAATTTACAAGAAAAGTTGAAGAAATTCTACCGAAATTGCAAGATCAAAATCTGACAGATGTTCCAATGTTTAGGATCAACAAAAGAAGATCATCTTCGAGTGATGATGTCGGAATGAAACCTAAAACTTTTAATCCAGGTTCCAATACTTCAATCAACCCAGAAAATTTTAATAACGATGCAATGGAAGTAAATTATTCAAATGGAGGTAAATATTTACACAATGAAATGAAATCATTCAAATTTAATGAAAAACCTTCAGATTCTCAATCAAATTTATTAACTAGAATCAAAGAAAAAGAGGCCAAATCAAAGGAACTGCTACAACAAAGACAACTACAACATGAAAAATTTCTTAAGATGAAAATGAAGCAAATTTGGGAAATATTGAAAAACTTACAGTTCAATTTACCATATACGGAAACATATTTAGTGAATTTAATTGTTGATTCCTTGAGGGACAGTAATAACCCTATCGGTAAAGATGAAGTGCAGAAAATCTTATTCAAATTATATGAGCTAAATAAAGGAACGATAAAATTAATCCCCACGGAAAACGGCTTGAAGATATATCGATGGTTGAACGCTTTGAATGATATCAGTCTGGAATAAGAAACTTCAAATCATGGGTGTTTCAAATTTTGAAAAAAACAAAACTTAAAAATATAAAAGATTCTTGAATTCCTGATCATGAATTATATATATGTATATTTGATTGCTTAAGTAAGGCTTTTTGTAATTATTAAGAATTGTGTAATGATATAAAACTATTTTAAACACAGATTGAAGCCATATTCCAGTAGTTTTCAAATCATAGGGTTTTTGGCTAGAATATGAACAAGATAGTTCTTCTAGTTCAAAATAATTCCAATTCAGAAAAAATTAAATAAAATAAAATTATATTATTAATTAGAAGAGATAATCTTATAAAAGAAATATATATGCAATTATTTACATTAAAATGCTTGGAAAAAAAAAAGTTAACAATATAGTTTTTTATATGAATTGTAATTCCCAAATTGAAACATGAGTAATACAGGAATTAAATTAAAATAAATGGAAAAAAGATCAAAAAGTACAAAAACAGTTAAAGTTCAAAAAAGATCAAAGTATAAAAAGTTCAAAAAACATAATTAAAGTTCAAAATGTGATTAAAAGTACAAATAATATTGGAATAGCGGAGGTAAAAAAAAGCAATTGAATTAAATAAATTGATTAATCAATTAAATTACTTAATCAGATTTTGGAGCATCTTTGAAAGAGATAGCAGCTTCTTCACCCATAGCGGTAATGATAGTAACGTTTAAATCTCTACCTTCATCAAAAGCATTTTGTAATTGATCACCTAATTCACCTTCTGGGGTCTTAACATCATCCTTAGTTTCACCGTCCATGGTCATTAAGGATAAGTAACCGTCATCAATGTCTAATAATTGATATTCGGTTCTCTTGACGAATGGAACTTCTAAGTTATGAGTAGATGGAGATAAATCTTCTAATTTCTTACCAGTGAAGATATCTAAAGCGACTAAATGAACTTTAGCGTGACCGTGCTTACCGGTTTTAGAAGTAGACATATCAACAATCTTACATGGTCTACCTTTAATGACAACAAAACCGTTCTTTCTTAAAGCGGAACATTGCATTGGGTAAGTAGCAGAAGCACCAGCATCGGCACTATCAAAAACGTGTTCTTCGTCAGACATTGTTGTTATATAAGGATAAATTTAAGGTTACTGTTCTTTCCAAAAAAGAATAAAACTTAGAAGGAAACAAAAATTAAACAAGAATAATAGGTAAACAATTATGAACTAAAAGAAATAAAGAGAGAAAAAAACTTTTCTTCTTAAATCAAAAATGTTTTATACTAAAGTGAAATGAAAAAGCATATTTCGTAACTAGTAGAAACGACTTTTTTCACTTGTTTAAATATTTTTCCAAGATGAAAAATTTTCTTGATTTTGCGTCGTCGAATTTTTTGACTTAAAGACGTATTCACTTGAAAACCTAATTTTTTTTCCAGCTCGAGAAGCGGTTTCCCTTTTGGGAAGTGAATAACCGAAACAGAAATCGGTTCTGTGCTTCGGGTTTTCTCTGTAAGACTGAGGTCATGTCGGCATTTCAGTCGGCATTTCTGGTGGGCATAGCTTTCCAGAGCACGTGACTGCTCTGTCGGAAAAATATCCGAATCTTTCATTCTTGGATCTTTTCTGGTTTATCACGCTGCACGATTTCAGGTATTCTATTTTTGGTGAAATGGCAAAACATGAAAAAATCCGGCAAACCGCAAAGAAGAAAAAAGTGACATTGACCTAAATAAAAAGCTAAAACCCTCACTAAGTGCCAACAGGCTGGGAAAAAAAGATTTTCGATTACAGCAAAGAAACCCTAATAATAGTCAATTGTAATATATCTTACTTTGTCCATCGATTCTTTTAGTTCCTATTGCAAAGGATTGATTGAGCACACTTTTTCTGTTTGCTTCTTTGTTTGTTTGTTTTATTTACTTTATTTTTTTCTATTTATTTTTTTTTTTTGGATTAAAAAACAAATTTTTGATTTTAACTGCATTTTTGATACACATCATTTAATTGACTGGACTGCGATACCTTCCCAAATACCCACACTCACATATTGTCATTTCTTCTCGCTTCTATTAGTGCTGAATTTGAACTCTTTCAAAATTTCAGTACCCAAAACACACTATTTCCACAAATCAGTTGCATATATACACATGATTAAAAAGCTTTTAACTAAGAAGAATCTGAGTGGGTTAACCATAGCGATCACAGTAATAATACTATTGAAAATTCTGATATTCAATCTTTTATTCTCCAGTGTTCTAGCGCCAATTCTAGGTTACCATAATCATTTTTATAAACCAACTTTCAATAAGAATTTGAATGTAGAATTTTATGACTTAAATTCATATCAAGGTAATAAAAATGGTTGGCAAACAAGAGATCGTATCCTTTTCTGTGTCCCATTGAGAGATGCTGCTGAACATTTACCGATGTTTTTCAGTCATTTAAATGATATGACATATCCACATAATTTAATTGATTTATCATTCTTAATGAGTGACTCTAAGGATGATACAATGGGTGTATTACTATCAAATTTACAAACTGCACAATCCCAAAAGGATAAATCCAAAAGATTTGGTAATATTGAAATTTATGAAAAGGATTTTGGCCAAATTATTGGTCAATCATTTAGTGATAGACATGGGTTTGCAGCACAAGGTCCAAGAAGAAAATTAATGGCTAGAGCAAGAAATTGGTTAGCATCAGTGGCTATAAAACCTTATCATTCATGGGTTTATTGGAGAGATGTTGATGTAGAAACTGCTCCAATAACAATAATGGAAGATTTAATGCATCATAATAAAGATATCATCGTTCCTAACGTTTGGAGACCATTACCTGATTGGTTAGGTAACATTCAACCATATGATTTGAATTCTTGGCAAGAATCTGATGCTGGTTTAGAATTAGCTGATTCATTAGATGAAGATGCCACTATTGTGGAAGGTTATCCTGAATACGCTACTTGGAGACCACATTTAGCTTATATGAGAGATCCAAATGGTGATCCGGAAGAGGAAATGGAATTAGATGGTATTGGTGGTGTCTCCATTTTAGCTAAGGCAAAAGTTTTCAGATCTGGTTCACATTTCCCAGCTTTTTCATTTGAAAGACATGCTGAAACTGAAGGTTTTGGTAAATTATCAAGAAGAATGAATTTTAACGTGGTAGGTTTACCACATTATGTTATTTGGCATATTTATGAACCATCAAAGGAAGATTTAAAACATATGGAATGGATGGCTGAAGAAGAGAAAAGGAAATTGGAAGAATCTAAGATTAAAGATTTTTATCAAAAAGTTTGGGATTCAGGTTTCGAAGATATCAGAGACGATTGGGAACATGAACGTTCATTAATCTTAAATAATATTGATTCTATGAAGACTAAGGGTAAAATCGAAGTCGATTGGTCAGATGATGATCAGGATGATGCTGAATTGGCTGATAAAAAATTAGCAAATGAATTACTTGCTAATAAGAAACAATTCATAAAAGATGATACTGAAAAGAAACCAGCTTTCTTTGATCCAAATAAGAATTAATTGATTTTTCGAAATCAATATTTTGATATACTTACTACTATATAATATTTAATTATTCATAACATTCATTGACAATTATTTTTAATGTCGTGTACTATCGTTCAAATCGTTTCTTTTTTTTGTGTTTCTTACTAATGAATTTAAACCCAAGAATTAAATCTTAATCCTCTTCAATTTCAACCTCTTCGAAAATTTCATGTTTCTCTTCAATTTGTCTTTCCTTTTCATTTTCATAACTTTCTTTATTCTTCTCAGATAAAATATGAGTAAACGATTTTTGTTTCTCTCTATTATTCCAATTTAGTTGTCTACTTATGGAATCAATAAATTCTGTACCAGTAAATTCAATTGTAGGGAAACTGAATGGCGAAGCGTTAACAGTGATATAATCACCTCGTTTCAGTTCAATACGATTTTTACCATCGAATGCAACCCACGCGGTTCCTCTTGAATCAACTGGAACTTTAATCTTTAATTGAATAGAATCAGGTAAGATAATGGGTCTAAACGATAAAGAATGAGGACAAATTGGTGTAATACAAACGGCATTCACTGATGGATATACCAATGAACCACCCGCACTCAATGAATAAGCAGTTGAACCAGTTGGTGTAGCAATAATTAAACCATCAGCTTGTGCCACAGTCATTAAAGCATTATCACCGTATAATTCTAGATTTGATAAAAACGGACTTGGACCTCGATCAATGACAATTTCATTCAATATATGGTATATCTCATACAATTTTGATTTGAAGATTTTCTTTTTCACCATTTGACCATTGACGTTATTCTCCATTTGAACAATTGGTTCTTGTCTTTGATATACTTTACATTCTAATCTTAATCTTAAATCAGATTTGACCTTTTGGTTGATGACTTTCGGTAAACTATCTCTAAAGGATTCAAATTTGAAATTTGTCAAGAAACCCAAGGAACCTAATGAGAATGATAGGATTGGTGGTACATGTTTTTGGAAAATTGATGAAACGAAAAGTACGGTACCATCACCACCTAAAGTGATAACTAAATCGAAGAAAATGTCATGATCATCAATGAATTGAGTGGTCCAAAATTGGACTCTATCTTTACAATGAAATTCCTTCTTTAAATCTTCCACATTGAATTTATCATCATTCTCTAATTGTTTATCCACATAAATTGTCATATCCTTGTATTGTTGCAAGAGCCAACCAGTTAATTCTCTTGTAAGATAATATAAGGAGACATCGTTCAATTTGGTAACGATCATGATGTTATTACATTCAAGTTCCACTGGGATTTTTTGTACTTCTTTACTTAACATTTTCACATCATAGGCTGTGGAGGCATATTGGAAATGAACATTTGATGAATTGATTTTTTCACTATTCTGTTTCCTGTTGAAAGCGCTCAAAGAAGTGGTACTACTTCTAGAAGAAGCATTAGGATTATTCAATTTGTTTAACGAACCGTTGGAGGCAGTGTAGTATTTTTCGGTAAGTTCCTTCAATTTATCCTGTGCTTCATCCATTTCCGACAATGCTTCTTGTGACATAACCGGCAAAACGAGGGTTTGACGAATGGAGGTTTATGTTGCAATACCGACAAATGAACCAATCCTTATATACAAATACGGGTTGGAAAATCCACCGGTGAAAAATACCATGATGATTTCAAAAAGGGTCCCTTTAAAGGACGATTCAATTTTTTTTTGGTTTTCTTTTCTCTGAAAATGAGATGATTAAACAATAGTTTGCCGGTTTCATGTTTGTGGAAAACTCATCAGTATTAGGCAGTTGCCCCGGCGGAAAAAAGCTTAATTTCATTTCTCTTTGAGTCGGTTTTGTGTGAAGCAACCATACAACTAAGCATCACGAAACATACAGTCCTGTCTAAACGATGTCGACTAAGAGACCAACATCACATTATTCAATCAGCAAGACTAAAGATTTATCCACAGCAATAAAATGGGAAAATGAGTGCATCAAAGAATTTAATAATCTTTATACTACAGTTTTTGATCCCATGTTGGATCTTATCAAGATAAGTGATAATAATGATAAATTGAATGATTTGATCAAACAGTGGAAAATGTGGAAATGGCATATTAATAATAATTTGAATGGTAAGATTAAACGAAATCAACAAAATTTAACAATGAATAAATTAATCAAAAATGGAAAATTAATCTTGGGTAAACTATATTTTGGTAGATCTATTGAATTACCTGAAATTAAATCCCATTTAGAAAAATCCAAGGTCAATAATACAATTGATGCTCAAAGATTAAAGAAATTGAATAAAAATCATTTTTACTTCCAACCAATACAAATAGATGACCGGATGATGGTTAATAATAAATCAGATGTAAGTTTTGAAAAATTTTATTCTGAAATGTTACGCAATATGAACAACAGACCTCGACAATGGCAACTGCAGAATAAAATTGGCAAGATCCCGACATTGAAAGAAATGGAAATAGAAATTGTAAAGAGACGTAAGGCTAAATTATTGCAAGAATTGAATCTATAGTTTGGTGATAGTGATTTGAAGTTATTCTTCTCAAAATATATAAAATTTTGTATTTATAAATCCGCATTTAGCATTTTCGATGAATGGGAAACCGGACAATTTCGGTTTTCCATCTTAAACCGAAATGTTAGTATGTTATCGACAAACCGACAAATCGACAAGTCGACAGTCGGTTTCAAAAATATTTATTTCAAAATTCAAAATTCAAGTCTCAAAAACAGAAAAGCAAAAAAAACCAAATCGGATATTTAATTTCAAAAACAGCAAGGAATGGCCACAACACTTTCGACTATTGCTTGTTAGACACACTTTGAAAATGAACGAAGAAGACGAATACCAACCGTTAGAAACTGACATTACTCCAAGGAGTAATCTTACTACTTGGAACAACAACAACAACAACACCACCACAAAGGCCATAGATACCGATTACAACTATAACGATCAAAGAGATCTACGTGAAATCAAAAAGGCTAACTTACTAAATCTTAATAACAAGAAAGTGGATAACGTCAGCGATATTGTCCATAATAACAATAAAAACACTACTGACACTGCTACTACGAGTCATACGGAGGAAGAGATTGAAAATACCATACGCAACAAACTTCTAAACCCTGAGAATACAAACCCTGAAAGCAGCAATGACACTAATAGTGCAGTCCCTAATCAAGAAACTATCTACAACCAAGACAGAAACGATATCTTACCGCTAGACCCTCAACAGTCGTTCCAATATACATCTGTACATACAAACTATCAAACAAACAACCTTAAAAGCGAAGACATCATGACTACCAAAAACACAAGAATATACAACAACAACAACAATAACACAATTGCCAATCTTACCTCTACGAACAATAACTTGAATGATTCATCTACTAATGGAAGTGTATCGAATAGACCGAATGCCTCTATAAACAACAACAATAACAACCCTAATAACAGCATAGATATCTCGTTCAACAATATGAATAACAAAAATGAGAATTCAATAATAACGAATGAAACTTCCAATATCAATGATTTGCATGAAAATGAACAACCATTTTATGTTAACGCGAAACAATACTATAGAATATTAAGAAGACGTTTTGCTAGAGCCAAATTAGAGGAGAATTTAAGGATTTCTAGAGAAAGGAAACCTTATTTGCATGAATCAAGACATAAGCATGCCATGAGAAGACCAAGAGGTCAAGGTGGTAGATTCTTAACATCACAAGAAATTGCTGATTTGAAGAAAAAAGAGGATTTGGAACATAAAATTAAACAAGATAGTAATTCAATAGATAATTTACCCGATGACAAACCAAATGAGAATACAGATTCTGACAATTCAATCAATGACAAAATTCAAAATCAACTAATTGCCAAAATTAATGATAATAATACCACCACCACCACTACTACTACTACTACTAGTAACAACAATATCTTGATTGAAAATAATAACACTAATAATTCAGCCAATGGAAACCTCAAAGAAATAGGACAAACACAACATACATCAAAGGAATGACCAAACATAAACTCTGTAAATAAAAAATTATAATAATATTCCATTCAAGAATAACTAATATTCATATAAACAATTAATTCATATATTATCCTCGAAAACTTGTTTATATGATGACTTATTCTCAAAATAGGTATCAAATTGAACCATCTTATTCCTCTCCTTTGTCATTTCCCACAAATTTGTCATGGATGTATTTTTCTTAATACTTTGTATCTTTACTATATTCATCATTTTCCAATTTATTCTTTACGTGACTTTTTATTAGAATAGAATACTTACATTTATTTATTAAATTTGATTTTATTGTAAATATATATACATATAAATATATAGATATATATATAACGAAGATAAGAGATATGTAATATTATTCATCACAATATGGTATGATTAACTACTTACTATTTGATTCAAGGTATTCTTTGCCATCTCTGATAATTGTGGTATCACATTAGTATTTACCATATCAGCATTTTGTTGATAATATTGCTTAATCAATTTCGCCATATAATTTTTAAAATCATTTGTTAATCCAATTTCGGGCATTGGATCAATAGATTTTTCATTAATACTGATTAATTTACTGAAAGATGAACCAAATGTGGAGATTTCTTCAATATTATCTAAATCAATATTACCAGTATTTAATTGTGAAACATTCTCTGAAATTAGACATTTCAATATATTTTCCCAAGTTATTCCCAATAATTGAGAATATTTAGTTATAAATAGATTACTTTCTAATGGTAGTCTTGATAGACCTAATAATGTAATTTTACGTTCTAATAAATTTGCCATTGTTGGTATCGTAGTTATGACAAAATTGGACCAAATTTGTAAGAAAAGACCATCTTGCACTTCATCAATAAATTGTACTACAAAATCACCACCATGTTTAAAACTTATTAAACCTAAGAATACTACTAATTTTTTAACAAATCTTTCAGTCTTAGAATTTTGTAAACGTTGTAAAAGTAATACAGCAATTTGTTTCAAAAAAGGTTGTAATCTATCCATATTGATTGTTAACATAACAGTTTCTAAAATTTCAAACCCGTAAACTTCATAAGCTTTAGAGGCAATTAATCTTTGGAAGACACCTAATACTGGAACTAAATCTGGGAAAATTGATGAATCAGTATTGATGAAGGCCTTTAATAATCTAGTCACAGCTGGAACATTACCCTTTAAATCCCAAACAGTTGGGGCTAATAATGGTTGAGCTAACTGTTTGATGGAATCTGGGATATTGGAATTTTTTTCACTACAAAATGCCACTATTTGGAAAACGTATGGAATAAATTCTTGAATATCTTCACTTAAAATATTCAAAAATGTTGGCATAATTGATTCAATTGATTTTGGTAAAAGTTCAATGTTAGAATAATTTATGATGACACCAATAGCTTCAAATGTATAGTGAGAAAATCTTGGATTTGATGGATTCTTAGCAATAATGGTTACTACGCCTATTAATTGATTTAATATTTCTGGATACATATGTGATAAGGTTGATTCAGCGGTTTGTAAGACTCTAAATGATGCCTTCATTAAGAATTCATTTTCAGCTAATTTTTCAGGTGAAGCACCTTGACTTAATATTAAATTGATTAAATTTTTAAGTAATATTTCGCCACTACCAGTTAAATCATTTTTATTAAATATTAATGTAGATGAAGTTAATGATTCTCGAATGGTTAAAATCCTTTCAATAGTAATAGCTGCATATGAATATAAGACATAATCACCAGATTGTAAGAATTTAGCCAAGAGTGGCATAATTTCAATTAAACGATTTTTACCTAATTGATTTCTAAAGATATAAATGAATTTAATTGCGTCTACTCTTAAGATAACATGTGGTATACTTGAATTTGTTAAATCAGGTAAAATTTGAGTATTAAAGAAATCGATGACATCTAATAAGGGATTAGTTGATGATACACCATTTGTAGACAAAGTACCGTTAATGGCTAAAGTAGTGAAAAGATAAATGTACAAATCCTTAAATTTCCAAAATTCTAATGGATCAGATTGATATTTTTCAAAAAAAATTTTCATATGATTTAAGAAAATATTTGTCACTAAAGATTGATTATTTTCCTTTAATTCCTTTAAGAAATCTGTACAAGCTTTTCTTCTTGTATCATCATCTGAACCTTCTAAATCTCTACGAATGAATTCGATTGGATCATCTTCAAATAATTCGATATCTGATTCTCGTAATGTAACATTTGGTAAAATAATTTGATCAGTTAATTTATTCATTGCATCTTCACTATTGAACATGACAAAATATTTTGGATTCCTGGAGACAGCTGTCAAGAAGGATAATGATTTAGATACCAATAAATCATACTTTGAGTCAGATGATATGGATGTTAATAATTGCCATGTAATTTCCATAAATTCATTAATCATTGGACCAAAAACGTCCTCGTAACGAGTGGTATATAATTGAACCACTTCTTGAATAGAAGATTTAACCTTGATTAATGTAGTGACATGATCTGGATCATCTGGATCATCCAATAGAGGGTTATTGTATGATAAGTATTTATGTAGGATAGACATACCTTCTTTAATATTATCTTCAAAAAACTCTGGAATATCTTGACAATTGAAATCGTAGTATAATTTGATTAACAATAGGAGAACGTCGAAAAGGATATTCAATTTATTAACGTCGTTAACATTCAAAGTAATTTGTTCATCTACAGTTTTCAATAAATTTAAGAATGGTACAGTGAAAATATCCAACACTAGTTTAATCTCTAAGAATAATTCGTCTGATCTAAATAAAGGTCTCCATCTTTTAAAGATGGAATGAGCCACCGTCAAGACACCTTTATTTAAGTTCATATCATTTGGTGATAATCTAATTGTTAAATCTTGTAAAAGGTTGGGCCATTTATCTGGGAAATCAGAATCAGCAATAATGGAGATAGCATCACCAATCTGCATCTGCAAATTAGTTGGTAAAGATATCATTAAAGGTACTATTTCCTTTTTAATCAATTCCACTTGATCATTGGATAGCAGATGAGTACCATTTTCATCCACCCATTTCCTTCTAATAAAATTTTTGAAGAAAAGTGCACCAGCAAGTCTGGTAGAGATGGGGAAAGTATCATTAGCGGCCACGTGTAGCAAAGTTAGTCCAAAACCTTCATAGACTTCCAATTCTTTCAAATTCCTTTCAGCGACCTTAGAAGTGGATGCTACCACAGACTCAGAGAGAAGTTTACTGACGGTTTCAATATCGGACATTTTCACTTATTTCGAAAAGTTATTGGCGTAGCGGTACAAGTAGTAAAAGTTCTAAAAGAGAAAAGGAAAGACAACGGCAACCTTCGAGTTGAAATAGACTAAAACCAAAGGAAATATCGACTCTTTAATTAATAAACGTCAAAATTTCGTATTTTTCAAATTTTTCATTTTTTTCTCGAAGAAACAAAAACAAACAAAGACAAAGACAAAGATGAATGAGTGAGCAGCAAAGTTCTTCTTTCAACGCAGTGTGAAGTAATTGGAGTCTAGCTTACTCGAGGGATCGATTATATGAGTCCAGTCGATGTCTGTTCTGTCTGTCTTTTCAGCTTTCGCAAACAGACGGATCCCACGTAGATGTGTGTCTTTCCCATTTTCGTGATTCAATGGGAATGTAAACTTCAGGTACTGGCATTTCAATAGCCCGTCCTGTGGTCTGTTGTCTGTGAAGTTCAACGTAAACCAACCATTGAGTTTCTCCAACTCGATGATCTTGTGCAATTCACAGTCGGAGGGGCTATGCCCCGCATATATCTTGATCAATTTGGGTGTGTACGATTCATCTACTTTCAATGAGAAGAACATAGCAATAATGGCAATATTGACTCTTCTACTAAAGTAAACCTCCACTTGGTGCGGTTGGGCACCGTCACTTTGCCAGAAACTGTCTGGGTCCCCGTTTACCACATTTTCAATGGGATTACTAGGTTTAAATGATGTGGGCTTCCAATACGCAATCTTGCTTATATTGATCAAGTCTGCCATCTTGTCTAATTTCCTCATACCACTTAGATAGCCATGACGTAGTTGCTCCTTATGTAAATAGCTCTTGTTGTTGTCCATGTCTTCTTCATCCACAGAGTGATCGCTCTGGTACCCGTTCAAATACAAATCTGTCTTCTCTGTAGCTTCGACTTTGTTACTGTCATCGATCCTCAACTTGTCTGTGATTCTGGAACTGTCGTCCAGTGTGTCCAACCCGTCGATGAGGGACATCGGTGCCAACCGTTGCAAAATGTCCTCTGTCGTGGCAGAAAGCATCGTTGTTCTCCAAGTGAGTGAGTAAATCGAAAAGATTGTGTTTTCAATCCATTTGCACATTATTGTACATATGGACAATACCGTTTCACTCTATGGTGAAGTCATCAGTACTGTTTGTAGGGATCCAGGGGTCTCCCTCAGTGAGCAACCCTCTCGTGTCTTCTATCAGAATGACTCTATCTTGCACGGATCTCTTGATTGCAGAGTAACTTTGTGGCATGGTGTTACCTGGGACCAACTGACGATACAAATTGAATTGAGCCCAACGGGACACTACGCTGTGGCAATTCTTACGCAGGGGCTTACTCGGTTTCGTGTAGAACCCGTTCTTTAAACCGTTGAGAATCACTTGTTCTACAGGTTCCATGCCACCACTATAGTGTAATTTGATATAACTTGTTGCACTAGGTTGCTTCTCCGCTGAAACATCATCAGGAAACGGCACATTACAGCCAAGGATCTGTAAAGTATGCACTGGATGTATAGAGTCAACCAGTCTTTGTTGGAAACATCTCTTCAATGAGGACCCCACTACACTATCTTCAATGTGTGGAATCACCAAGTAATCTAAATACACAGGTTCCTCCAACAGAGACCATGTCATACTGTTCAATATCGAGGTTACTTGCTTCATGGCCAACTTATCTGAACAGGATTTCGAAAGCGTTATCTTGGAATCCATCCTACCTGGTTTGGTCCGTACATAACCTTTCTTACTATAGTTGAACCGACCTCTCAATATATGTTTAACATCACTATTAATATACTGGATCGGGTCATCATCTTTCATGTTGATCAACTTGTCGTTCACTACACTCTCGTTAGTGTAGTTTGGTGGTGAATCTTGCATTGTATCCATAGAGGCATCACCACAGGGCAACTTCGACACATAGAGTGCTAATTTCCATTTCCTATTGAACTTGTACCTAAGTGTATTATTATTATCTCTACAAGTGGCAATTAATAACTCTGACATGAGACCATTACTCATTTGGACCATTTCTTGTAAAAGCACCGTATTGAATGCACGAAGGGCAAGCACTTCAGCATGACAATCGTGTAGGATCTTCCCATGAGACCTATTCAACTCTATATCTGGTGTAGCTTTACAACCTGTGGTCAAGCAAATCAACTTCAAGTTCAAATCACGATCTATACCTACAATTGCCGCTAATACTGTCCATTCTTGGCATCCATCCGAACGTTTATTTGGTTTGAACTTTTGATCTAATCTATCATATTGACTTATCACAAATTCACCTATAACATCTCCAGTTAAGGTTTTTTTAGTGTCTGGTTCCATCCTACAGTGCTCACCAATGGAAATTTCACTCTACTTACTTTTTTTGCATTCTTTCTTATCTTTGAATAACATTACAATTTATAAAACCGATTATATAACATTTCCTAATCTTATGTGAGGTTTTTAATACATGCATATCTACTATTATGACTTTCTTTCAAATATCAACATTGAATTTAATATCAATACCACCAATAACACTCTCCAAACCACCAAGACGTTTGAAACGTGCTAGCAACAACTCTTTCTGTTTCTTCTCTAGCGATTCTTGTGTTTCTTGCACTTTCAATTCTTGTGCCAATGCTTTGGCCTTCTCATTTTCCTCCTTCTGTACTTCTTGATAATAAATCTTGGTTCTTGTCTTTAATCTACTAAATGGATCTGTTGCTGAATCCACTAAACTATTCGAATCGTTCTTCTTCTTCGTCGAGTCAATATTTCTGGTCTTATCCATATTCAATTTCCTATTTCTTGATGTTAATACACCTAATTTTTTCATATCAATTTGGTCATTTTCATGATGTTTCTCATACAGATTAATTCTTTTCTCTAAATTTCTCAATTGATTGGAATATTTAGCAATATCTCTTTCATTACCTGTCTCTTGCGCATATTGTAACTTACCCTTCAATACAGTTTTCTCCAACACGGCATTAGTACCAGATAATTTCTTATTGAAAACCATTCTATTCCTGACAATTTGATCTGTTAATTTTTCAGTTAATGGTTCAGAGACAAATGATACCAATTCTTTAGATTTGGTCTTTAATGTATATGTCGAGGGTTTCGAAATAGTATACTTATCTAGGGCATTCAAATATCTTTCATATTCGTTTTGTGTAAACAAACCATCACTGAAGAAATTCATTTGGAAAACTTTCCTATCCTTACCTTGTGTCACACCAAAATATTGGTTTGTGAAGAATTTACCCATATTATATGGTTTTTGTAAGAAAACTTTTTCAATTTTAACCATACGATACATGGGTTGACCACTTCTCTTATCTACACCAATATTAACTCTTCCATAACAACCTTTCACAATTTCATTAAAATCGGGATAAAAGCAAAATTTGGCAACAAATGAACGACCAATTCTCAATTTGTTGAAATCATTTAGTTCAGAATCACGATCAGTGTCATCAGCCCATTCCACTTCATCACTGTCTTTGTGGCTTATATTATTGAATTTCGATTTTATAGCTAATGGATTATAATTTTCATCATCATCATCTAAATAATCATCATCTTCATCCTTTTCATAACCTTTATCATAAACATCATCTAAATCATCTTCATCCTCGTCATCATTTTCATCTAATTGATAATCATCCTCTTCATCATCATCACTATATTGACGTTTTTGTTTCAATTCTCTTTGTTTCTTTAATTGTGATAACTTACTGGATCTAATATCTGAATGACCTGCGGCATGTGATGTTCTACTAGATGATCTTGTTGGTTTATTTTTTTCGTTTGAATCATTAGTTGCCTGTTTTAATTGTTGTCTCTTACGTTCTCTGAACATTTTCCTTTCCTGGTATTTACGTACCAATTGAGATCTTTCATACAGCAAAGTTTCACGTTCCATTTCCGGTAACGATTCCACGTATTCACGATCATCGTCATCTTTATACTTATTTTCTAAGGGAAATGGATTTTGTTCTTCTTCTTCTTCCTCGTTTTCATCACCAGCAAGATTAGGAGTGGACTTCTCACTGTAACTTGGACTTCGAATACCAGCATTTGGATTATAATCATCCTCATCCTCTTCAGCTTCATCACTGTCGACATCAATTCTTCTCTTCTTTACACTAGAATGGTCATTATTGTGCTGTCTCTTGTTCGACGTCTGCAAGACTTCGTCTTCTTGCTCTTCATCAGCACCTGCCAAAGCCAACAGATCCTCTTCAAAATCAGACATCCTCTATCCACGTACTCAGTTAGTTACTTACCTAGTTCGTTACTTCTCAAAGGAAGAAAACAAAAAAGTTTAAGATTTGAATTCCTTCGTACAAGATGACACAATCCTACATAGTGTATATAGAAGTTTCCTTAGACAAGGCCGTGGGTGCCAGACTAATGGATCCCTCACTTCTTGGCACCGTAACGGTTCACGGCCTTACCGTCTGGGATGGTGAAGAACACGTAAGGTTTGTTGTCCACTGGTAGAGAATCCAATCTGAAATAACCCTTTCTTTCCAATTGGATGATATCACCCACTTTCATGTCTTTGACGTTAACGTCAGCGACTGCGGCGGTGTGGAACTCGGTAACCTCGGTTAAGAAGTTCTCGAAACTTTCATCTTCTTCTAATTTGTCCTTGCTTAGTAAGTGGTCGAAATCGACTAAGTCTACTGGCACCAAATCATCAGCCACATCAGCTAACCAAGTCAATTTATGCTTGGTCTTTTTGAAATCACCTTCCAAGTGTAATTTACCTTCCAATGAACCATCATCATTCCTCTTGGTGATAATGACATTACCCCAATCCATTAGAGTGACTTCTTCATCCACTTCAATTAAATCAGCATCATCTTTATCAATGACAACATCTTGATAATATATAACTTTCTTTTCACCGACAGCTGGATTCTTCTTATGTTTTGGTTTCATTTCAATGGTGGCCTTTGTGGGGGCACCTTCAATATGTAACTTAACTGGGTTAACCACGGCGGTATGTCTAGGGGCAATTGGATCAATAATTTTTTTGTTAACAGCCCAAATTAAATTCCATTCTAAATTAATAACATTTCTTGATGGACCTTGAGAAAGAACAAAATTTCTTAAACCTTCCACTGTCATACCTCTTCTTCTAACACCTCTCACTGTGGGGAATCTTGGATCATCCCAATTGGAGACAAGACCTTTATCAACCATCCATTGTAACTTCCTCTTGGATAATAATGTTCTGACAAAATTGATACGTGCAAAATCCCAAATATGAACTTTCCTTAAATGTAATGCATTTAACATCCAGTCATATTGAACATTACGGTCTCTATATTCAATGGTTCTAAGAGCATGTGTAACACCTTCCAATGAATCCACAATTGGTACACAGAAATCATAAGTTGGATAAATTTTCCAAGTGGTACCAGTTCTATGATGTGGTGTTAAATTACATCTATAAATAACTGGATCTCTTAAAGTCTTATTCAATGCCTTATAATCAATCTTGGCACGAACACAATTTTTCAAACCTTCCTCGGTACCATTCTTCATTTCTTCAGTGAAAATTTTTAGATTTTCTTCAATGGAACGATCTCTTCTAGCTGAAGCAATACCATCCATACGTTCTTCTCTCATCCTTTCGGTTGGAGTATCATCACAGTAAGCACCACCATCTTTAATTAATTGAACACAGTAATCATACATTTCTTGGAAATAATCAGATGAATATGTAATTCTATCACCTTTAATACCTAATAATCTTAAATCTTCAATGATGGAATCTTCAAATTCTTGCTTTTCCTTGGAAGGGTTGGTATCATCGAATCTGATGATTAATTTACCCTTATATTCATTGGCAAAATATTGATTTAAAAGAGCAGCCTTAGCATGACCAATATGTAAATATCCTGATGGTTCAGGTGGGAAACGTGTTACTACTTCACCCACTTTGGCATCAGGTAAATCAATTTCAAAATTTGCCTTATGACCTTCCTTTTTCTTACCGACATTAGAAGCCTTCTTTAATTCTTGTAGAGATTTAGTGACAAATTCATGAATGGTATGGAACTTTGGAATCAAATCTAATAAATTATACCAACGAGAAACGTTAATATAGACTTTATTCTTGATAATAGAACCCACCATACCATTTGATCTTAGGGCCCCCCAAACTGCAATATCAGCCACAGATAGTTTAGTACCGCCAAGAATAAATGATCTAAGATTTAATTGTTGATCTAATTTTTCTAATGAAAGGGCCAATTTTTGGAAGTTTTTCACAGTAAATTCTTCTTGAGACGCCAAAATCCATGGTTGAACCAATTCAGTATCCATCATATCACCAAACACTTGTGGGAATGCAGAAATGATTCTATTGAAACAATCTTGCTCATCGCCATTGAAAGTTGCAGATGGTGATTTCTTGTCATCCACAAACTCCACAGCGATGGTGTTAGGGTTCGCGTCGTTCACGATACGTGCAGCAATCAAAGAGCCGTAGGCCACCACGGGTGCCTTACCGTTGACAATAAGAGTGTCCACCATAGCAGAGAGTTCTAGTGGTTGTTCGATAACACAGTGCCAAACTTTGCTGTTTTCGAATTCAAAGAGCGGAAAAAAAAATTGTTTTATTTTCCGGATTCGTCAGAAGTGATTTTTCAGCGATGAGGTGAAAGTTTTTCCGATGGTGCTTCCACTTAGTGCTGGGACGGGACAGCAGAGGGCAGTAGAGGAGACACAATGGGTATCAAGGCACAGCTGTTTGTCAATCAGAGGGGTACTGCCACGGTTCTGAAGCAGCCCAAGGAAATTGGCCGGTTTTCTCGTGGCCAGGACGGTAAATACGAGCTGGATGACTACTCCAGTTTGAAATACTACTACATGGCAGACCAATCCATCGATGCTCACTACGATTTGCAAAGTGGGTTTAAGAAGTTTAAAGACTGCGAAGCTGCATTCGAAAAAGATTTGAACTCGTTGGAACCGATCTTGAACGCTATTCAGAAGAATGAATCCATGAAAGGTAAGTCTGCGAACTATAACGTAGTGGCTCAGTGCTCTACTCTGGTGAAATTGATCTCTTGCTCTTTTGAAAACAACAAGATCAACCCCATTGACATGAGGATCGTCTCGTTTAAGGGTAGGCTATATATTAAAGACATGATTTCCAAATATGTAGAACCAAATAATTTGAAACATTTCATCAAGAACAAATTCGAAACTTTGACCACTATACCAGCACCATTGCCACTCATGGATCGTGAACGATTAGAGAAAAGGCAAAAGAAAATCGTAAATAATGGTGACAAATATTTCACAGTTTGTAAAAGTGGTATAAGTCAAGCTAAGATTGCAATGTCAAATGAAATTGACTGTATCTATGATTTTAAACAACAGGATAATAAGAATAACCTAAAGCATTATTGTAAATTGAATTGTGTACCGATGATTACTAACATCAATGAATCACACAAATTTGAATATATCTTACTCAAAGACTGGTTAGAGGCATTTATCATCGGTATACCAAGATTGATTTACGGATTTTATGATAAGGATAATTATCAACTCAAAACAATAGAAGAATTCTTCACTGAAGAAATTCCACATCTACTGAAAGAACATAATAATGACTTGACCCTTAAATGTACAAATTCAATTAAATGGTACGGCTTAATGTTTGATTGGCTATTAAAAATAATACCAATGGATTCACATAGTGATGAAATTAGACCATTTAAATTGACTTTTGAAGATAATCATTTAAAATTAAATGAAATAGAATCAAATGATCCAGAATTCGATTCAATAGTGAACGGAGATTCAATCTTGACTTCTGAATATAAAGATTGGGTCAAAAATGATTTAAACTCAAAAAAAAATTCAATTTAATTCTAATATGCACATTTAGATTTCTATATATCTATTATCAATATTTTATATTATTCATAATAAAAAGCTAAAAATTCTATCATCAAGAATGATTAATAAAGTACCGTAGCTTTTGTGGATTGCTTTTCCTTTCCCCCTCTATAGTATAAAACTATAACTATTTAATGCAATGGAAAATTTAAAGTTTTTCAATAATGGTTCATCTTTCGCACTTTCTCTTAATTCGTGGATGATTACTTTCCTGGGATCAATATCACTCGGTATCATCTTAATATGTGTTATGAAAATATTCAATTCATCTATACTCTGATCCTGGTATTGCAAGTATTTCGAGTTCAGTAATTTCAACTCTTTGATCAAATGACTTGAGGATAAATGGCCATATAAACAATTTTCATTAATATCTCTTGAATTGGAACATTCAATGAAAATACCTTTCAATTTTTGGCAATCAATATTTTTTGCAAGATAATCCCAAATATCTTCTAATAAATTTTTGGTATGCTCCTCTGATTCACCATCAGTTTGCCTTATATCTTGATTATAATCTGTATCACCAAAAATTAGAATTGTGGAACCATTTAATACATTACGTATCAGGAAAACTGTACTAAATATTCTAACATTATCATTATTGACTTCAAAACCATGACATATTTTGAAAGGTATAATCTCGAATTGAGGGAAACATTTTGAATTTGTTATTTCCAATTCATTCAACGTAGCAATTTGAAGATGTCTATTAGTAATATTTGTTAAATGAGGCCAAATCTTATCATTGAAAATATGGTCCTCTAATGCACTAGAGACAAACGGTAATCCATATATAATTTTACCTTTATGCAAATTGAATTTATTATTGCCCTTATATGAAATCGAGGTACCAATATTTTCTTCAAAGGCTAAAGGTGAGTTTATTATCATACCTGTAATGTGATCTAAATGTGGATGTGTTATATAATACTCTTTCATACCTTGGAAAATCATATAACTATTTTGTATTATGTTGTTATCACTGGGTAAATAACTCAAGAAATCATTAGAAAACCCTAATTGTATCTTACAATTTTGTGTACTGTTATCTATCAATTGTGTTTCTCTCACTGTATTGAAGTAATCGTCTTTATTGCCCTTATCAGGGCACATATCTCTAGCATACAGCTTACTGAATGGATCACTATGATAAGCAGATTGTGTATTGCTACCATGTACCGTGCCACCACCTTGGTCTTGGTATTGTAGAATGTTAGCAATTTGTGCTAACCCAGATCCCCCATCAATACAAATGAAATTCCTGGTACCCTTACCAAAGGGTCTAATCATAAAACATTGTGTATTAGAGTCAATTGGGCCACCAGTACCACCCAAGACAGTCACCTCAAACGTGGGATCCTCCATTATGTGGTCCATTTATCCTTGTTAACTCTTCAATAAAATATGAATATTTGTCACCTTTCGTAGTTTAAGTTTTAAACTTGAGGTTCAAAAGTGATGGAGACTCAGATCTCATTGATACTCGAAATCCGTTATTTCCTCTTTCGGAAGGGGGAATTGCAACAGCCACGGAAGTGGAAATCCACGGATCCGCCGCGGATGTACACTGACAAGGTTGTATACTGACAATTACGCGGAAGTGCAATGACAATCAGTGGCCAACTCGCTATCTCTTGCCTTGTTCATTCTACAAATATTTATTTTCTTTATTATACTTTAATTTAACTATACTTTGCTGCAGCATATACATTATATATATATATGTAAATATCGTGAAACAATGGCTGTGAAGTAATTGATTTTGAGTGTCGTTGCGAATGGATTATACAAAATGGTGAATTTTATTTCTCTTTGAGTGGAAATGTAAATAAGATTGCAAGAAACCACTACATTCATACTTTCTGAGTACCATAACCTCTAATATCTTTAGCAAACTTCCAATTCATCTTCTCTACTTGTAAATCTTTCTTCATTATCAAACCTTGGGTCTTATCAAGGATGGCTAGAGTAAATTTTCTTGCAGAACGTGCATCTCTATAGTAAAGAACCTTCATGCATTCTAATATAGTATTTTCAGCAGTGGTAATATCTGTCCTGGCAATATCTTCTTCACGATCAATTACACGTCTCAATAATGGGATCGCTAAATGTGCACCAAACCCGGTAGCAAGTGTTGGTGATGAATAAGTTACACCTAATAAATTGACATACCTTAAAAATGGTTCACCATTTTCTACACCTGCTACAATGATGGCATTCCATAATGGATTCATCTTAGATCTACGATTGTACATTATTGTAGATAAATACTCGAAAATGTAACTTGGCCTTAATGATTCTTCATTATCAGCATACGAATTATCATAATTATTTTCAATCTCTAAATCTTTTAAAATTTCTTCAATGTATTGCATATCTGAAATATCACCAGATATACCCACCACAGTATTGTCACCAACAGGTATAAGTCTTTCAACATCAGTGAAACGTAAAAGTGACCCATAGGCACCTAAATTATCAGCAGCAATAATAACACCATTATCATATTTCATTGAAATAACAGATGTACCAGTAATAATTGGTTGTTGTGTATTCATTGATGGATATGAACTTGCTTGTGATATTTTATCATTATAAGTACCATAAGTGGCATCTGATGGCCTCCCCCAGCTAAATGGATCGTGATTCATTATTATTTCTTTATAGTTGATATATACCTTGTTTTATGATCAGATTCAGACGCAATAAAACAATGTTTGTCTGGACTGTAATGGTTCAATACAATTCGAACTAGCTTGCAATGAATCAATCGAGCCTTTAATTATTCAAAACCGTAATTTCAATGTGGCAAAATCGCAATATAAAAAAAAATAATATCATTTCTCCGGGTAAACTGAAAAATACATTATGATAGAGCCATTTACAGAGATAGTAGGTAGTATTACCACTCTAATGCAACGTAGTCACCCAGCCTCTCCAGCTGTGTGACGGTAAGCCAGTCATGTATTTCTATAGATTCTGATATGTCACTCGTGGTTGTCTCTATCAATTGACGCACTAATTCTGAGAAGGTATACCTTTTTAAGATTTGAGAGATCAATAGTGGGTTCAACTTCAAATTTGTCAATATTTTACCTGTTACGGTTTCTAGTAAGCCCGTTACTTCTGTTTCTTGGAATTCTGGACTGCAATACTGTTGTATGATCCATTGCATAGTTGAAATGAAACTGAGATCATTTTGTTCAACATAGACAAGTTTGAACTGCTTTTGCGGTAAAAATAATAGAATTTTCCACAGAATATCACTATCTACTTTAACAAATTCCTCTCGGTATTCAATTAGTACTACAATAACATGATATTCTGGAATCAACTGTGATATAGTTTCATGATAATATAGCCTATTTGACTTATCCACTTGGAAAAATTTCGTTATATCAACTCTAATCAGACATGTTTGATAATTTAAGATGAAGTCTACAGGTTCATGGATGGCAAATTCTAGAAGATGACACTGTTTATTGATATCTTGAACATTACTTAGCTTATTAATAATTTGATGGTTCTTTTGCATTTGATTTGAATTGGCAATAATCAAATAGTCCTGAATCTTAATGGGTAAATCGATATCTTCTATATGTATATTATTAGTGCTAGCTTCACTATTACTACCAATCTCTACCTTTTTGATTGCCTTTTCATTGTAATTAGATATAGTTGTGTGTGTCTCAGTAATCAACCCAACATTCAGTAATTCCAACTCGGGCAAAATTGCATTGGTAAAGTCTTGGCTAATGCTAGATTTTCCATTGGTATCCTCTGTTTGACTCAGATTATTGGTTTCTATTTGCCTTTGTTTCTTTTTTGATATAATGGAAAGCAAATCAGAATCAAGGAAAGATCGTTTTTGCGGAAGCATTGATGTATCCGTTTGTGGTTTAATACTATTGAAAGTTGTAGTTTCATTTTCTATTGTAGGGGAAATATTGCTTTCTGAGAGCTTTTGTCTTCTTTCTGATAGTTCAGTTACTTCATTATTTTCAAGCTCTCTTGGTTGACTTTTGGAATCATTGATTGGTATTGAAATTTGTTTCATATCATTTTTGTTATCTATTTGGTTTACAATGATTAAGTCTAATTGAGAACAGAACAATTTTGGGAAAGTTATTCTACTTTTTGTAAAATTAATCTTATGTAAAGTTATGGCATCTCTTAGAAATAACTTTTCTAAGTTAAAGGATTTTGATAATTTGAACGGATCCCAATCTAATTGTCGTAGCTGGATTTTATCTAAGTTCCAATATAATGCTTTTTTATCAACTCTTTTCTTCTTGAGGAGAGGTGCAGGTGAATGTCTACTTTTTAGTGGTAACTTGTAAAGTTCAAATTCATTAAATTGTATATCCAAAAGCTTTGTTTCCAAATTTTTCAATATTAGATCCATCTTATCAAAATTGAGCTTTTTATCAAAATCCCAAGTAACAACAGTGACTAAATTGCTAAGTGATGAACTTTGCATCTTTGCTTGTTTACTTTCTGAATTTGTAAATATATTCAAATCCAGAATTAATTTATAAACTGCATCTAAGTTTGCTGCAGGTTGCTTTTCGGGTATCTTCTTGAATTGGAATGAATCAATATTACTTAATGTTTCTTCCTGAAATATCTCTAAATTATTTGATATTGTTGAAGGCATATACTCTTCTGAAAGCGGTCGAACTGTCAAAATAGATTTGGGATGGTGTGACTTCAAATTCATCGTTTCAAGCTTATAATCTTCGAGAGAATTTTCTTTGATTACATCTAATGGTATTTCTTTAGAAGTGTTTAAATTATTCAAACATTTCAGTAAATCAACATCTTCATGATCCAGTTTAAGTCTTTCTTTAAATTTTGCAGGGCCATGTGGCGGTAGTGTTAGAGGTACTTGCCAATTTGAAAATATGATATCCTTCTTTGTTCGGTTGCAAAGTCTAGTGCAAAAGGAAGAAATTTTGTATGATATTGATATTTCATCAAACGGAGTAAGATTACCACTGTCCTTAGTTTCTGTCTCGCTTAAATTGGAGATTTGGCTTAGTATTTTTTTGGATCTTTTAGATAGTTTTATGGATTCCTTTAATATTTTTGAATAGCCGCCCAAAGTGGTTTCTTGATCTAAAGTACTAGATGATATCCAAAACAAATCTTCATGTATAACCATCTTTGAACAGTGTATTCTTGGAATAAGGGTATTGAATAGTATGTATGTCAATAACTACTGCAAGAAGACTAGTGAAATCAACTTGGACAAATATATTTTTGTTTAGTTCCTTTAATTTTGATCATATTTTGATGTAATATTTTACTAAATGATAAGATGGAATGTAAAATGAAATAATGAAGGTTAGGATCTACTTTACCTTCTTCAAAACCTAACGCAATGGCTATATATGTTTTTATTAGAAGCAAAAAGAAAACCTTTTGGTTTCTTTTGAAGCAATAAGCCCTTTATTGAGACTTTCAGTTCGAAAACCTCAAAAGCAAGTCATCTCAACCAAAGACCCCGTTCCTTTCGTCAATATTTAGGTTTCTATATTTAAAAACAGTTACTATTACAAAACTTACACAGTGTAGAATATATGTTCTTTTTTAATAAATTATGTATTACAAAATTTGATTAATTTTCCATTGCCCTTTCCTTACTTATATCTATACATCATCTTCAGTATCCAAAACAATCTCTAACGGTTCATCAGTTGGTCTTTTGCCGTTTTGATTAATAATCCTCTCGGGTTCAATACTCTTTTCATCATCATCCTCTGAATCCATGATAATGACTTCTTCTTGAATTGGTGCTACATCATCTAGCAGTACTGGATGACTTATATCATTGGAAAAAGGTTGTATATTTTTCAAAGTTGCTGAACTTTCAGCTAGTTCCACTAATGAATTGAATCTTGTTACGAACCTATCTTTCAATTTGATTTCTCCGAACAGATGATCAGGAACATCAGTTTCATTATTGGCAATAGATCTTTCTTTCAAGACTTTGAAAATCGATTGTATATCCTGAAAGGACAATTTCTCGTTGTATACATTATCTTCATAAATGGTTAAGTTCAATTGTGGGAGTTCTATGGTCACTTCTGCATTACTGAATCTTAAAACTCCGTATATACTCTCCAGAAACTGACGAATCTTGGTCATAAAATGATTACATGTGATAACATTAAATTTGATATCTGTAAATATTACAGGATATTCATTATCAGTGCTAGTTGGGAAGAGGTAGTATTTATCATTTTCGAATTGTAGAACAACCCTTTTCATTTCTTCAGCGTTCGTCAGCAAGTTCAACGCCGCTTCTTTAACCTCCCAATCTCCTGGTTCTGCACTTTCTAAATCTAATGAGGCATTATCTAAACTCTCTGGGCTGGATTGGTGGAAGAAGGGTTCCCTATTTCCGTATTCAGCTCTATTCTCTTCCAAAGTTACACCAATCGCGTCGTTGGACTCGCTAGCATTCCCCATGGACAGAGAGTATGACTCATGCTTGGGGAGTAACTCCACCTGCGGTTCTGTGGAGTTTCCTCCAGGCTGACCGTTTCCCTCCATTCTTATTTTACTGATGGCTGATTCTTCATTTATTCGAATTGAAAAATAAAACAAAACAGAACAAAAAGGGAACAAACCAACTGGAAGAATCGATGGGATTTCCAAAGAATAAAGGAAGGAAACCCTTCCAGTGGATGGAAGAAGAAGATTCTGAAGGTATCTAAATATGCACTAAAGACCCTTGAAGACATCTAGCAATTTCCTGTATTTAAGGACGTTTTTTACTGACATCTTTTTTCATATATATTAGAACAGTAAATTTTACTGGAATTACTGCTCTGATTAATGTTGTGTATCTCAAGATGATATTTCTATTTACTCAAATAAGAAGAGAAAGGTAAAGGCTAAGACCAGACACAAAGTAGCACTACAACATAATCCACTACTAGATGAATTAACCAGCCCCAGTGAAGAAGATAACGAAGATTGGTTTTCTGAGAAAAACAACGATACTTTGTTCAGCAAACAGCATGAACAATTATCCATTGAAGATAACACATTTATTGAGCCGCATTTGGAGAAATTCTTAAATAATGATAATCGAAAACAAAATGGTAAGAATTCTATCAAAGTGAAAAGGAAAAATGTGAACAAGACCACACTAAATGCATCAAAGTTAATTCCAGGGACCACTGCAACAACTTCTGTTTTAAGCAACTCAGTGGTCCACGTTGACACTTTACCAAATCAATTTCAAAATGTTTTCAAGTTTAAAACATTTAATCAAATGCAATCAATGTCTTTCGATACCCTTTATAACTCTAATGAAAATTGTATAATATCTTCTCCAACGGGATCTGGGAAAACTGTGCTTTTTGAATTAGCTATATTAAATTTAATTAAAGATTCAAATCAAAATAACATAAATAATATCAAAATAATATATGTGGCTCCAACAAAATCTTTATGCCAAGAAATTTATAAGAAATGGAAAAATCAACTCAATTTTTTAACGGTAGGGATCCTAACCAGTGACACATCATTCTTAGAAACTGAAAAGGTCAAGAAATCCTCCATTATCATAACTACACCAGAAAAATGGGACCTCTTGACGAGAAAATGGCATGATTACATTAAACTATTCGAATTGGTAAGATTAGTTTTGATTGATGAGATCCATACTTTAGGAGAAGTAAGAGGTGCTACTTTGGAGGTCATTTTGACAAGAATGAAAACTATGTGTGAAAAAATTAGAATTGTCGGTGTAAGTGCAACTATACCAAATATTGAAGATATTTCTTGTTGGCTGAAAACTAATAATTCAACGCCAGCAAAAATTTTGAAATTTGATGATAATTTTAGACAAGTCAAGGTTAATAAACTGGTTTACAGTTATCAGTTTTATAATAATAATAATGAATTTCAAAAAGATGCTTTTTATAATAACAAATTATGTGATATCATTATAGAACATAGTAAACAAAAACCTATTTTAATATTTTGTCCTACGAGATCATCAACTGTAAGCACTGCTAAATATCTTTCAAAGAATTTGTCAAGGCAAAATCACAGCGGTAACTTAATTAAAATTACAGACTCTAATTTGAAAGATTGTTATATTAATGGTGTTGGGTTTCATAATGCAGGACTATCACATGATGATAGATCCACTATTGAAAATGAGTTTTTAGTTGGCAATATTAATATTTTATGTTCAACATCTACCTTAGCAATGGGTGTGAATTTACCTGCGTACTTGGTTATCATCAAAGGAACTAGCATTTGGAATAACTCTGACTATAAGGAATACTCGAATTTGGATATTCTGCAAATGATCGGCAGAGCCGGTAGACCACAGTTTGAAAAAGAAGGATGTGCTATAATAATGACTGAAAACACCAAGAAAAGACAATATGAATTACTAATCGACGGCAAAGATATTCTTGAAAGTACATTGCATCTAAATCTTATCGAACATTTATGTTCAGAAATTTCATTAAATACTATAAAAAATAGCTCAGATGCAGTGAAATGGTTACAACATACATTTTTTTACGTGAGGTTCATGAAAAATCCAAATGCATATTGGCAGCTGAAAAAGTATCTAGATTTTAGTAAAGATCCTGACACTCAATTGCTCAATTTTTGCAAATCGCTTCTAGATGATTTATTAAAGGAGAATGTAATAGAATATGACCATGAACGTCTGAACTGTACTGCCTATGGCAAGGCAATGGTGAGACATTATATTACTTTCGAGACAATAAAAAAGCTCATATCTTTCCCAAAAATGTTATCTTTGAATAATACATTAGATTTACTAACTAAATGCAAAGAATTCGACCAACTAAAGTTACGTAGAAATGAAAAGAGGCTATTCAAAGAGATTAACCTTTCTCCTTTGCTAAGATTCCCCTTCTTAACTGAAAAGAAACAAAGTCAAATTATTGATCAATCATTTCAAAAAGTATCCTTACTAATTCAACACGAACTGGGTGGATTAGAGTTCCCAGCTTTTGATTGGGCACATAAACTACATAATATTGTCGTTCAGGATAAGTTCAAAATTTTTAGACATTCACAAAGACTTTTAAAATGTATGATTGATGTTTTTATTGAGAAGAAAGATGCCATTTCCTTGAATAATTCTATGTTTATTTTAAGATCAATCAATGGAAAGGCATGGAGCAACACACCTGTTATTTTACGGCAATTGAAATCCATTGGCTTAATTTCTGTTAGAAAACTAGTGAACCATGGAATCACCAATTTTGATGAAATGTCAGAATTAAGTGAAAGCCAAATTGAGTATTACTTATCGCTAAAGCCAGGTGGATCTAAATCCATAATCAATGATTTACACTCCCTTCCAAAGCTGAATTTAACAGCTAAAGTTGACAATTGTACATTTAGTGAAAACGGAACTATCCTAGCAACATTTGTTGTGGAAATTAGTGCACAATTTTCAAATTCATCTTGGCATGGCAACTTTTTGTCTATCGATACGGAAATCTTTAACTCAGACGGGTTTTTGATTGATTTTAGACGAGTCAAACTAAAACATTTGAAGACTCCGAAGTGTTTCAAAGTTGATGCAAACTTTTCTTCAAGAGATACTGTCATAGAATTTGTTATGTCCTGTCAAGAAATTTCAGGAATTGAAAAGAAAGTTGCTTTAAAAAATGAAGCCTTGCCTATCAAATGGAGGAAAGAACTTGATAAAACGAAAAAACTGACTAATTTGAATAAATATTTCTTCGTGGATGATAGTAACATCAGTTCTCTTGATACAGACGGAGAATTTGGTAATGATAAAGAAGTTAAGAAAGATGATGTTCCTGTTTGCGATTCATTGGAATCAGACGACAGTTTGATGAGGGATTTAGATCAAGCAAGTATTAAGAAAACTGCACCACAAATTCCATCCGCACACAATAATCAAAGTAGGAGGATACGGTCAAATGGAAATTATGATTGTCTTCATTCATGTAAAGATAAAAACAACTGCAGACATCTTTGTTGCAAAGACGGTATTCCCGCTCTTTCTATGAAACAGCATCATAGCACGGTTCGCAAGGATTTTAATAGAAACATTCTAAAAAATACCAACAATACTTCAAATGTAAAATATGATGATAATTCAAAACCAATGCTGACTCGCTGCATATATAAACCGCTGAAAACAGAGATAAATGATCTTTCCCACGAAGATGAACAACTAAGTAGTTTGAGTGATCATTCGGCAAAGGAAGTTGACAATACTTCTCTCAAATCAGTTTATTCCCTTCCAACACACAAACATGATCATTCGATCTCTTCAGCGAAGGAACTTAATTCTGCCTTCAGTAAAATGGAAAGAGTTAACGCTATTGAAAATATTCCATCAGTTGAAGAAATCAGGATAGCACTATCTTCTGAGGGATGTGATATGTCTCAAAATCCATCTAGTTCCACGCCTATCCCTATTTACCAAACGCAACCCAAAGATGTGCATCCAAATAAAACCTTCGATGTACCACGGTTATCATCAGCGTTTTCTGCTTTATCATCGTCATCCTCAATACCAGGAAGTAAAGATATTAGAAGTAATGTACTCGATTTCTTAGGATCTGATGTGGAAGTTAGCTAAGTTAAAAATATAGTTTGCATTTACTTTTATATAGTTATAAGAATTTCAACTCTAGATACAGACTCAGAATGACCTAGAAACATAGTCTTCAGAATATATTACTCTTAATGGGACTAATGTACAAGGAAAAATATTAAGCCAAAGATTTTTTTATCATTATGTAAATTATTCTTATTTAGAACAAAAAACAATATATAAATCTTTATAAAAATTTTTCATTAAAACATAACTTTAAAGTTCATATCCATAAAGTAAAAAGAGACATATGGAGAAGAAAACATAGTGCAAGCAAAACTTTATCATATTTTCTCTCATACTTAAGCACCAATGATACCAACAGATTTACCAGCAGCAATTCTCTTTTGAGCTAAAGCGGCGATAACAGCAGCACCAGCACCGGAACCATCTTCAGCAGCCTTTAACTGAATTGGGTAAGATTTAGCATCACCCTTTTCCCAGCCGAAGATGTCTCTCAAAGCTTGAGCAGCTTGTTCTTGGAAACCTGGGTATCTGTTGAAAACAGAGCCATCACATGCAACAGAACCGCTGGTTAAGCCTCTCTTTTCGAAAACAGCAGCGATACCACAGACAGCTAATCTAGCAGCTCTGTTACCAATTAATTCACAGATTCTTCTGATTAATTTTCTTTCTGGGACGGTAGTGTTGATGTTTAATTCAGATTGTAAAATTTCATCAGTGTCTTCTAAGTTTTCAAATGGATCTTCTTCAATTCTAGATGGGTAAGATGTATCCATAATATATGGGGTGTTTAATTTGGACATATCTTGATCCTTTAAGATCAAACCTTTACCTTGTAATTCAACCAAGATTAATCTTAAGATTTCACCTAAGTAGTAACCAGAAGACATCTTTTCGAAAGCTTGTTGGTTTGGTCTTGGTGATTTTTCATCAATTTCAATATCGTATTTGGTTCTTGGTAAGACAGCATGTTCATTATCGAAAGAACCATATTCACAGTTGATAGCCATTGGACCATCTTGGTCAATATCATCAGCAATTTTACCTTCTAATTTTGGAATATCTTTGACGACATCGTAATAAGCACCGTTAACACCAGTACCGAAGATAACACCCATCTTAGTGTCACCATCAGCGTACAAAGAAGCAACTAAAGTACCAGTGGTGTCATTAATTAAAGCAACGACATCAATTGGAACTTTTCTTTTTTCAATTTGTTCTTGTAATAAAGTAACGACATCATGACCTTCTACGTTTGGAATATCGAAACCTTTAGTCCAAGTTTGTAAGATACCTTCATTAATTTTAGATTGAGAAGCTGGGAATGAGAAAGTGAAACCTAATGGTAATGGAGAAGAGACACCTTCTGGGAATTGTTCATCAACGAAATTTTTCAATGATTCAGCAATGAAACCGAAAAGGTCATCACGGTTTTGAGTAGTTCTATATTCTTCTGGAATCTTATATTTAGATTGAGTAGAATCGAAAGTTCTGTCACCACCTAATTTAATCAAGACAACTCTTAAATTGGTACCACCTAAATCGATAGCTAAATAGTCACCGGATTCCTTACCAGTTGGGTATTCCATAACCCAACCTGGGATCATTGGAATGTTACCACCTTCTTTGGAATTACCTTTATCCAATTCAGAGACGAAATGTTTGGTAATTTCCTTTAGTTTTTCATCAGAGACAGTGAAAACTTCTTCTAATTGATTAATTTCATCAATGATCTCCTTTGGCACATCAGCCATGGAGCCTTTTCTAGCAGGTGGTTTTTTTGGACCTAAATGAACCATCTTTTCTTTTTAATTTATATGCAGAGGAAGTTATTTAAGAATAAAGACTTATTACAGAATTAATCGTTATGTTAATAAGACAATTAGAAAATACAAGCAAGAATAACTATAAAATTTTTCATGTAATCAATCGAGAGTGAAAACTGAAAAAAAAGTGGTTGCGTCTTTTTTTTCATCCTATTTATAATTTTCACAATTTTCTATCCAATGTCTTATTACTGGCAGGAAACCCCGCGGGGTAACGCTCGTGTTCGATGATGAATGGATATTCTTGTCAAATCTTGAAAAGTTTTTCCGGTTCTTGGAAAAACTGGTTCCTGCAAGATTTGTCTGTTTTGTCCATTTCAAGAAGCCGATGTCCTGAATGAATTCCAGACACTTTTGTACTGTTTTTCCAGATTTTTCATTGTTATTTTGTCATCCGGCAAGTGAAAAACGCAAATTTGCGGATGGAAATGGAATCTGGGTTTCTAATTAAGTGACAAATTCAAATGAAAAAAATAAATTAACAATTTAACAACCCTTTTTTGAACCCCACCAATCAATTTGAATTTTAAAATTTTTCTTTTGTTTCCTTCGATTTTCTTTTGTGATTTTGTTCTCAGTATTGTTCTCCTTTTTCCCCGCGATTTCCCCATACTTAATTCATAATAGTTTATTTTTCCACATTCCTTTACATAGTGCAGAATGTTATGCGAGGTAAATTTATTGAATAATATCGTAAAGGGTTCTTTTACGAAGCCCTAACTGTTCTCATTGGTCAACAACAACCATTAAAAGAAAGAAATTAATTATAAAGTGAGAGAATTAATTTAAACAGTAATGAAGATTTGTATAAATAACTTCCCTTGAATATGCATATATAATAGAATACAAAGGTTTAAAAAAAAGCTCGTTTCTAGCTCCCCTTTCAATCTTAAACATTATTCAACTCAAAGATTTTTTGATAACCATATTGAACTAGGGCAAATGGAACGTACCTATGTTCTTTATTATAATGCTCAACCAACTGGAACACATCATGAAATTTATGATGTTTATTAGGACAGTTTATTTCTTGACAACATAAGGTATACCAATAGTTAAGATTATTGTTTGAATTGTTACGTTTCGGTTGGTTTGAAAGTATATGGTTATTCTTATTAAAATTAAAATTAATATTATTATTACTACTATTATTATTATTATTATTATTATTATTATTATTATTATTATTATTATTATTATTATTATTATTACTATAACTTGTGATATTGACGCCATTATGAATATTATTACTATGTATATCAATACTACTATTTGTATTATTGTTATTATTATTACTATTATTATTGGAACTATTTCTATTATTGATTAAAGTGGGCTCTTTTGTTGAATAACTAATCGAATAATTGTTATTTAATGATAAAAAATTCAAATCATAGGCAATTTTGAAATTCCCATTAGTACTCATATCGTACCCTAAATTATTATCAGTATTATAATGCATTCCATTTTGATCATTTGTAATAGATGCATCGTAATATGATTCACCACTGACTGAGTTATATATTTCATTGATCTTCTGTATGCTATCAATTTTTCTTAAGTTGGTTAAATTATAAATATCTTCCAAATTTGGTATGCGTTTTGGTTCTTGGGCTTCGAATGTAGCCCCGTTTCTATTAAAATAGCTATCATAATTGAGATCTTTATTTTGCAGAGAACTGGTATTGTGATGAAGCTTATTTTTCAGTAAATTTTCAGTCATAGTATAGTAAGCATCATCACTTTTATAATTGACATTATTTTCTCCAATCACACCAATATCATTAGTGTCATTTGGAGACAGCCGCATAGATTTGCTTATATGACTGTCTTCATCATTACTACTAAAACTTCCATTTTCGTAATTATCATTACTATAACTGTTCTCCACACTGTCATTCTCGTATGAATTCAAAGTTTCTTTGTCAGTTTCCTCCTTAGTTTTCTTCTTTGTATTCACTACATCCTCGGTAACCCATTTGATTTGATCACTTTTATGATAATTTTTCAAATGATCCATAATTTCTGTACACTTTAAAACGGAAATTTCACAATCTGAGTAAGGACATTGTATCATAGCTCGAGCATTATTTGAATTTTTAAGTATTTGCCTATTGATTTTATTAATATGTGACTTTAAATGCCTTTGTAACTGTTGATTAGTAATGAATCTCTTATGACAAATTTCACAATCTAGCGGTTTAACATCAGAATGTGTCCACATATGGACTTTTAAATGGCATGGCCTTATAAATCGTTTTTCACACCCTGGAATGAAACACTTGTAAGGCCTTTCATTATTATGTGACCAGAAATGTTGCTGCAGAAGTGATGGCCTATTATATTCTTTGTCACAGTTTTCAAAGGTACATTTATATATTTTGTTAGTCATTTTCGCGGTACCGCTTATCAAGTACAGCTGCTCCGATGAAGTTAATCCAGTTGTTTTATATACGTAATATATAAGTAATAAAAAACTTCTTGGCGCTCTCCTATATTACGCCATTTTACGAAGTATACTCCACACACATTTTTATATACATACTCCAAAGTGCTAGAACTCCTTATTATTAGTAAAAATTCTCGAGCTTTCAAAAAGGACACTCCGAATAATTGGTTTTGAAAAATATAATGTGCCTCCTCCACGAGTGGTTACCAAGTTGAGTAAAATAACTTAATTCGTCGATAAACTTGCATATTTGAAAAATGAAGAAAAAAATTGTACTCCTATAATTTACAAAAAAACAAACTTTTCTGGAAATGCACAATCTACTTCGCATATATCGCATGCCTACCTACATAATACTTTAATTTCTCCCTATCTAACAAGCCATATTGTAGTGACTACTCCAATTTTGCTGTATTTACCTACTTTTTTAGCTTTTTGGAAAGACTAATTTGAACGTACTCTTTCTTCAGTGTCAAAATGATCCATGATCATATAAAAACTATACATACTATTTCTTATATTAGCCCATTTCAACAACATTAACTTTAAACTGGAGCTCTAACTTTTGGCAGAACAGGTTGTCTTGTGGGGGTAACAAAAAACCAAGAAAACTCTGACATTCTTTCACTTTTTCTTGAAAACCCTTATAAACGATTGTACACTTTTCAAGTTGCAAAAACCATGAACTTTTACCCTATAATTAATTTGAGAAAAATGAAGAAATATCAGCAATACTGAAAGAATAATAGTCAGCTTAGGGTCTATATACTTGTATATAGTGAAAATAGTCAGTTCTTTGCACTCAAAAGGTATTTTCATGTTCCATCAAATGGCTTCTCAGCCATATAGCCCAACTGATATACAACCGTCCTAATTAATTTTTGATTTTGAGCAACACAAAATTCATTCTTTGGATGAAAATTATTTGAAAATACTTGTCTATTTTACCCTAATTCTCCCCCTTGATAAAAAAATTCATCAAAAAGAGAAACCTAGGAAGTTTTCAACGTTTGTCGCGAGATTTTTTGCCCAAAAAATACTGGTATTATTACTCCTAAGAAGACCCCTGGTGATGCGATTAAATAATATTCATTACCCGCACAACGCAACCTGCTTTCCCAAAACTTAGAGCTCTAGTTTAAACTATAATTCATTATGGTTATTTGGCGTTAGTAAAATTTTGATATTTTTCTCTTTATTATTCATCAACTCCAAAAATCCTTTTTCCCAACCATCTTCCAATCTTGTCTTACCTGTAATCAAATGTTTGCATTCTTCTACTGCAATTTTCTTCTCTTCAAAGGCATTGACAACACTTTGGAAATCTTTTATAGTATAACCAATCGATCCTGTCATATTTCTCTCCTTTAAAGTAATATCCATGGGGTTGAACTGAGTACCATGTCCCCAAATTGCAACATTACAAAAGACACCCCTATAACGAATACAAGCTAACCCGGTGAGAAATGTGGGAGGAACACCAGAACAATCAAAGGCAAAATCGAACCCATTATTTACAAGAGATCTCAATTTTTCGATGGATTTATCACCATATTGACTGGGGTCAAATGTCTCAACATGTAACTTATCAGCCAAATCTCTTCTTATTTTGGCTGGCTCTGATACTACAATTTTTGAAGCACCACGAGCTTTCAATACCAATATCATGGCAAGACCTATGGGGCCAGCTCCAAGTACTAGTGCAGTTTTACCCTCTTGAAACTTTGCTGTGGAGGCACCATGCCACGCTACAGATAATGGTTCCACTAATGCACCAATATCCATAGGTATATCATCTGGCAATTTAACTACATGATGCTCAATGGCTACCATTCTTTCAGCAAACCCACCACCACAAACACCTAACCCAGTGAATCCTGCATAATCACAACAGTTTTCACAACCATCTTTACAAGCATCACAGGTCTTTTCGTTGGCAAATTTGGAATGTGGCCAACGATGCAAATCAACACAAGAAGCACTTGCTTCTACAACAACTTTATCACCTGGTTTCACTTTGGTTACTTTTGGACCAACTTTAGCGACATATCCTGAAAGTTCATGTCCCATTGCTTGTGGTAATGGTTCATTGGACAAAACATTTGTTTCACCATCTTTGGGCATAAATATTGGCCCATCTGTATATTCGTGAAGATCGGTACCACAGATACCACAATAGGCTACATCAATTAATATTTCATCGTCTGCTCTAATCTTTGGTTCTGGCAAGTTGTTGGTGAAACGAATATCACCTTTCTTAAAATACGCGACACCTTTCATGCCTCTTCGTAGCGTTAAGTAAGCTAACTGACCAAACTTATTAAGGTAAACCATCAGAAATATCCACCATAAACTCCATCCCCGTTACATATACACTTTATCTTCTTATATATTTGCCCTAAGCAAGGCAAAATAAGTGGCATGTTTACTTCATTACTAATCGGAGCATAGTATTCCGAATAATTCACGGCCAATAATAGGCAAGTTATCCATCGGATGATCAAGAATCTCAAGATAGAGGATTTGCCACATTTAGAGTAAAGCCGGTCCTATGCTCCTATACTCACACAACTTCAGATGATGTTGGGCTCATTAGCGTTAAAATTCTAAATTAGTTAGGTAAGATAAGGTATATAGATGTAGTCTTACTATTGGCCTTTCAGGGTTTGCTGCTTCAAACATATAAGAAAAGGATATTTGCTAGCTTGATCTTCTTGTTTATATAACTGCAAGTCAGAGCGTTTCCATTCATAGTGATCAATCTACCTGTTTTGACCTTTGGAAACTGTTGGTTGTTTCTGAAACACAGTGTATGATAATTGGAATGTCATAATCATCCAATTATTTCTGCTTGATTGAGTTTATGCAACACCTGATGTATTTTGATTTGTTCAAGCTACTATCTCAAAGTTTCAGGTAAATTATTTAAAATTCCTAAGAAGCATGAAATCTTAGGAAAGTTTTGAAATGGAAAGAGATGCAGTTTACACAAAAAAAATCACTTTCTTAAGCCTCTCAAGTCTTTTTTTAACATTACCTTAAATAAATCTACCGATTGACAAGATTGTTTGTGAACGCTCTGTGTATCTTTCTATGCCATCAATTGATTTCCTTCATTATGTTTGCAATCCCCCAACAAATACAATTTACAACCATAAGCATTACTACGGTCTTTTTTCAACAAGTAATATGTAATATATAATATATAAATAAATCAATCCTTACTTTTAGATGAACGAGCATAATGGCGTTATTTAAGAAATCAGGATTTTTCATTCATTATCGTATGATGAAATAAAATTATCAGATGAAAAAAAAAATTCATAGTTTCATAAATACAGTAAGGACTATTCTAGTTCATACTGCCATGTTAGTACGGCTGGGAGTTTCAAGTTTTTCGGCATCAAATTCATGTCAGGGCTCAAATACAGTGACTCCACAACTTGTGATTCTCTTAAAGTCAAGCCTTGTACTACCAATCTTGTCTTGTACAAACCGCTATCTTTGATAATGAGGACCCATCTTGCTGGTATAGCTCTTTTCTATTTTTTGGTAGTTTAACGACATCAAATAAATTTAGTTTAAAAAAAAAAAAATCTCTTTATCACACGCTTCTCATCAGCAATCACCATCTGGCCCCTTAATTGCGTATTCATAATGCTGTGGTGAATAAGTAGGAGGTTGAGCTTGGCGAGCTAAAGCAGTGGTTATTGGATTTGGGTGCTTAGCAGCAGCTATAGAGGGTGCATGATAGCAATAATCAGAGGTAGTATCCCCATTTGGGACATAATAGTGTTTATTTATTGAGAATATGCCAATGATGTGTTAAGAATTAGCTCATGCTATCCACTTCATTCAAAGATGCATTGTCAGATATACAAAGTCTCCCACTTTTAATCAACTCCTTGATAGAATTCACTCGGTTTTGTTTTGAGTGTTACTATTGGTCTTTACAATTTGAAAATATAAAGCATAACGTAATTAGTTCTCAAAAACTTAATAGATAGTAGGAGAGATGTATTTTGTATAGAATTTTTATTTATGACAGAAAAAAATGTATATGATGTTAGAACATTTAGACGAAGATAATCTTGAAAATCAAGCACAATTTTATCTTTAAAACCTTAGAATTAAAAAAGAGAAAGTGTATATTGCTGGTATATACTCAACTAAATTTCATTACCAAATTCATAAAATGTAATAACAAGCATAGTTCTTCTTTACATTCACCTTCAAATCAAAATCAATATCAGGGCCAAAAAATACATACAAACAAAGGGTTGCTGTTATGCATTATATTAAATCTCTAATTATATAATACTAGTTAAACTAAAGTAATTGGAGAGTACAAAGTTTAATCTGAAACCAAACAAAAAGCCAATTCAAATAGCTAGCAAAAGACAAAAAATTCCAATTTGCGTTGGAAAGGGAAACTTTAACAAAATTTCGTATAATTTCTTTGACGGTGACAAGATATTAGATGGTGTGAAAAGCGCAACTAGATGAGTGTCATTATTAGGTGATTTGTTGGCAACAATAAAATGCTCGCAAAATTCAGTTGATCTAGGGAAACATGTGTTGAATAAAAATGCCAACTAACTCTGATGTAACAATGAAAAATGGTGCTTAGATCGATCAATGGAGCAACATTTTCGCTCTTTTTAAATGTTGTGAATAGTAAATTTTCAAATATACCTAGGATGTACTGACTGAAAGAGAACCGCATTGAAAGTGCCTTTTATGCACCAATGTCTTACCAGACTAGTATAGTACCCCATAGCGTTGAAAATTTCAGAAGAATATAAAACAATTAATAGATACCATGGTAACAGGATATCATTTATATGTTAATTTCCCGCATTCTTCCAGAAAAATAACAGCAATACGTAAGAAAGATAGAAAATGAAATAGCAATAACAAACCCTTGAAATTTTAGTTTTGCATTGAAAAATTATATTCTCCTTCGGAGTTTTACATTGGCAAAGATTCTAGCTATTCCATGATTTTCAGCTCTCAAGTTGAATGTTTAACCAGAAACTTTAAGACGGTAGCAAATGTTGTTTTTCTATTAAATACTTATACAAAACGAAAAGTTTTTCGAGGCTACCATGAAATTCAATAGATAGATTAATCCGATCTTAAGGGGAATGATATAACTATTACAACAGTACGAATGCTACAAATGATTACCAAACTATAGATAAGTCAATCTATAAATACATAATCAGATGATCCCATAAAAAAAAGATCAGAGAAGGACAACCAAATATATCCAAAAAGCTTACATGTAGAAGATGCAACCATTAAATTTAGATTTGAAAGGAATTAGCTGATTAGTATATATCATGAATATTCATTCTACACTGCTGTTATCTTCAATATAAGAGAAGTTGGTGGTGTGTATAAATCAAGATGGTCTTGTGATATATCCATTCAAAAAGATACCATTGTAGAACTAAGTATGATATAATTTTCAGTAGATCTGTCATATATCTAGCCCTGCTTTGAATATGCAAAATGCTGAAAGTTTACATCTGAAAAAAACAAATGAAAAGTTCGAATATGGAGATATTTTGGAAAAGAAATAATGTTTATATTCGAATTTCCAAAACACAGCTCACGAAGTATTGACAACACGCTTAGCTGCTATGGACAGTCAGCTCTTTCAATCCGATGAGTTATCTGATTACAATGCTTTTTATCAAGCCCTAGTTACCAATTGTGACCCAAGAATATGCTTACTTAGATTGCCTTTAGCCTAAATAGTTGCCTGTTTATCCCAAATGTGCAGTTTCAAAGCTTTTGAACAGATTTTCTGTTTTTCTAAGGTAGCTGAATGACTTATGAACCTCTGTTGCAACTAAATAGATAATGTATCATTTTTTGAAAATGTCTATTCCTCATTCAATATTACAGCAATGTTTGCTTATATTCTTACATGGATCCTATCTTACAGACGACTTTCAAAGCAAGTTGAAAATGTTATGAGTCCTTTCAGTAATGCTATACTCACATTGGTATTTTTCACAACAGCATTTTCGACAGAATATAGAATTGAGAGTTTCCTTTTCCATACTTTGAGTAATAGCTGCTAACCCAGGAACTTTGTTCTTTTTATTGTCATGTGTCCAAATAGTAGCAGGAGATCCAAATTGTAGAAAGGAGCGTATATTCATTTTACTTTGATCCTTTAAGATGATTCTTGTTGGGGCACTTTTGTTATTCTCGTTGAACGTAAAATTCCTAGCGTTTGCCGAGAAATCACCACCACACGCATATTCTAACGGTAACCTGAGGTTTAGGTAAGAAAATTGCATGCATCTGTCGTAATTGTTTTTAATATTTTGCTCGCCTTTCGCATTTTCATGATCTTGAGCTGCGATGAACGTTGGGTTAATGTCATATTTGATTAAAAAATATTTTATTACTGTATCATTAAATCTACTTCCTTCATCAAGAATACTATCCCGAACTGTTCTACGGAATTGGGTAGATATCTCTTTTATATTTTTTTAAGGTTGTTTCTTGGCCTTTATTTTGGTATTTTGACATCATAGTATATCGACATACACTATTAACCATAAATAACACATACTTATTTGAATTTGCGCTTACATGTTGGATAGGACTAAAGATATCCGCACAATGATGAACAAGCTGGCTTTAAATCTGTAAAGTGATTCATTGAGTTTGTGTAGTGAAGATGATGAGAAATTTTGTGTTCCATATACGTTTTACATTCAAAATCTTTTGGTTTGTTTGCTTTGACTGAGAAGTCTTCATCAGAAATGTCAGATTTTATTGAAAATGGGTAATGTGATGTCACTAGTCTGCTTTTTTGTTTCTCTCTGTTGAACTCCAGTTAAAAGGATATTTTCAGAATAGACCCAAATGATATCATTGAATTTTTAAATTTGAATAGACCTAGCATGATTTGTTAGTTTGCCATAACCTTTTCTAAACGTGAAATTGCGTTTTCCCATAATTTATTGGCAGGTAATATCCCTCCGTTTTCGTTACGACTGAAAAATCTTTTTAAGCTACTTAACAAGATGCCTGATACTTAAAATACTATTAGTACAACATGTAGAATAATCGTCGTTTAACTCTACATGAACTATAATTCGCTGAATAATAATTCCTATTCAATAAATACACTACTGCTAATCTTTTGAAAGCCTCTTTGACTTTTTGAAACTCCTGAAACAAAAAAGAATGCTGCTGGCTCAGTTTGTTCCCATGCATTCACATGATTCCTAGCTAATTTTAACACTTCCTTACTTCACAAATCTTTCTCTGTATTCTCCCCTCCCCAAAACAATAGATCTACCATTTTCTTTAGTCGTTAATTTACTTTGCTGCAGTGACTTCAACGCTGATTTATGAGACATTACATTCTACTAGTGCCACCTTCATTGATCTCAATAGTTCTTTTTGATATTTCTTCACTATAAAAGTTTAGCCTGATAATATTTTAGCTCTCAATAGAATGCTACCATTATAACATTTTGTTAAGTCACATTGTTTTCCCAATCAACCAATTTATTTTATATGCTGAAGTATTTGCTGACATTCCGAATATTTAACTAACTTACCGCAATTCTGGTTTACCATTTAGTGGTAATGTTGCCCAAACGGTACAAGTTTTAAGTTCTCTTCACCTATTGTTACCAAATTCGGACCACCGTGATTTGAAAATTGCTGATGGCTGAAAGAGAAGTTCCGCTGTTGACATACTCTTCTAACAATCCTTAGCTTTGGTTATGTTGGCATACAATCTAAGTTTCAAAGTGATGAAAGTTGTTATTTATAGAGTAAGAGAATCAAATGTTTAAGACCTGTTTAGTTTTCTTAGAAAACAGCTACTAGTTAGGTTCCGTGGTATTTCTGAAGCTTAAATTGAGTATAACTGTGATTTGTCTTTGGTATCTTCATGAGCATTTCTAAATCACTTCTATACTTTCATACTAGAAAATACCTTCTGATTTCACCATATTAAGGAAGTCTTAACTTCATTTTTAGTGTCAGCTTTCCGTTCATCAAGTAAGATGCTTACGGGACCGACCTCAATCGCTAAGTTTTTTTTCGTTATCAAGGCAAAATTCCCAATAGCGATAGGCTTTTTCACCTTTACTTCAAATTGAGTTTTGCTGCTCTTAAATTTTCATTGATTCAATTGCAGAAATTTTCTCGACTGGTCATCAGTATCTCAAACTTAGGTAATATATTGATATCAATTATGAAAAAAGCTGATTTTAATAAATTGGGAAGCAATTTTTTATTTACATGGTATTCCTTTATAACCATGAACTCCTTCCCAAAACGTGAACTTGGATTTAACTAATCTTTGCAAATTTCAAGCTAGGTTTTCGAAACTGCTGATATCGGAAATTTTACTTATGATAAGGCAATATAGAATGTTCCATTAAATATATATTCCGAATGGAATTATCATTATAGGACCACTATTATCTTTTGGGTCTCCTGCACTTTTATCGAATCAAAATACAAACGCACCTACTAATCAAGATCTTTCATCCCGAATATCGAGTTTAGAAGCGACTTTTTCGACAAGCCGCTCAACAAGGGTTGCAGATAACTTCATAATTTCTGCAAAAGATGACCATTCCTATCCAAAAATATTATCAAAAGGAAACAAAAGAGTCACTCAGTAATTGATATGTAATTCATCAAAGATTGATACAGCAATATCAAGATTCGGTTTTAAAGGAAAAAACTCTAACACTTAAAAACCTTGATTTGATTATTGGGGTGTGGAGAATACTTCAAGAATATTTATCATTTCCAAGTGATGTTACAAAATTACATGCCACTTCACCAGCCAAACAGTTTCCTATCAAAACTCTTTTCTTTCTATCATTTGTAAATGTTTCAGCTGCAACGCATTTTTCACTAAATTCAAGCGTACCAATGGATAATAAACAATTATCAATCAAAACTCAGAAGCAACATTTCTACTACCACATACAAAAATCATTTTTTATGTGTCATTTATATTCAAAAACTTTGTGGTTGCATTTACAATATATTGGGTCAAAATGCTAATTCCATGAAATGCTTTTCAACATGTTGTAATGGAACATCTTTTACAAGGTTAACCTACCCAGGTTTGCCACCCGATATCAGCGAAATAGGAGAAGGCATTGGATAGTTCAAACGCTTAATAACTTTAGAAAAACCAAGTTTTCCTACTGTACCAGAAAACAGAATCAATTTCCAGAAATTCTAAACTTTTACTTTTCCAATTGATTTAAAAGCATCAGCACGGTAATGTTGTTCTTCCTCTATATCGTGAGCTTTATCAATAACAATCAGGCTAATCCTTTCTTAAATAATTTATCCCAGTTGTTAAACATGGAAACAATCTTTTTCAAGACCTAATTCACTGAAAGTACCCACATAAACATTAGCATCTATTTCATCTTCTCTAATAAATCATTATGAAAATACTCCATTGTTTTGACCACCAGATGACTATTACGACATAATCTTTGGACCATATTAGCACACAATGCACGATAAGGAACAAAGATTAAAGAAATCACCTGATTATACAAGTTTCTCTTTATGGAAACAAGTGGTCACTGAAAACACAACGTCTACCAAACCCTGGAAGGGCTTGAATACGAACCAAATGGGAACCGCTAACGTAAATTTTCAGACATAAGTTAAGCTGGTCGTCTCTGAACTCAAAGCCTGAGCCATAGAAGTGATTTACCAACGTCGTATAAATCCCTACAAGAACCTCTAAAAAGCCGAAAGGACATCGGCCTTGGGGAATCAAAATTATTTTCACTACCACCTTCATTATTAACTTTCTCAATGGTATTTTTTTATAAGCCATTATTCGAATTGAACATGAAATTGTGCCATAAGTACGCAAGGTGGTGTGTTTTCTCCCCTCACCATTCCTGTATATTGGATTATCAAAATCTACACCATACCCTGTCAAACCAGTTTTTAGACCATGGCCTGCCAGCAACACAAGCCCGTCGTAGTACTTCTCAGTTTTAGAGTGAGTTAGTGTTCCTTGATAGCGGGCAGATCACACCAGTGTGAGGGGTAAAGCACCAGTTAGTTTTCTGCCATATTAAAACAAAGATTGTATTAATGACACAAACGGGGAAGGTAATCACGATCACGATTGGAACGATGGACTGACTGAATGATTTGTAGGGTATTCATGATTCAGATTGTATTTGATGATTCAAACAAAAATACAATTGATCATGAACTTCCATAAGAATTAACGAAAGAATCTGAAAATACTGTTAGTGACAAATTCCTCCTAAATCTGGAACTTATTCTTATAATTACATCATTGAATTAAAACCGAACATCCACCCGCCACGTTTATTACCATACAGAATGACACCACTGTTGGAAAAGAAATGTAAACAAATCATAGAAGATCTATTAGAGAAAGGCTTTATTACAGAAAATCCATTTTCATCTTCTGTTTTGTTAATTAAGAAGAAAGACAATACTTACAGATTACTCGTAGATTATAGGTAGTTCAATGAAATGACCATAAAAGATCCTTATCCACTATCTCGTATTGATGATTTTATGGCAAAAATAGGTGATTGTACGGTATTTTCTACTTTATATCTACATTCTGGCTATCACCAAGTCCCTTTAGCTGCTGAATTAGAGGAACTAACTGGGTTTTTACTACTCCATTTGGGCACTACCATTATAAATTAATGCCTTTTGGTTTATGCAATGCGCCTGCAACATTTTTGAGGTACATGCACCTGCTGCTAGGTGATATCCCTAAATTTGGCCAATATACTAATCATTAGTAAAGATGGAGAAAGTCATATCCGTGATCTAAAATAGGTTCTACAAAGATTACCAGAAGCTGGTTTGGTCTGTAAGAAGAAGAAATGTTACTTCCGTCAGTCGGAAGTCCAGTATTTAGGTCATACATTATCTGCTGCTGGTTTTGCGGTTCAGGAAGATAAACTCAAAGCTATCAAAGAACTACCAATGCCAACATCTATTAAGAGTGCTCAGTCGTTTATGGGAATGGTTAATTATTACCGTAAATTTATACCTGAATGCAGTAATTTAGCCAAACCGTTATTTCATTATATTTCTAATGTGAATGGTCGAAATCTCAAGATATTGCAGTTGAACAATTAAAGAAATTCCTTATTTCTGAACCCATTCTAGTTCCGTTCGTTTCTGGTAAAAAGTATCGGTTAACTAGTGATGCAAGTTACTCTGCCATAGGTGGTGCGTTAGAAAGATTATCGGATAATGGTAAATTAGTAGGTGTAATTGGATATTTTTCAAGAATGGTATCAGATACACAAAGGAGATACCACATTGGAGAATTGGAACTGCTGGCTATCATTGAATCCTTGAAACACTTTAGATATTATTTACATGGTCATAAATTTTTGTTACGTACTGTATCGAAACAAGAAAGAACCCTCTCAAAGATTACTTAGATGGTTACAATACTAGGAAGAATTTGGCTTCGATATTGAATATATTCAAGGTAAGAATAGTGCTGTTGGGGATGCTTTAAGTCGTCCAAGAAATATCTACTATTGAAGTTTGTCCTGTCACTGCTCTTTCATCTGTTAACCCACAAGATTTGTATGATTCCCTACTAGAAGACCCATGTTCTGCTGCTGTTTTGGTATCAATAGGTTCGGTTTCCAAAGTCAATATCACTGCAAATTCGGTATATCAAAAATATGTAAAAAGGTTTGAATTATCTGGTAAAACTCAAGAAAAGTAGAGACTCGATGATAAAATCCTATACTATGATAATAGAATTCGTGTTCCAGCTAAAGAGCGTTTTAATCTATTAAAGTTGTATCATGACAGCTTAGGTCAAGGTGGTCATTTTGGTGAAACCCTACAATCAATTAATTGCTTCCTAATTATTACTGGCCATCAATGTCAACTGAAATAAAGAGTTCGTACAAAGTTGTCTACAATGTCAGTTAATGCAACGATACAGGCCAAGATTAATGGTGCACTGCGTCCTCTCGATGTCCCTACTCCATAGAGATATCAACCCGATCGGACGTCGGGTTGATATCTCTATGGATTTTGTTACGGGTGTCAAAACGGCTAGACAAGGAAATGATATGTTAATGTTAGTTTTGGATAGATTCTCTAAAAAAGCTCACTTTATCACCAGTAGTGGATATACTTTTGATTACTAATAGCTGTTGTTTATTTTGTGTGTCTTACAGCTAGGATTGATATACATTAATGACCGGATGGTTTCATTTTTCAAATCCATGCGATGATAGTGGCAGGTAAGGTTATTTCACCAAAATAGTTTACGAATTTTTTGTTTTAAATTCATATATGCTTATAGATGTTAAAAGATTATCTCTGTTAGAATCACATAAAAATAATCAAATGGTTATATATTACCTTCCTGATCCAAGTTTCCACCCGACATGCAGAATTTTCTGTCAAGGTTTTGTGGTTCTTAACGGACAAAATTTTGCTTTTGGACGTTTATTGCTAAACGCCCAAACGTCCTCATTTTCAATTGTTCATCGGGAAGATAAAACTATGGCTTATTCAATAATTCGTGGGTTTTCTATATCAAATGCTTTTTGCGCATGAGAAAAGTCCTAAGCATTAATGGCTAGGCGCAAGAACTGCTTCCATAGATGTTTGTTATAACTATACATTCTCTTATAGATTGCCGTTGTTGAACTTGTTCCAACTCGTTCTCAACATTATTACGATGATGGATTTGTCGTATGGATTTGTCGTTACCATATTGGTCTGTAAACACCAGAGATTCTCTGATTGGCTTTATTTTTAAAGATAATGAGCACATCACGAATAGCTTTATTATTGTGGCCACTTGTGGTCCTAATGAGTATCAGACTTATTTCCTTCTGTGGAGTTTCTTCGAAAATAAAAACCTATGCTACTTATAGAATCATTACATAAAATACTTTTTTCCTAGCGTACTAGAGCATAGTACCATGTAAAGATGGGCCACAACTTGTGCTTATGTTAAATTAAAATAGCTAAATGGAATAGTACAAATCTATTCATTTGCAATTTATTCGCCACCATTCTGAAGGTAGCTCCCAAGTTAATTGAGTTACAATACGACAACAATTCCAAGATAAAAACTGTTTATCATACAAAGGAGAGTGTCATAGTTATCAATGATTTAAGTTAAGATCTTAAAAATAAAGCAAATTTTGCGAACACTGGTCGCGTTGGGTACTTTTTCATTTTTGAATTCTGACTCATTATCACTGACAATTTATTGAAGAAATTGTTTCTTACTTCTTTAGCAGCTACAACTGCATATTTCCAGATTTTTAGAGGGTGTTTTGCTTGCAAGAATAAGGTTCTGGCATCATTAGTTATCCTTTAGGCATTGATTGAGAGGTGACCCATTAACAGGTCCAAAGGTGGAACCAGATGTTTTAACACTTGAATAATGATTCATAGAATCTTTATAGTGAAACTTGTTTGTCATTTTTCCTAACGAACATACCAACATACTTCACACCATTGAGAATTATTTCTTATCGGTACCAAACTATCTACATCATCAAATATTTTATTTTCTATCGACTTTTTAATATTTACCATTGGAAGATGGTTTAGTCTTAGATGTGCTTCCAAAGTGCTTATGTTTGGTTTTCTGACCGTAATATTGTTTGGTCTTATAATTCTTACCTTCTTATCCTCTTCTCCTTCTACTTCATCATTGAAGACTAGCAATCCTGATTTTCTTATACATGGATTATACCCAAACTTTTTTGTTTTGATCGTTTTATCTTTATTTATTCTTAATTGAGTATAACCATCTTCTAATGGCATCCCTAATTCAAAATAATTTATCAGCTGATATTATTGTATCATTTTCAGTTGGTGCATAGAATGCAGAAGTTTTGTATATAGTTCCATTATCCTTTTTGACTTCTAACTAGAATGGTGAAGTAAGCAAGAGATGGAAAAGGAAGAATAATAATAGCCCAACTAACGAATTGATAAGAAAAAGAGTAAGAAGGTCAAAGGTACTTGTACATTTTGTGGAAAAAATAACCATTTCACTGTTACTTGTAAAATTAAAGCAGAGCAAGAAGGAAGATCAAAACAAAATACACGTTCCTATCCATATTCCAAGAATAGCAATTACAGAGGCAACAACTTCAAGAACAGTAACAACGAGAATAATGATAATAATAACTTCAATAATACTAAAAAGAAATGGTTGGAAACCTAAAAAGACTAGAGATAACAACAATGACAACCAATAATGCCATGAGCATGATGCCCTTGTCATTGGTGCATGTGTATATGCAGGGTAGGCCATCCACTTTTTGTTGGATCTAGACGTACTGTTGATATGCATGCTGGTAATTGAAAGGTTACTGCTATGTTAGCCGCGGGTTCTCCCCCAAATTTTATTTCATTTGATACTACACATAATTTAAATAAGGATGAAGTCCATATTCAAAGATTGAAACTTCCATTTTTTGTGTCTACTGCTAATAAGTCTCGTAGCATGGTTGATCAAGTCGTTAACTTAAAGTTCAAGATTGGTGACAAATCTTTTCAAAGTCATTTCGATGTTGTTGATTGGTTAAATACAGATGTATTGTTAGGTACTTATGTCTTAGATACACATGAGAAAGATATTTTGATATTTGTTAATCCAAGAAATCAGGAAGAAGAAGAAATTGAAAAACACAAGAAGCTATAACATCAAATCATATAGTCTCCTATGGTAACAGTAGATCTATTTGCAAGGCTATTGAAGATGATGTGGTTGATGAAACATGTCGTATTTCTATTGCTAGTGAAATAATTAATGATGAAGAATCTGTAGATGAGAATGCGGAATGTGAAACTTTTGGAAAATATAAAGACATCATTGTTGAGAAATTACCAAATCACCCAACACCAGAAAGAAATATCAAACATCATATTCCTTTACAATCAGGTTCCAAACCAATTAATTTAAGACATTTTTGAGCTAGTCCAGGAGAATACAGAGAAATACAGAAGCAAATTAATGAATTATTAGCTTCAGGAAGAATTGAAATGAAAACTTCTCCATATGCTGCTCCAATGTTGTTTGTAAAGAAAAAAGATGGTACTTTGAAGTTATGTTGTGACTTTAGAGGATTAAATTCTCAAACAATTAAAAGCTACTTCCCATTACCACGAATTGATGATATTTTTGATAAATTAGTAAGTGCAATTCTCAGTTAGACCCGATTTCTGCTTATCACCAAGTAGAGGTTGCTGGAGAAGATCGTTTTAAAACTGGCTTTTTTACCAGTACTGGTTGATATATTTGGAAAGTATTGCCATTTGAATTAGCAGATGCTCCCTCAACTTTCCAGGTGCTAAATAATGTTAGATTGAACAACTTAATAGGTGATTGTGTTGTGGTATACTTAGATGACATCCTAATATACAAATATGAAAGATCATGGAAAAGATATTGAAAGAGTGATGAAAAGATTGAAGAATGCTCAATTATACGCAAAAAAGAAAGAATGTAAATTTTTTATGAATCGATTTAAGTTTCTAGGATACACATATCTTAATTGTAATAGTAGATCCAGGACTCAGGATCCCATGTTATATCATACTATCCCGTGGCACAAATCGTTCTTGACAAATTTTTATTTTTTAGTACTTCAAAAATTTGACAAAACCCATGGTAAATGAAACGCTACGGGCTTGAAACTTTATTGGATGATAGATAGTGGTAAAAAGTATCTGCAAACAAAGTCTAGTATATAAACTAATCACTATGAAATCAAGGATGTCAGCAAGTGAGAAATAAAATAAACTATTTAAAACTCGAACAGGATGATTTTGCGAATAAACAAGATTTTTTGATGTATATCTTCAGAAAGTCTATCGTGTTCAGGCTCTTTATTTTATGTTTCACAATTTGTTTTTTCAGCTATTAGAGATTTCGTTCTAGAAATGAAACAAACTCCAAAGAGATGATCAATAAAAGAAAATTTAGTTTCTTTTGGTTGTGTATATATATTATTGTTAAATGCTACTCTTTCGGACAGCAGCTTACTCAAGTATGTAAATACTTGTGACCCTACATTTTATAAGCTATTTAGGACAACTAGTGGTGATTCCACAGAGTCACTTATGGGTGTATGCTTATTTGGAGGAAGTGCTTGTGCAGCAGTTATATTTATGTGTTACTTTTTGATATTTTTGATAATTCTGAATCACTGGGATGGAAAAAAACCTTTTGCTTTGAAGGAATCAAAGAACCGAAATAATGCAAAAGAAGATAAGAAGAGTAAGGGATTAGCCGAAAGAAGAAACTCTTGATTTATTAGAGAAATTATGGTACCAAATAATATCTATTGAGTGAAAAATCTTCAGCTCAGTTTTACTTTATGTGTGTAAGCTTTTTTGTTATAAATGCTGGCAAACTTAGCTCAAATGCACTATATTCCATCTTTATTCTACTTATATTTTTTAGTATAAACTTTTTATATAGAATTCTTTTTAAAGGAAATCACGGATTTATAGATATATTAACATTGACTAAAAAATCATTATTTTTAATATCAATTGATATTAAGCTCTGAGATAAAATCCAATTCTGATTATGAAGATTTACAACTAACTTAGTTAAATAAAGGTGGAATAGGTGCAATTGATCAAAAAGAGTCTACGTTAGATTTATATTGCATGCTATTTATATTTGTATTGCTAATAAAATATGGTAAATTCCCCACCTCAATTTACTTTTGATAGTATCGCACACGATGCTGACAAAATTGACAATTATGTGGCTCCAGATTATCGTAACTTGGTTGGTGTCGAGTTCTCAAACAGGGGATTAGACTATGTTATAGTCACCCAAGCTGTGAATGATCCAACTGACTTGAAACACAGGGTATTAACGCCACCTGATCAACTTTGGGAGGAAATTCGGCGCATGATGTGTGTGGTAAGTATGTTACTGATGTGATAAATTGAACTACCGTTAGAAGTACTCCAGCGGACTCTAGTAAAATGAGAAAGATTTTTACTAAAACTTTGAACATCATTGACGAGGTTCGTAAATTTGTTAAAGAAAACAATAACCCTTTCATTGTTGCTGAGATGTTTGAAAACTTTCGATTACCATCTTATGTCGGTAAGTGGAAAGCTGACCTGTTCAAGAAAATTATGGTGAAGGATGGCAAAGTGCAAATTCACGTTAATGAGTTGATTGCCAAGGGTAAAGGAGTAGCCAACTCTACTCACAGAGGTAACCAGAGCAGGAAGAATCCAGATAGAATCCACATATTTAACATTAAGTAGTAATCTTCAAGGTAATTCCTTTGATTATCAAATTACAAATTGGGAAATTAGTTGTGCCGATCTGGTGTTCATTCACATAGGTGGTGTTACTGACTTGTGCAGCAGCACCGGTGCTGTGGTTTTGTCCACTGTCACTATGTTCAGAATCTACTCTACTATTAGAGTGTAAAAGAATAAAGAGATGCCCACTCAATCTTCGTGTATTTTATCCCTTTTATATCAGAGAAAAACCAAAAAATTTAAGGGTAGCATATTACATCATTATGGTGATTTTTGCTTGGAGTAAAACTTATTCGAACTATTGACTGTGGTAGGTTAGTGAGGGAATATATATATGACTATCATTATTCAAAAATATTTTCCATGAAAGTATGGACTAGCTGGAATAGATATATCTTGTTTTATATTATGTAACTCTATCAGAGATGGAGTTTTAGTCGATAATAGGTTTTGGTAAAAAAAGAGTCCCTTATACATTTTCTTCTTTTATTATGCAATTAGTTAAGTTTTGATTTTAGGTAGTAATGCATTTAATTTCCTGTTAAAAAGTTTTTTAATATCTTTTATGATCTGTTTGACATATATTATCATGAGGCCGTTATTAACCCAAGTTCACATATATGTTGCAAGATGAAAGCAGCTTGAAACATATTTCATATAAAAAAGAAACACATTGATGCCTAAAAGAAGGCTGTACTAATACAAGTAGTTATAGGAGAGTAATACCTCAACACTGCTTCAATAACTTTAATTCGCCTGTAGTTACCTATGTTTTCAGGCTGAGCTCATATTTAACTGACAGAAATCCTTTTGCTTTTCGAATGGCTGGTGCCTATTCATTTTAATTTTTGCTATGACGAATTTTTTCCCAGGAATTTGTTTTTTATTGCTTGCATATTTTTGCAATTATTTCCATTTTGGGTATAAGAATGTGTTCTAAAAATATATCATTCCCCATAAAGGCAATGCTATCTTCAGAAATATCATTTTACCTGCTGTGCCACTAGTGCGTATTGGAGATAGTTCCTAGTTGATTTTAGGAAATATTGAGTACTGGGCTTATTCTAAATGGATTAAAATGGCAGGTCTCTTGCTCTGAGAGATAATGTATATAAAAACCTAATGACATTCATCAATGGAGTCCTTCATTCTATTCCTTTTCTGTAAGACAATCATAAACAAAATCAACTGGTTTAAACTAATCAGACACAAAAGAACATACAATCATATCAATTTTGAAATGCAATACAAAAAAACTTTAACTTCAGCTACTTTAGCTGCTTCTGCTTTAGCTGCTTATGTTCCATCTGAACCATGGACCACTTTGACTCCATCAGCAACATATGCAGGTGGTTTGTCAAGCTATGCTTCTACATTTGGTATTGCTGTCATTCCAATTGCTTCAGCTGCTAAGAGAGATGCTGTATCTCAAATTGGTGATGGTCAAATTCAAGCTGCTAAGACTACCAAGGCTGCTGTATCTCAGATTGGCGATGGTCAAATTCAAGCTGCCAAGACAACCAAGGCTGCAGTATCTCAAATCGGTGATGGTCAAATTCAAGCTGCCAAGACAACCAAGGCTGCTGTATCTCAGATTGGCGATGGTCAAATTCAAGCTGCCAAGACAACCAAGGCTGCTGTATCTCAAATCGGTGATGGTCAAATTCAAGCTACTAAATCAACTAAAGCCGCTGCTTCTCAAATCAATGATGGTCAAGTCCAAGCTACT